>VWZE01016283.1:198732-245704 GCA_013396675.1 Eubucco bourcierii | reverse complement strand
TCCCCCCCCCCCCCCCCCCCCCAAAAAAAAAAAAAAAGTACCACTCACATGGGCTTTTTCCATCCCGTACAACAGTAGTTGTACTATTAGCTACTACAGTTCCTTCTCCCTGTACTCCAGATGCCACATCTTACAGCCCCTGAGCTTTCAAAGTTATGTTTGAGTCTCTTACTGCATCCCACTATTGAGAATCTCTCCCATCTTGCCATCTCCTACTGCATCCCACTATAAAAATCTCCTTCATCTTGTCATCTCCATTTCTTTATGTTCACAGATCCTTCCCTTTGTGCACCTGTGGTACTATAAATACTGGCTATTAAATGTGCACCCACACTATGCTAAGTAGCACCCTATCAGAAAGACACAGCATGATCCCAGCTATGCTAACTTCAGAGACAGACTGTTCTGGTACGTCCTTCTGCTGTAAGCACATTGCTTTGGTATTTCCACACAGCACAGTGCTATGCCAAGTGGCTAAGCCTGTTTAGATCTGGCTCAGATGCTGCATCTGATGTTGGATCAGGACTGGCAACAGAGTCATCTGACCTCTCACTGAAGCTGGGATTTGGTGGTATGGCAGTGGTCAACTCATTTCCTTTTCCTCTTATGCTTCCCTGCAGACACAGTGATTTGCACACTCCCTATTGGAGGGTGTCAGGTGTGCTCATGGAGGGCACATTTCAGCTTAGTTCCAGTTAGAAGTAGTTCAGCCCACGCATGAAATGAATGCAGGAAATGAGGATGCTTCAGAAGAGCAGTCTTGATCACAACCAAATTGCTAATGTAGATGTACCCTTAATCTTAGATCTGCAAACTTGCTTGAGGGTTTTTTATCCATGTTTGGTACCTACTGATTATGTTGCTATTGACTAAATTGTATTTAAGTTACCTTTGTGCTACCCTAGATGGATGTATAATGCTTACTTTCAGTGGAGCTCTGTCTGCCTTCTCTAAGGAATCACTCTATCAGTCTTATAATGGAATTATACAGGTACAACATAACAACATTTGCCCCTTAAAGGGTAATTTATTAAACAACTCTATTCCTAACAACACAGAAGGAAGAATAAAACCTAGCTCGCTTACTTTGGTTCTACAAAGGTAAATACCATGCCTCTGAATGTAACAGATATGCCAGAGTATACAAAGCAGATCCACTGAATGAAACACAGCCATTTAAATATATCCATATTAAAGAGATGAAAAGCCATATGCCCATCTCAAAGCACTTCAGCAACATTTTCAATCCTGCTGCTGAAGTTTAGTCTACATTTGTGTGGTCAATGTCTACATACATTTTATTATTGCATCAAGGATCAAATGTCCCTGCCCGTGGCAGGGGGGTTGGAACTGGATGATCTTTTGAGTCCTTTCCAGCCCAAACCATTCTATGAATCTATGATTCTTGGGGTCTCTTCCAACCTGATCCTGTGTGGTTCTATCAAACATGGTAAAGTCCTGATAGCAATTTCTATTTTTCCTAAAGCCCCATAATAGAAATAAAAAAGCAATATTCAATCTTTCTAATCTCAAATTCAGAGGGAGAAAAGGGTAAAGATTATAATTTTATTAAGTCTATCTTCTGGATGAAAACAAAAAAATAATAGTGTGTTGACCAGAAATGTATGCAGTTGTCTATACTATGTATATAATATTTTGTGTTCTATAAGATGGCAATACAAACTGCTATGCTAAAGGAATCAAGGAGTAGCTTAGACTGAAAAGAACCCTAGAGATCATCTACTCCACCTCTTGCCACGGGCAGGGAGGCCTCTCAACTAGACTTGGTTGCTCAAGGTCTCATCCAGTCTGGCCTTGTAAACCTTCGCATCTACAGCTTCCCTGGGCAACCTGTTACAGACTTTCACCACCCTTGTACTGAATAACTTCTTCATAAGGTCCGTTCTAAACCTACTCTCCCTCATCTTAAAAACACACCTCAAGGAATCACAGACTGTCAGGGGCTGGAAGGGACTTCAAAAGCTCATCCAGTCCAACCCCCCTGCCAGAGCAGAATCACCTATGCCAAATCACACAGGAACATATTCAGGTGGATTTTGAATATCTCCAGAGAGGGAGACTCCACAGCCCCCCTGGACAGCCTGTGCCAGTGCTTTGTCACCCTTACAGGGAAAAAAAATCTTCCATGAAAATTCCTATGCTTCAGCTTCCACCCAGTGCTCCTTGTCCTGGCATTGGGCATTGCGCAGCAGGGCCTGGCTCCATCCTCCTGGCACTCACCCTGCACGTATTGATAAACATTGCTGAGGTCACCTCTCAGTCTCCTCTTCTCCAGGGTAAAGAGCCTCAGCTCCCTCAGGCTCTCCTTGTAAGAAAGCTGTTCCATTCCCTTAATTATCTTTGTGGCTCAGTGCTGGACTCTCTCAAGCAATTCTATTTCCTTCTTGAACTGAGAGGTTCTGAACTGGACACAGTACTGCAGATGCAGCCTTACCAGGGCAGAGTAGAGGGGTAGGAGAACCTCCTTCAACCTACTAACCACAGCCCTTATACTGCACCCCAGATGATACCACTGATGCATTTGTAAGAAGTTAATTGCATGAATTCAGAGTAATCTTTGCAGAATGAAAAGTCTTTTGCTCACTAGAAAATGAATACTGCAAGAGTTGTGAATGTTAAGGCACATGAGCTTGGCAGTTTAAGACTTTAACAGAATGATAAAAAACCAAGAATTAGGACCTAGTGCCTTTTTTCCGCTACAAAACCTATAAAATGGGCATCGAAAACAGACCTGGAAATGTCATGTGTAAGATCCCCGATTAATAAAATGATTGAAGAGTTCTTCACTCATCCAAAAATGCCATCACTCTTTCTTAAAGAGGGACTCCCAACAGGCAATATCTATCACAGATTATTTGGCAGTGCTCTTTTATTAATTTTTTCCTTTGTTACACTTTGATGCTAGATGAAAGTGAATGTTGAGGCACATGAGCTAGACTTATTGAATTACAAATAACCAAGCCTTTTATTCCATTATTCTTTGGGTATTTTATATGGGTGTGTATCGTTCACTGCTTCCCTTTCTCTGCATTCCTTTTTGTTCATCTCAAACTAGAGAGCTGTCTGCCTCAAGTTTCAGTTCTGGAACACTATTTCAGCTCAGTTCTCTCTGTAAGGCTATGTAAGCATCAAATGTAAGGCTAGTGTGCTGGTTTAATCCACCCCTGTCTATTTCACTCAGAGTTTTGCTGAGAACTATCCATCTAATCTAAACAATATTTACAAATTGTGCTGGTTTGAGGCTAATTAGAATATTTTAATAGAGAAAATTACAGTATAGGCTGTGAAAGGAAAACATCACGATGTCTACTTCACTCATACACTTGCTGGAGAATTGTTTGGGAACACTAACCAAAACAATTGATAAGTCACTCTCTCTCTGTCGCTTGCTGGAACAGGAGCTGTTGGGGCAATCTAGCAGCTTCTGGGCTCTGGCTCCTCTGCTGATTAATCCTCGCTAACCACTTTTCTTCTAACCCTCCTGGCCGATCCTCCTAATTTACCTTGCACGCAAGGCAAACCTTGGGGTAAGGTACAGGGGTGGGGAGAAGGTGGAAGGGTGGTTGGGAGCCCCTCCTGGGGTCTCTGATTTCTGGGAGGGGAGTTGTGTTGCTGTATTACCTTTTACTTGTATATTTCTGTAAATATTGTGTATATAGTGTAAATATCTGCTTGTACATTGTGCAAAGCTGTAAATAGAGCTTCATCATTTAACTTCCAGCTGACTGAGTGCTAGTCTGGGTCATTTTACAAAGTGTGGGGGGTGGGGAACTCCCAAACCTTCACAGCTAGTAAGCATCATTTACTCTGCCTGTTAAGAGAGAATCATAGAATCATAGTCAGAGTTGGAAGGGACCACAAGGATCATCTAGTTCCAACCCCCCCTGCCATAGGCAGGGACACCTCACACTAGATCAGGCTGTCCAGAGCCTCATCCAGCCTGGCCTTAAACACCTCCAGGGATGAAGCTTCCACCACCTCCCTGCGCAACCTGTTCCAGGCTCTCAGCACCCTCATGCTGAAGAACTTCTTCCTAACACCTAGTCTGAATCTACCCATTTCTAGCTTGATTCCATTCCCTCAAGTCCTATCACTACCTGCCATCCTAAAAAGTCCTTCCCCAGCTTTCTTGTAGGCCCCTCAAGATAGTGAAGAGGTATGTTTACAATTTTGTGGAAGCTCTTCCAGTTGGAAGAATACAGTTTCCGGTATCTTATTCTGAGTGATAAAGCAGTTGTTTCCAAGTTGACATCTAATATAATTTTAATAAAGTGATATAAAATTCTGAAGTATTTTAAAAATAGACTGAATGTTGTTAAATATAAACCCTAGCCAAACCTCTAGATTGCCAAAACCTCTACATTGCCAAAAGCCAGCCTGAATAAAATTAAAAGAGGAAAAAAAAAATCCAGGTATTAAAGAATAATAAAAATGCAGAGCAAACAAGAGTGGCTCAGAAAAATGAGAGATATAATAGTAGCAGCTATTTCCAACCTAGGAATTACTTGCCACACTGATTGTGAGATTCAGCAGGACCAAACAGCAGGAAGAATAATTTTATTTTTTAAATTTAATAAAGGTGCTCCACTCCCATCAAGCATTTACAGACTACTATTCCTTTGGAAAATAACACTTTAAACTTAAGGAAAGTTTAAAGAAATTAATGCTTTAAAGTGTTAAGGCCCTTTAAAGTGTTAATGAAAAAAAAAAAAACCAACAAAAAACAAAGCTAAAGGAAGGCTTACTTCATCCATGTGAGCTCTGACAATTCTATTTCTGCTCTCCAGCTTGATTACTGCAGGCTTATGTATCAGTGGCAATCAGTGGTTTACCACCAAAGGAAGTCAAAATCCCTGTGGGAAACACCTGCACTTCTACCCTTTCCTGTTAGCAGCTGGTTGCAAGTCTGGGATTTTAGTTTTCCTTCTAGCAATGATACACTCTTCTTTAGTGTCATTACACTTTTTAGTATTGGATTTTCCTGCAGCCCTACTAGGATTTTAATGATCCAGTATCTGCACTGCTAGAGATATACTGATCAAAATGTAATCCTGTTTCTGAACACTTTTTAATTTCATAAACTATGATAAGTCAACAGTGCCAATTGCTCTAAAGCAGGAATTATTTTAATATTTGCTTAAACTGAAATAAAGCAGACTTGCCCTGAAAATAGGTTATAGCAAGGTGGCTGGCCTCTTCTACCACGTAACAAGTGACAGGATGAGAGCAAATGGCCTCAAGTTGCACCAGAGCAGGTTTATATTAAATATTAGGAAAGATATCTTCACCAAAAGAGACACTTGGCACTGGAACAGGCTGACCAAGGGGTGGTGGAGTGAGTCACCATCCCTAGAGGTGTTTAAAAGACACCTGGATGAGTAGCTTAGGGACGCAGCCTAACAGTTGTGCACAGGGAGATGTTAGGCTATGGTTCGATTTGATGATCTTAAAGTCCTTTCCAACCAGGTGGTTCTATGATTTTATGTGACATTATTCTAGAAACTGGACAAATAACCTTACATGTGGATGTAGAAAATTGAACAATTTCTTGTTCTGAAACATGATTTTTAAAAAAAAATTATAAAATACAGAGATAAAAGCTCATAGTGATATCATTACATATATAATTGGTGGAAATAATATTATTAGAAATACTGTAATGAAGTAATACAATAATATATACCCAAAAGCTCAGAGTGGTATCTGTTATCAGAAAGAATAATACAGAAAATATAACTACACAGAATAATAAATTAAAAGTATTGTTGAAAAATGGAAAACATTCAAATAACTGTGTGGTCCTGCCTTGGCAGGGAGGTTGGACTCTGGAGGTCCCTTCCAGCCTCTAAAGTTCTTTGGATCTGTGATAATGAAGATATTTTTCTGCTTCCTCAAATAAGCAAGGCTTAATAACCAACAAATAGCTATTCTTCCACACTCTGTAATTTTCTGTTGCTGACTTCCAAGCTTCTAAATCTCCTAGTCCAAGGTCAGGCTATTGCTCAAAACAATTTCTGTCAGCTGCCTAAACAAACCTCAGTCAGCACATACTTAGGATTTGGAGAGAAATATTCTGGCAAGTGAGTGAGTAGCTAATGAGAATGGAAAAGGGAAGCAATGGTGCCCAGAAGTTTCAAAAATCATACTGCAATGCAATAAGAAAATGGCCTTAACAGAAATACATTGATCTAAAAATATTGGAGGTCATCAGCAGGTTATTTTAGGTGTCCCTTTGTTTGTTGCCAATGCTTAATTCCTAGAAGAGTCTATTTTGATCCTGTGAGTAGTCCCAGACCAAATGCACGCCAGAGGAAGTGTTATGATAAGGATGCATTTGGCTACTCAGGAGTTAGATAAGCAGTAGTGTCAGCTCCCCGAGATGATTTCTATCTACAGCATTTGTAGCTGCTCAGAATTATAACAGCAAAAGCCCATCAGGAGAATGTGAATAAAAATGCCATGTCCTATTTGTCTTCAAGAGAGATTTGGGAAGGTCTTGGGAAAGAATTTATTCCTTAGAATGGGCTATAATTCTTCTAGCTTAACATTTTTCTTGAGAATCTATGAAATCAAGAAAATGCAAGATGGTTTTAAACAAAATACATCATATTCCACACCCCCCCCCCAAATAAAATCTTCACTAGTAGAAGCCTAGCAATCAGTTTAAGCTGAATGCAACTAAAATAGAATTAATTTCCATGCTCTATCTCTGCTACTTCTTTTCTCACATTCCGTAGAAAATATAACCATCTTGCCTGCCTCAATAAATTGAATGTTGTTTTTAGCTCAGCCTCCTCTCTAGGTTTTTATACATGCAGCTAAGAGGTTTGCATTTTTAGTGTGTTTCTAAGTTGCAGCTTTCATGCACATCACTAAAAATCTTGTTCAGACTTTCACCTTTTCATGGCTGGAAGGGATTTATAGGCTTTTGTACAAGACTTGTTTACTAATGTTTTAAACTGGCAATAGGCATAGTTTCCTGAGATTTGAGAGAAGATCTTTGAGCAAGACAACTTTACCTCCATGGTCTGTCTAATGAACCATAATTAGCACATGTCCAGAAGAAACATTTGGAGGCCCCCACAAATCTTTCCAAAATAAGCTATGTCCATTGCTGCCTACTTGAATAGAATGTGTTTGTAAACTGGAATAAAGCAAATCTTAAGTCAAATACAGAAGACAAGAGGAATTTTAGTCAAATTGTCTCATATCATAAACAGTTTCACTTTTTGGAAAGTCACTAATGGACTTTGCTGTGTTCAGCTTCTACTTTAGGTATTTAAATCTTCAAAGCAGATCTGAGAATTTGTTGTGTTTCAACTCAAACCTCTTCTAGAGGTTTTTTATATCAAAAAATCTGCTGCACCTCCCTCCCCAAAGATTGGTTAACCCACTCAATGCATAACAATACAGCCTGAGTGGGTGAGTCAAATCTCACAGATTGTTCACAGAAATATTACACATTCCTACACTTTCTTTGGGAAAAATAAAAATCAGCTGAGCAAGATCACTTCTCCCATATCAGATATTTTCTGCAAATCAACCGAATTTTATTTAGGTGCCTAAGCGTATTAGTCTAATGATACCAAGAAAATGAGAAAACCTTTTTGTGTGCATTCACACTCACTTAAAAAAAAAAAAAATTACTTCCACATTATCCTCCTGAAAGCTTAAACTTCATCTTCAACATTTGGCTCTGGAACCTTTCATATGATACAGCCAAAGCACAGTGACAACTGTCACCCCAAACTTGAACACAGCTCTGGAAGAAGCTGGCAGTTGCACAGTTCTCAGGCACTGCAGTTCTTTCTCGTGTTGATCACTCTTTCCCTACACTAACTTTTACTACACTAACACACTAGATTGGAAAGGAAGCCAAGAACTGTCTTCAAGTGAAAACTTAGCATTTTCCTTCTCTTAGCATTCACTTGCATTAGAACTGTCACAGATCTGCATTCAGCATAACTTAAAAGACCAGCAATTGCTTGTCTAAAGACTCTCAGTCTTACCTCCATTGTTAATTTATGTTCCAGAGTTCAGAGACCCTTTCATTGTTTGACAGTTTTGTGTACTGCACAGTGACAGGAGTGGCTGGAATGATTTACAAATACGTCACTGTCTCAGTAAAGGACTTCATCTGTTGGTATGTTTGAGGAGGGTAGATTTAGACTGCATATCAGACCAAGTTCTTTAGAGTAAGGGTGGCACGACACTGGAACAGGTTGCCCAGGGAGGTTTCCCCCTCCCTGGAGGTCTTCAAGGCCACACTGGACAAGGCCTTGAACAGCCAACCTGGTCTAGTGGAAAGATGTCCCTGCCCATGGCCAGGGGCTTGGAGCTAGGTCCCTTCCAACCCAAACCATTCTATGATTCTGTGACTGACTCCTAAATAAGCTATTTCCATCCTTTCAGATTTCCTTGCCTTTGCAGTAAGGCATGTACTTTCCAAATTCAGAACATGTTTCTTCATGGGACAGCAAAAAATGCAAGTGCTGTCAGAGCATGACAGCAGATCTGTGATCTCCTTACCAATCTTCCACTAAATGGCAGCAGGTAGCCTTTAGATAAAGTTAGGAATCCACAAACTCTGTTTGAATGTAAGGCATATAAAGGCACTATCAGTAAGCCACAAGCAGCTCTATCAAAACAGCCCTAAACCATGAAGGTCAGCAGGATAGGAAGGAAATGATGACAGTAGAGTCCCTCATAGTTATCCATAAAAGCCCTGGATTCCCATATCGCTCATAGGGTTTAGGTATCAAAAGTGCCACAGACTGCAACAGCAATTTACTTCCCCTTCCGTTGCACCTCTCTGCTTCCTGTGCTTTTAGTTACTTGAAAGGTACAATGATTCCAGCAAGTGGTTTGCCTCCTATAAGCTTAGGAATGTTTTTTTCATTTTTCTCCTCCCATTGGACAATTTCATCACATTAAAAGAATTTACTCCTGGCATTCAGCAACTTAGTTCACCTATTCCACCTATCTGATAGCTTTTAAAGCACATTTATCAGGCAACTTACAGCTACTCTTTTGTATGGTATCTGATTCTCTTATACCATGTGAATAGCAAATGCTCTACTAAGACATTTTGGTTTTTTGCCCTTGTTTTCATTGCTTAACTCACAAACTGAATACTCTGTAAGAATCAGCACATACCTCCCAATACTTCTTTCTCTGGAGTTACTTCTGTATTTTAAATACATCTAATTCAAAGGGGATTCTCAGTGGCACTTGTGACCAAATAAATGCAGATAGCAGTTCTGATAATGCCAGTCCATAAATATGTTAAGCATTCTTTTACAGTCCCAGGTCTCCATTAGCCTACCAATCTAAAGACTATGGTCATGGTCCAGAATCACTGCNGTTTTTTTTTTTTTTTTTTTTTTTTGTCCTAAAAGCAACAAGGAAAAGATGATATAGATTTATCTCTTTCATCTTTGAGTACTGTCAAGTTACCTTGCAGAAGTCTGGTTATACAGCATCAGTGAGTGTCTCTTTGTCTCTCAATATCAAACAGCAAAATCTACAAGCAAAGTAACTCAGGGGTATGTTTGCTACAACCATCCTAAGAGGGAATTTGAATATGCATCGCAGAATTACTCATAGGAAACAAACTAAACAGGGCCTGGATGCCTTACATTCAGCACCTGTACCTTTATACCACTGCACACTCTTCCTGTCCATCTCTGCTGTGGTCATACAGTGCTTCCCATCTTTGTTTGCTCTTAGTAGCCACTGCTGTTCATACAAGTGGAACTGACACATGAAAAGTAGGCAGGCAGCTTGAGCTAGCAATGAAGTTTTCCCCTTTCTGACTCAAGCCAGGAAAGCAGACATTTCCTATGTGGGTTTCTAAGTTAACTCTTTGTGGGTCACTCTATTTCTGAGGCAGCTTCCTCCTGTCTGACCTGGTGATATTAAATCACAGGATGTTACGATCTCTCCACTTGGGTTAATGGATTGAACTAAATTCTATTTCTTGGGACCCTGTCTGTGCCAGGTCTCCATAAGCTCATCTGCCTTCTCCCTGATTTTACTGTAATTCAGATTATTATCCAAATGTTCTCCTGCCAATGATGAACAAATCATTAGCCTTCCAATCAATAAATCAAATTTTTTGGGGTGTAGGGACACAGGGAATTCAAAGAATCACTATAAAGTGTCAGAGTCATTCAGGTACTGATGTGCACACTCCCATTTTTTCAGGACATTGTCCTGTCATGGTTGTAACTTCAACAGCTATCACTCTCTTGTATACACTAAACTTTTCTTCTGTAGACATCAGAATATGCAGACTGAAGGCTTCTGAGGAATCTATAGTGTTTCTGAAATTTAAAAGCTCTATTCGTTTAACTACAAGTCTTTTAGACTTTTGGATTCATTGAATGTTTGACCTATTAAATGTTAGTTGAAGGCTATCAGAAGTGTAAATGTGAGTCTTCTCCAGATCACTGAAATGGAAATCAATATCATAAGCATCCAAAATTGAAGTTAACATACACACCATAATGCTTGCTGCCATGTAGTTCCTTGTAGTTCTTCATGGCTTTCAACCTCTGATGCTGAGATGGTCAGAACCATCATCCTTACACTAAATCTCCTCCTAGCAGGAAGTGCATACCTGGACTCTGTCGAGATCTGACCTAGGAATTTGAGACAAGGTTTTTCAGGAGCTAGCTATGCCCTGGGTAACTTCCCAGTGGTTAAAGCTTTATCTTTACATAGTTCTGTAATCTTCTACTGGCTCTACTCCTTTTCTTTTACACTTCCCTTTGACTCTGTTTCTGTAGCTGAAACACTAATATTGCATTCAGTCTGCCATCCCCTAGCCAAGTTATGCAGTTTTACTCAACAGTCTCATTTCCAGTCTCTCAAGTTGCGCTTGAAACTTCTAGACACTGCGGCGATGTTAAAGGGCCTTGTATATGATCAGCCCTTTGGGATGCAGCACCATCTAGTGAGGCAAGCTCGGATCATCACAGACACTTGAAAGGGCTGCCACTTGAGAGTGGCACAAGCCGCTTCACACAAGAGGCCAGTGTTTGCCAGTCATCTGGAATCCATCACAGGAAGCTCTTTGGTTAGTATGGCAAAGGACAGGCAAAATCTTTGAAATGCAGCAGTTACTGCTCTGCAAGCCAGGTTGTCCCATTACAGTTGTCTTGCAGAATTTGTCTCTGTACCCAGTGATTCCTAAATTCCATCATCACCTTCGTGCCCTGTCTTTTGATTGCGATCTTTGTTTTCTACTGCCTCCAGAGNCCCGGCACTCCCACCTAAAGGCACAGCCATTGTTGCTGGAATGAACGCCATGCATATCAATCGCCTGCCCTGATTCCTGCTAACACCTTCCCCTAGTCACACAACGCCTGCTGAGCGATGGATCCACACAACTCCCAGCTGGTAACAATACAAAATCAGTGTGTAAAATGAGTCAAACACCTTAGTCATAAATTAATAATTTTTTTTTTAATTTTTTTTTTTTTTTGGGGGGGGGAGGAGATGTTCCTCATAGTATGATTCTCATCTAATTTCTCTGGCCTGGCTAATGCAGTGTTTTCTGGTTCCCGTCATTGTGCATGCTGATGATGCATCTGTCTGGTCATTCAAAGTAGAATTTCTTTCCTATCATCTGTATCACTTGCATGCACTTTTCAGCTCCTTCTTCACTTTACCCCTCTCAATTGATCCTTTTCCATTCACTGCCATGAAACTGCCTCCAGCTGACCCTGACTGCCCAGCTTCATTGCTTGCTTGCCACATTTCTAAGCCTACTCTTCCATGTTTTCAGTTAAGCTGGCACTTATAGTGACAAAGAACAGGGCAGCATAGCTGGTTTTCTTCACATCCCTCCCAAACTGCCCTACCATAACGCCTATAAAAGAACTTAAAACACATAGGTTGCTATGGCCACCTACTGTAACACGAACAAATACAGCCTGTCTCCTAGTTCAACACCTTTTTTATTAATAGGCAAATACAACCTTTAAAGGGTTATCATGCTTTCTTCTATCTGCAATGCCTTCACACGGCAAACAACCTCGATACTGCAGTGCCTTTGGATAGCTGCTGCCGTGGTGCATGGAGAAAAGACAAAAGGCTCTTTCACAGAGTCACAGAATGGTAGGGGTTGGAAGTGACCTCTGGAGATTATCCAGTTCAACTACCCTGCCAAAGCAGGTTCATCTAGGATAGGTCACACAGGAACGTGTCCAGAAGGGTTTGGAAAGTCTCCAGAGAAGGAGGCTCCACATCTCTGGGTAACTTGTTCCAATGCTGCAGAACCCTTACAGGATAAAAGTTTCTCCTCATATTGGAGTGGAATTTCCTGTGTTCCAGTTTGTGTCTATTGCCCCTCATCCTATCACTGGGCACCACTGAAAAGAGACTGGCCCTTTCTTCTTGACATCCACCCCGCAGATATTTCTAGATATTGATAGGTTCCACTCTCAACTTTCTCCAGGCTCCACACTCTCAGGTCTCTCAACCTTTCCCCATAAGAGAGATGCTCTATTCCCTTTATCATCCTCACAGCCCTCCTCTGGACTCTCTCCAGTAGTTCCCCATCTCTCTTGAACTGGGGAGCCCAGAACTTGATGCAACAGTCCAAGTGTGGTCTCACCAGGGGAGAGCAGAAGGGCAGAAGAAGGTCTCCCACACTCTTGGTGTACCGTAGGCCACTGGGCACATAGCTCCCACCTGCAGGAGCGAGGTGTGGAACTCTGCCTTGTACCCTTCCTCCTTTGCGAGATCCCACGCTCACCCCCCGGAGGATACAGCCGGACAGGCGAGCTGAAAGCCCCTTCCCCAGAAGACGAAGACAGGTTTCATTCCTCGGCCGCCCCAGGGCTCAGCCGAAGGGGCCCCAAGGGCAGCCGCTGCGCGCTCCGTTGCCGGAGGCCGTTGCCTGGCGACGCCACCGCGTCGCCTCTGGGTCGGGCCGCAGTATGGCGGAGCTCAGCGCGCCGCGGGTCTTCGCCTCGGTGCCGCGGCCTACACCGGCTTCTTTCTTCGGGGCCGTGGCGCCAGGCAACCCGGTGGTAGACAGCTTCGAGGCCGAACTGCGGAACGTCCTGGGCTTCCTGCGGCGGCTGGGAGCAGCGAGAGAGCCCAAGCGGCAGCAGCACGAGAATCACCGCCGCGGGTAGGGGCTATGCCTCTGCCCCCTTGTCGCCCCTAATTGCCGCTCCGAGAGCCGCTTGCCGTTCCCGCTAGCCTCGACCTCCATCCCCCCTTCCTCGACTGCTCCTGGTTTTCCTTGCCCTCCTGCTCCAGCCTCTTCCCCTCAACTGCCCTGAGCTGCTCTCGGCTGCGCTCCCTGGCCCGCCGGGCGCTGCCGTGGTGCCTGCCTCACCTCTCCCGGCTCCCCCACGTCCTCTTACCAGCACTGCCCCCGGCCTGCCGAGATAGCAGCCAGAGAGGCTATTAATCCGGGACAGTTTCTCTAACTGTGTCAAAACGCCACCAACCCTTTTTCCATTCTTTTACCCCATTAAAAGCTGAACATTTCCCTTTCCTTCCCCCCTGCACTTCCTAGAAGTTAATGCTTTAGGGAAGAAGCCCAAGGTGTTGTGGAAGTTGGCAAACACCACAGCTGGCTGTAGGAGAGCAGCTTGACTTTACTGTTAGGAAAATCCCTTGACAGTGCTGGAGAACCTGGCAACTCACCAGCATGTTGCTGTTTCGTGCCAGCGTGAACAGCACTGCACTGGCAGTGGGGCTATGTGGGGATAACACCAGAGAGCTTTTCCTGTGCACATGGCTATGCTGCTATATGTTTATATACATAGATGCAGGCAAAGTATATGGCAGATGTCAGTTGTGCTTTCTTGTTTGCTTGTGTACATGCAGATCTGTTGGTATGCATACATCTAGATTTTGTAGTGCAGTTAAGACAGAGCAGCTGGAATCGGTGTGTGAATCATAGTGCATGCACATGTCTGCTGCAGACTGTGTGTTTGCTCTGTAGCTCTCTGTGCTGCATTTAAATATACTATGAGGTAAGAGCTCAACTGCCTGCTTTAAGGTAAATGGCTGTTTTTCTGTCCTGAGCAATGTTCTGTTCTAAATTTGCAGATTCACAGATTGCATTGGATTGGAAGGGACCTTCGAAGGTCACCTTGTCCAAACCCCCTGCAGTGAGCAGGGACACCTCCAACTAGGGCAGGCTACCCAGGGCCACATCAAGTCTGATCTTGAATGTCTCCAGTCATGGGGCCTCAACCACATCCCTGGGCATCCTGTTGCAGTCTTTTACCACTCTCACTGTGAAGAACTTATGTCCAACCTAAATTTATCCTACTCCAGTTTGAAACCATTGCTCACCCTATTGCTACAAATCCTTCTAAATAGTCCCTCTCCAGCCTTCTTGTAGGTCCCCTTCAGAAACCGACATTTAGCAACAAGGTCTCCCTGGACCCTTCTCTTCTCTGGGCTGAACAACCCCAGTTCTTTCAGTCTGTCTTTGTAGGAGCTGTGCTCCAGCACTGTGATCATCTTTGTGTGCCTCCTCTGGACTGCTTCGGAAAGTCCACATCCTTATTGTGTTGGGGATCCCGTAGCTGGACGCAGGACCTCAGGTCTCACCAGAGCAGAGTATAGTGGCAGAATCACTCCTCTCAGTCTGCTGGCCACATTACTTTTGATGCAGGCCAGGATGCAGTTCTCCTTCTGGGCTGCAGGTAAGCATTAAGGGTCACAGAGCACTGGAACAGACCCCCCAGAGAAGTGATGGAGTCTCCTTTTCCGGAGACTTTCAAGACCCATCTGGATGCTTTCCTATGCTACCTATGCTAGATTCTATGGTCCTGCTCTGGCAAGGTGGTTGGACTCAAAGATCTCCAGAGGTCCCTTCCAACCCTTAACATCCTGTGGTCCTGCTATTGTTGGCTCATGTCCAGGTCTTTAAGATAAACAATGAAACTTTCCCATGTTATCAACATACAATACAAACACTGCACAGGAGTTAGGTTACAGGGTGGTTAGCTTATCAGTTAGGTGGAGCTTCTACCCTTCTGTGTGTCACTGGGTACGTTCCTCAATGCTGTCCACAAATGACTGTTCTCTACAGGAGCTGTATAAGTTTACAGGAACAACTGAAATTTTGCAGCCTGGTATTTGTCTGCACTGGAGATCTTTCCTGTCTGGATTTCCAGTTTATGTGGCATGTTCATTGTCAGGTCTAGACTTAGATCTGTCATGCAGGCATTAGTCTTCAGGCTTTTGCCTTGTGTTTTGAATCTCACTGTGTTTTTTTAAATGTTGCTTCAGCAGCTGATTTTAGTGCTTTTTAAGCCTTTCTGTAGCTTCAGACCTCCATTCAGCAAATTTCTGGCAACACATTCATTTTGTCTTCCATACAATCATTGTATCCTGCAGTTGGATGTTGGGCATGCTGAATGTGATCTTTTTGCCATATCATGCCAAGTTATGATTTTTCATGAACAGTGTCTCTGAGCACTTTACCTGCTGGCATATTTTGACCTGAGAAGGCTTGGTCTTATTCCAATTGGTATTTTGCAGGTGTGACTCATGGCCACGCATTACTTAGTTGGCATGGGAGTGTTTTCTTATCCAAAGAATTCTGAAATGTTCATTGTGGAGGTGAGAACTAACTCAACTTGTGTCTTGATCCCAGAAGTCATAATATTCCAGAGTGTTGAGAATGTTGTGTAACATGAAGCTCCCAGTAGCTCTGCATCCTCTGTCATTCTTTATTAGTATAGGGGCACTAAAGAGGTAAGAGGCTGGAATTCTGATCATTAGCACATGTTCAGGCAGCTAGAAAAGTCCTGAGTATTTATTTGTGATGGTGAAATGTCAGGGTTGTTTCTCCTTTGACTCTCATTGTTTGGTAGCTCAAAATTAAAGCGTGTACTGCTTGCAGAACCAGCCCTAGTCTGCTTGTTCCTAAGAATTTCTGAAGGTAATGGCTATTACATGTGCCTGCCTAAATGCTCTAAAGACTGCTTGCTGTGTCATTTGTCAAGCTACTTTTCCTGGCATAGGTTGAGATCAAAGTGTTCTTGTTATTCAAGGAGCAAGAAAACCACCTTCCACATGACAAGTATGCAGAGTTTAGAAAAATAAAACTGTCAGCTTCATTCTTCTGATGCCTTTGGTGTCGACAAGTCAACAGTAAGGCCATAATTTTGACACTCACAATGTTCCAATGTAAGAAACAAAAATTACTGAGGACTTGTCCTGTACTGGCATCATGAACCTTCTCAATCAGAAGTAGCAATCAAAAGTACTTTCTCTGAACTAAATGAGAAGTAGTTTTACCTCATTTCTCTTTGCTAGGAGGTCATCAAACAATTACCTTGAACTACTGATTTGATCTCATGTTATGTGGCTTAGCCACTCCTATTTAATAAGGCTTCTTTTGCTCAGTATCAGAGAATCCTTTACTTCCTGTAGTAAAGATTTTTGGCCCAGAAGTACAATCATGTGGACCTTACACTGTGCACACTTTTATGGGTTGACCTGAAGGAAATTAAAAAAAAAAATATTCTTGAAGTGGTTGGAAATAAAAAGGCTTCAACAGGCCAGTATTTTATTTTAGAATTCACTTGTTTAACTTGTTGTTCTGGTGTCCAGCAGCTTGTTTAAAGGAAAGGCTGATGAGCTGTCTGGGCAGTGTCTCACTCTCCTCCTTTGTCTGTGTCAAAGAAACATTCCTGTGCCGTGAACTCACTTGTGGTTAGTCATGGCGCTGTAGCAGATACACCTTACCTTAATCTGCCTGTTGAGGCTGAAAGTCTAGCCAGATGGCTCACAACTTCACTAAACTAATTCATCACAGATTTGTTGATTGTTTATAACATCTGAGACTCTCCTGTGTTAGGGTGAATCACAGAATAGATCTGGTTGGAAGAGATCTCAAAGACCATCAGAGCCCCTGTTAAAGGAGGGGTGCAGATCTGCTGGAGCGCATCCAGAGAAGGGACACAAGGATGACCAGAGGGCTGGAGCTCCTCTCCTATGACCAGAGACTGAGGGAGTTGGGCCTGTTCAGTCTGGAGAGAAGGCTCCCAGGTGACCTTATTGTGGCCTTTCAGTATCTTAAGGGGGCTACAAGAAAGCTGGGGAGAGACTGTCAGATAGGGCTGGGGTGAATGGGGCAAATCTAGAAATGGGTAGATTCAGCCTTGTTGTTGGGAAGAAGTTGTTCAGCATGAGAGTGGTGAGAGCCTGGAAGGGGTTGCCCAGGGAGGTGGTGGAAGTCAGTGTAAGAAGCCAGTAACCACCCAAGCTGTTGATTGCTATGGATGGACTAGGAGGGACAAATTCCCCATTTGGAAGGTGGCCTTCATTAAACTGGGATATGATTTCCTTTAAAAACATAATGCCTCAGAACATTTTACTCAAGTTGTTGCTTTTGGCCTAGTTTGTGCTGTTACTGCATTTTTCCTTTAGGATACACCTCTAGAATGTCCTACTTATTTCTTTGCTGCTTACTTTCAAAAACCTGAAAATTGTGCTGAGATGATACTTTCAGGGAAAAAAAAAAAGATTGTGATGGTTGTGATTCTTTGGTATAAAGATCAGTTTGACAGGTTTCTGATAGAGCCATTCGTTTCACCTTGATGTGAAAAGGGGCTCACAGCTTTTCGTGTGGGGAAAAAATGATATTACTTATTGTGATGTTTTTCTTTTTACTGGAAGTCTTATAAACTATCTGGGAGATTGAGAATGGATTCCAAGTTCCTGAATGCCAGAAAACAGTCTAAGAAAATGACTTGCATTCTAGTCTACCATCACCATCTTAAGAAACAGAAAAGCTCCAGCTGCCTCACACCAGTGAGCATAAGACTTGCATGTGAGAATTCAAATAGCAAGTGGTTTTCAAACATTAATTCTCCACTCTTCAGTTGTTTTCCTTCCTCATAAATTGCTGCCTATGAATAATTTAGCTGTTGTGTTTTCCACCAGGCAGTCTTTGCTGAGCATTCTCTACAAGTGATTTGTTAAGAGAATAAATGCAAGAGCTTCTTGGCACTGCAAGCGCTGTCAATACTATTAATAATTTGGTAACAGGATTCCTTTCTGAAAACCCCCTGTGCTTATTCTCAGTCTGTCTGAGCAGGTATTGTTTTCCAGTTAAAATACAGCTTTCCATAGCTAGGATGGGAAAGTTGCACACCTGAAGGCACTGGCTCATCAAACGTCAGGCATTAGGGACTGTAACACTGTGTGAAGTAGTCAGTTCCTCTGCAGAGGAGGCAAACTGCTTAGAGCTAGTTACTCTTTCCGGGAGGCTTGCTGCTTCAGCCAAGGGAGTCGTTTGTTACACCAAGTAATCCTCGATGACAGCTGTGGCTAGAATAACAGGCAGGGACAACAGCAAAACATTGCCACCACTACCCTGCCATGAAATCCTCTCTGTTTTAACCGGTGTGTCATTTGCTTCTCTCTGAACCCTACCCTTTATGAATTAAAATTCCTGACTGCTTCATGCCAAATGCAGTTCATGCCACAGGCTTTCACAGAATCACAGAAATATCCACGTTGGAAAAGACCCTCAGGATCACTAAGTCCAGCCTGTTTCTTATGGCTTTCTTCTTTAGTGATTCATAGATTCATAGATTGGTTTGGACTGGAAGGGACCTGTAAAGGGTTAACCATCCTGGGTGGGGGGAGTGGTCTGAACTTGACCTCAGGTCTGCTTGATCCCAGGTGTGTAGTGTTTAGTTTACTCCCATTTCCTGTCTGGACCCCCAATATAAACAGAGGGACTTCCTATTTTTTCTTTTTCTGGCCTGTCTACCTGCCTGGCAGCACCACCCTTTGTTGCTGCTGCTCCTGTCTTACCACATGGACATTTTCTACCACATAGTGGACATCCCTTCCTGAATCTACCTGCATCCATTGTCACCAATCTGGTTGTATATATATATTTTATCTTGTTTTCCTTTCCCTATACCTATTTGTAACTCCCCTACCTTAAGTACTTTTTATTTATTGCTAAAGATTTTTTTCTTTTAACTTCCAAATTGAAGCAAGACTGTTCTTTGGGTGTTTTACCTCTTTTCTCTCTACATCTAATTCCTTTCTTTCCAAAAGGGGGCGGGGAGAGGATAAGGCATCTTATTGTATTGGTTTCTGTTATATATATTTTGAGTCCTCTGAGAAACTTAAACTCAAACCAACACACACAGGACCCTAAAGCTTATCTGGTTCCAAGCCCTCCTGCCATGGCCAGGGAAGCTTCCCAATAGGCCAGGTTGCTCGAGCTCTCACTCAACCTGACTTTGAACTCCTCCATGGAAGGGGTATCCGTGACCTCCCTGGGCACACTGTTCCAGTGTCTCATCACCCTTGCTGTAAAGAATTTCTTCCTAATCTCCAGTCTACATCTGCTGTCCTCAGGCTTCAATCCCTTCCCCCTTGTCCTAGCATTGCAAGCCCTTGTAAAAAGTCCCTCTCCAGATTCAGATACTGAAAGCCATTATAAGGTCACCCCAGAGCCTTCTCTTCTCCAGGCTGAACAGATCTGTCTGCGTAGAGGAGGTTCTCCAGCCCTCCAGTCATCTTTGTGGCCCTCCTTTGGACCAGCTCCAGCAGTTCAATGTTCTTTCTTATGCTGGGGACTCCAGAACTGGATGCAGTACCTCTGGTGAGGTCTCATGAGAGCAGAGGGGCAGAATCACCTCATCCTCATCCTGCTGGTCACACTGTTTTTGATGCAGCTCAAGATGTGGTTGCCTTCTGGGCTACAAGCACACACTGCTGGCTCATGTTGAGGTTTTCATCAACTGACACCACCAAGACCTTCAGCTCAGGACTGCTCTTGAGCCACTCCTTGCACAGCATGTATTTGTGTTTGGGTGCATGGTATAGCTCTACACACGCCATGAGCTCTATAGGTCTGTATACCATAACCTCCTATACTCTGTAGCTCTGTGATTCATTCCATGGCTACTAGTTCCCAGGTTTGCTGCCACCTGATATGCACTGTTATTTTGGGATCCTTTTTCTTGCTCTTAGTGTTTGTAATTTTCTGCTCAGTAATTGCTGTGAGCTGTAGTTACCCAGAATCACAGAACTGTCAAGGCTGGATGAGATACCAAGGATCATCCAGTTCCAACCTCCCTGCCATGGGCAGGGATGCTTCATACTAGATCAGGTTGCTCAGAGCCACATCCAGCCTGCCCTTAAAGACCTCCAGGGATGAGGCTTCCACCACCTGCCTAGGCAACCTGTTCCAGTGTCTCATCACTCTCTGGTGAGGAGTTCACCACCCTCATGCTGAAGAACTTCTTCCTAACAACCGTTCTGAATCTACCCACTTCTAGTTTCGCTCCATTCCCCTTAGTCCTATCATGACCCGACCTCCTAAAAAGTCCCTCCTCAGCTTTCTTGTAGCCCCCTTCATGTATTGGAAGGCTGCAATAAGGTCTCTTTGGAGCCTTCTCCTCTCCAGACTGAACAACCTCAACTCTCTCAGCCTGTCCTCATCAGAGAGAGGTACTCCAGCCCTCTGATCATCCTCATGGCCCTTCTTTGGACACATTCCAGCATGTCCAGATTTTGGCAGTGGCTCCAGAACTGGCCACAGTACTCCAGGTGGGGTCTCACCAGAGTGGAGTAGAGGGAGAAAATCACCTCCCTCGCCCTGCTGGCCACACTTCTGTTGATGCAGCCCGGGTTGGCTTTCTGGGTTGCAAGTGCACACTGGCAACTCATATTGAGCTTCTCATCCACTAATACCCCCAAGTCCTTTTCTTTAGGGCTTCTCTCAAACCAGTCACTGCCCAACCTGTATCAGTGCTTGGGACTGCCCAAACCCAATCCTTGAGTCTCTTTAAAATAGCAGCTTCTCAAATATTAGCTGAAAGATGAGACAGGTTTTCCACTTGTGACCATATTTGAACAGTGCAAGGGGATTAATTTACACAGGAAAAAAAAAACCATCTTATTTTAAATGTATGAGAAAAACTGGTGACAGAAATGAAACCCAGAAATGTCCTGGTCTGCCTGTTAAATCCAGGTTTAATGATAACTTGCTTTGAAATAGGCAGAAGTTCAGATAGATCTGGAAGAAAGGAGTTGTCACAATTTGAAGTTCTCTTGATTTGTTTACTTGTTATGACAAGCCTACTGCCAGTTTAATCTGAAGTCTTTTCTCCTGTATCTTTTTTAGAGCAAATGCTTTGTTTAATATTTGGATCAAATACAAGCCTCGACTGCCAGAGTGGTATTACAATGAAAAACTTGTGAAAGTTGGTGATTCCCTTGCTCAGATCAAAGTAAGTCATATGGAAACAAAAAAAGACTCAGCCACAGTCTTTGTTTCATTATGTTGCCATACCGCTTTAATTTTTAATCATATTTTGCTGGAAGCTATTTGGAAAGTAGAAAAACTTGAACAAAAAAAAATATTCCATTGAGAGCTGCTGGTTTCTATCTCTTGCTTATTATTGTAAAATTGCCTTGATTTTCGTGATATATTTTCTGTATCTGCATTTTCTATGCACTCATTGCTTTTTTTGAAAAAAAAAATCCTTTAGTATTTGTTTGATGTTTCAACATGGTAGATTATAATATCTGACTGTATTTGTAGAGGCTGCTTAAGTTCAGCCTGGAGAAGGCTCTAGGGGGACCTTA
Source organism: Eubucco bourcierii (assembly GCA_013396675.1). Classification (NCBI taxonomy): domain Eukaryota; kingdom Metazoa; phylum Chordata; class Aves; order Piciformes; family Ramphastidae; genus Eubucco; species Eubucco bourcierii. The sequence continues at coordinate 224,074 of VWZE01016283.1, read as the reverse complement.
AAACTGCCTTCCAATAGCTGAAGGGATCCTACAGGAAGGCTGCAGAGGGACTTTTCATAATGGTGTCTAGAAATAGGACAAGGGGGAATGGTGTGGAGCTGAGGGAGAGCAAGTTTAGACTGGATCTTAGAAAGAAGTTCTTCAATGCAAGGGTGATGAGACTGTGGAATATGTTGCCCAGGAAGGCTGTGGGTGCCTCCTGCCTGGGGGTGTTCAAGGCCAGGTTGGATGAGGCCTTGAGCAGCCAAGTCTTGTTGAGAGATATCCCTGCCCATGAGTGGGGAGGTTGGAGTCAATGATCTCTGAGGTCCCTTTCAACCTAAACCATTGTATGCTTCAGTGATTCTTCTATTCTGTGACAGTGATGGAGCTGTGGTGACTTGTGCCACTGAAGTATCAACTTGGTGCTCAGGTAGCCAAACATAAATGTTAATAATTGTCAAAAAGAAACAGAGAGCAAACACCAGAGTGCAGTTGCACATTATACAAATATATGTGTTGATGGTGCTTTGGCATCTTGAATACTGTGAGCACTCCTGATCTCCTCAAAAGAGGTAAATCACAACTAGAAAAGAGTACTGTGTTCAGTTTTGGGCTCCTCAGTTTCAGAGGGACAAGGATCTGCTGGAGAGAGTCCAGTGGAGGGCTGCAAGGATGATTAGGCAATTGGAGCACTGCCTGATGAGGAGAGGCTGAGGGACCTGGGCCTGTTTAGTCTGCAGAAGAGAAGACTGAGAGGGGAATCTAATAAATGTTTATAAATATCTGAGGGCTGGGGGTCAGGAGTTGGGGGACAGGCTCTGCTCACTTGCTTCCTGTGATAGGACAAGGAGCAATGGATGGAAGCTGCAGCACAAGAGGCTCCACCTCAATAGAAGGCGGAACGTCTTTACTGCACAGGCTGCCCAGAAAGGTAGTGGAGTATGGTCCTGTTCTGGCAGAGAAGTTGGACTTGGTGATCTCTTTAGGTCCCTTCCAACCCCTGACATCCTGTGAGCGTGTGTGATTAGAAGCTCAATTGTTGAAGACATGGAGAGCATTTGGGGAATGTTTCACTGCATGATGAATCTATTTTGGTACTCTTGCCTGGTCATCTGTTGCTGGCTACTGTTTGAAATGGGATACCAAGTTTGTATGCTCAGTGCAAGTCGTATTGACTCAAATCAGGATCCAGCAGCAGTAGGGAGGTGATTGTCCCCTTGTACTCGCAATTGCTGAGGCCACATGTCCAGTATTGTGTCCACTTTTGGGCATCTCAATACAAGAGGTGCTGGAGTGAGTGCAAAGAAGGGCAACAAAGCTGGGGAAGGGCCTGATGAAGAGTGACTGAAGGAGCTGGGAATGGTTAGTCTGAAACAGAGGATGTTGAGGAGAGAACTCATTGCTCTCTACAGCTACCTGAAAGCAGGTTGTAGAAAGGTTGGTGCTGGTCTTTGCTCATAGGTGAATAGTGATAGAACAAGAGGGAAAGGTCTCAAGCTGCAGCAGGGTAGCCTTAGACTGAACATTAGGGAACATTTTTTTTCCCAGCAAGAGTGGTCAGGCAGTGGAAAGAGCTGCCCAGGGAGATGGTGGAGTCACCCACCCTGGGTGTGTTTAGAGGTCGTTTGATTGTGGTGCTTGGGCATACAGCCTACAGTGAACCTTGTAGAGTAAGGTTCTGAGTTGGACTTGGTGATCCTGAGGGGCTTTTCCAACTTGCGACTCTGTGAAATAAGGCTGGTTCTGTGTTATATTCTTATAGATTAGTCTTTTTTTGTCTACTGGGGAAAAAAGGCCCTCAAAGATGTGCCACTCATTTCCTCTGACATTCACGTCAGAAGATCATCTTGTAGAATTTGGGGCTTTCAAGGGCAATTATTAAACAACACTCAACAGAGGTTCAATGAAAGCTGGTTACAAGTCCTTACTTTTAGCGCTGAAGCAGAGTATGTGCTCCTGAGTGATACATTTGTGAAGCAGAAATACTGAAGGACCACAGAATTACAGGTTAATTTGTGATAAAAGCTCAGGACTTGAAAAGGGAGAGTTTGTAGGGAATTATCCTCATTTAAAGAAAGGAACAGGTTCTGAATAGGTGCTTAATATGATTTTGTGTTTGCAATGATCTGCCTGGGTATTCTTCTGCTTTTTGGCATAAATCCATTAGAAAATATTTATGTAGTCAATAATACTTTCCTAGCTTAGAACTTTGGCTGTTTGTGTTATGAGATAATCAGGTATACATTTTAACTATGTCCCCCAATCTTTCAGGCCTATGGCAGACACAGATTCCTGCTATTAATCTAAAAAGTTGATGGTAGTAGGGAAAAAATATAACTCAAAAGTTAGAGAAAGTGTATAATTTATTAGTAGAGTTCTTCTATACTTTTTGAAAGGTTTCTGTAATGTGTATTTTTTTAAGGTAATGGGAATAAAAAAATCACAAACAGCAGAACAAAACAAAAGGTTAAAACAAGTTTGTTTATTTTTTCAGAATGGGAATATTAAATTTTAATCCACTCTCACCCTAGAAAGAAAACCAAATAACTAACATTATATTGAAGCTGAAAATGTTTTTTAAGAGCAGTCTGTTGACTTCCGTATTAGAAAAGCAGTTAAATGCCAGTCCCATGTTCATCCCTTTGCATTCTCTGCAACATATGACACTATAAGATTCCCTCTTCTCCCCTAGAAAGTCTTTGTGTTCAAGGTGCTTAATGACTTGACCCCAGATTATCTAACAATAATTTAGATTTCTGAGTAAAGACTTCTGCTTGGAACTTCAATCCTCTAGTGCAGTGTAGTTTCCCAGAGTAAAGGGAAAGTTAATGCAATTGGGAAAGGTGGTTTGCTGGCCAGCCTATAAGTTTGAAATGAGTTCTTTTTGGAATCATAGGATCATAGAACTGTTTTCATTGGAAAAGACCTCTAAAATCATCAAGTCCAACCTAATCTAAACCATGTTCCAAAGTGCCATGCCCACACATTTTTCTGAATGCCTCCAGGGATGGGCACTCCACCACCTCCCTGGGCAGCCCATTCAAATCCCTGATCACTCTTGCAAAAAAAGAAATTTTTCATCATATCCAACGTAAACCTCCCCTGGCACAAATTCAGGCCACTTCCTCTCCTATTACCTCATGCTGGGGAGAAGAGACCAACTCCACCTCACTGCAGCCTCCTTTGAGGTTGTAGTGACCACTGAAGCCTCTCCCCAGCCTCCTCTTCTCCAGACTAAACTTCCCCAGTACCCTCAGCTACTCCTCACCAGCCCTGTTCTCTAGACCTCCACCAGGTTTCCTGTCCTTTCCTGGATGCAGCCTTTCAATGTCCTTCTTGCAATGAGAGGCCCAAAAGTGAACCCAGTATTTGAGGCGTAGCCTCACCAGTGCCAAATACAGAGGAACTGCCATTTTTACCTAAATTTCTTTGACTTTGCAAACTTAGTTTTCATTTGATAAATTTATTTCCCTGGGGAAAAGAAAGAAAGAAAAAAATCCTGTGAGATGGATGTGCATTGCAAATTGTGATGAATTACTGGGAAGGTGAACATGGTGTAACACCAGGTTTTGTGATAGGTGGATTCCGTAAGTATCTCTCTCAATTCCCAACTGAAACCTGATAGTGATTATTTTGAATTTTAATCTGCCTTTATGTTATATATTACTTAATGATGCATAACCCTTACAAATGAGATGATGAATACGAATAGTGAGTGCCTAAGCACCAACTTAACTTCCTGTCCTCGTGTTGTTTTTTTTTCATGCTTTCTTACTTTGATTTCCTTCCTATTATACATCTACTATATATCTTTTAGGGCACACCTAAGTTCATTATGTCACATATCTGGAAATTAGTTAGCCCATTAGTCATCATACAGATCAGCACTGACTAATTTCGATTCCCTCCCTTTCTGCCTGCGATCTCAGGTTGTATATTGTAAACTGTATGGGAGAGAAATTGTCTCTTTGTTATGTATCAGTAATGGTAATTTGGATTCTGCTCGCTGGCGTGCTGATGGCGGGGGTGCTGCGCTTGATGGCTTGGGGTTCTAAGAGTTATCGCAGGCTGAGTCTACACGTTAGATTGGACAAGGGACCAACTACCTATAACTGTCCATGGAAAGGAAAAGTTTCATTGTCTGGCTGCTACTTTCACACAACAAAGAGCACAGTAGGGCTGTGTGTGTTAGACTCCTTAGACCCTGGAGTGTAGGGGTGTGGATGGGAAGGAGAAAACCTCCCTGTTGTAACTGAACTGCTAGGACTCACCTGGCAGCTGATCTAAACGCAGGCCACACATCCTGAGTGTTCCTACTAGATGTTACATTGCTGAATGTTTGGATGAAACTTCAGTGGTTTACTTCCAGCTGCTCTTTCACATTGATGCTTGTTTTTTTTCTACACAACAACACCATGTTTTATAGAAAATAATCCATGTTTTATAGAAATAGAAATCTACTAATACAAACTTTAACAACTATATCGTTTGCTCTTCAGGAATATAAGTTGGCAGTTTCACAGTGCTATGGAAGATACCTTCAGCAGTTCATTTCAGTAAACCTTGATGATGTCATGGCTGATGTAGAGCGATTTAAATTCACCTTTTTCCCAAATGGTTTCAGAGACAAGAGTGCAGCACTTACGGTAGGTTGTTGGTTGCTTGTTTTGTCAAAGGCATTCACTGATTAAAAAAAAAAATTATTTCTATTTTATCCTCCACAAGTGTGCTTCATATTATTTAAATGTTAATATTAACCAGTCATTGGGATGGAAGGGATCTTGTCCAACATCCTTAGAGGTTGAGGGAGGTGATTCTCTCTCTCTACTCCACTCTGGTGAGACCTCACCTGAAGTACTGTGTCTAGTTCTGGAGCCACTATTACGGGAAAGATCAGGCTGTACTGGAATGTGTCCAGAGAAGGGCCATGTGGATGATCAGAGGGCTGGAGCTGCTCTCCTATGAGGACAAGCTGAGGCTGTTCAGCCTGGAGAGAAGGCTCCAAGGAGACCTTTTTTTGGCCTTTCAGTACCTGAAGTGGGCTACAAGAAAGCTGAGGAGGGACTTTTTAGGAGGTTGGGTTGTGATAGGGACTGGGGGGGATGGAGCAAAACTACAAGTGGGTAGATTCAGATCGGTTGTTAGGAAGAAGTTCTTCAGCATGAGGGTGGTGAACTCCTCACCAGAGAGTGATGAGACACTGGAACAGCTTGCCTAGGCAGGTGGAGGAAGACTCATCCCTGGAGGTCTTTAAGGGCAGGCTGGATGTGGCTCTGAGCAACCTGATCTAGTGTCTGATCTAGGCTCCCAACCACCCTTCCACCTTCTCCCCACCCCTATACCTTACCCCAGGGTTTGGCTTATGCGCAAGGTGAGTTTGGAGGATTGGCCAGGGAGGTTAGAAGAAAAGTGGCTAGTGAGGTTACTCAGCAGAGAGGAGGAGGCAAGAACCTGCAAGACAGCCTGAGAGTGTCTGCAAGCCCAAGTGTCTTATCTATGTTTATCTTCTTAAACATCTCAGCAAGCCTATGAGTGAAGTAGACATCACCATTGTTTTCTTTTCACAGCCTATAATATAATTTTCTCCATTAAAATATTTCAAACCAGCACAAATGAGGGTAGTGAGACACTGGCAGACGTTGCCCAGGGAGGTTGTGGCTGCTCCCTACCTGAAGGTGTTCAAGGCCACGTTGGATGAGGCCTTGAGCGACTTGTTCTAGTGGGAAGTGTCTCTGCATATGTTGGGGGGTTGGAACTGGATGAGCGTTGAGGTCTCTTCCAACCTAAACTATTCTGTGATTCTATAAACATGCAAAAGTACTGCTTATTAAATAAAGCTCATGACACAGTGGTAAAGTAGCATGACATTACCATCAGTAGCTTATTTGCTCACTATTAGCATAAGAGGCAAAATGCTGAGTAGTTTTGTAAGTACTCTAAGCTGAGGGAAGCTAAGTGACCTTGAATATGTTGTTAATTGCTCATCCAGTTAGGGTCTTGTGACTTCTATCCATGGAAGAAAGTGTTTCAGTATAGGAGGGATGCTAAAAGCATGTTAGATTTTACCTTAGGCAGTTCTTTACAGAGAAACTCTATTTTTGGTACATGGTGGATATTTCAAATTGAATTAATGCAAGGTTCCCTGCGATCAGGAACTGCAGAAGGGAACTGTATGCATCTCCTGTGTATTAAGCCAAGCAAATTTATATTCCTATTGTCAGACTTACATTGCAAATAGGTGTTCAGGGAGGAGAAAAAAGAGGACAGCTTGCTTAGAACTTCGAAGCAGATGTCATGATAGAAGAAATACTCTGGTTTTATATATATATGTTTTGGTTTTTTTTTTTTTTTCCCCAAACATAGTTCAGCTTCTTAGAGAGAATTGGATCAAAGAGTAGGTTCATATGTTTTAGTTTGGGTTTTAAAAAATGCTTTCTAAATAAATTTGAAGTCCCAGAGATGGTTTATCCTGTTTTCTATATGACTTTGAAGCCATCCTAGTGCCAGATGTCATCACACGTCTCTGCTCAAATGCTTATTCTGCAGCTTGGCCTTTAGATACTGATGTATCCCTAAATTTCAAGGTGTGGAATCTTAGTTTGGCAGTGATCTGTACAGTTGGAAAGCAATAATGACAATGTGTCAAATGATTACACCTGAAGGCTTTATATGTGTATTTTTTCCAAGTTTCTGTGGTTAGCTTTTAGGTTTTTTTAAATGTAATACTGAGGAAATCACAGAAATGGAGTTCCAGGGCATGAAACTTCTGGCTTCAGTGAATTAACTGGGGAAAAAAAAAAAAGCCAAATATTATCAGGTTAGTAGGCTTCTGAGAGGGACTGAGTGGCTGTCCCCCACTTAGTTTGTTTTCTCAAATCCTGGTTTGTTCAGAGGACAGTGTATTCCAGACAGGAGTGAGATCACAGCTGTGTTAGTGATTACAAGGAAGAGAAAATGAGCATGTGAGCTAGAAATAACTCTTAAGAGGAGTACCTGAGGGAGCTGGGGCTGCTTAGGGTGAGGAAATGAGGCTGAGAGGGCACCTTCTCACTCTCTGCACCTACCTAAAGGAGATTGTAATGAGATGGGTGTTGGTCTTTTCTCCCTATTAAGTGATAAGAGGAAATGTTTTCAAGTGGCCCCAGGAGAGGTTTTCATTTGATGTTATAGGAAATTTGTTCATTGAAAGGATTCTCAAACACTGACTCCTCAGGTAGGTGACTGAGTCCCCATCACTGGAAGTGTTTAAAAGATTCAGAGATATGATGCTAAAGGATGTGCACTTGTGGCCAGGAGGGCCAATGCCTTTCTGGGATGTATTAGAAGGACTGTGGCTAGTAGGTTGAGAGAGGTTCTCCTGCCCCTGTACTCTGCCCTGGTGAGACCACCTTTGGAGTACTGTCCAGTTCTGGACCACCCAGTTCAGGAGGGACATAGACCTGTTTGAGAGAGTCTGGTGCAGAGCCACAGAAGTGATTAAGGGAATGGAACATCTCTCTTATGAGGAGAGGCTGAGGGAGCTGAGGCTCTTTACCCTGTAGAAGAGGAGACTGAGAGGTGACCTAATCAATGGTTGTGAATATGTGCAGGGTGAGCACCAGGAGGCTGGAGCCAGGCTCTGCTGGGTGATGCCCAATGCCAGGACAAGGGGCACTGGGTGAAAGCTGAGGCATAGGAAATTCCATGTAAACATGAGGAGGATTTTTTTCCCTGTGAGGGTGACAGACCTGGGGGGGTTGTGGAGTCTCCCTCTCTGGAGGTATTCAAAACCCACCTGGTATAGATGATTCTACTCTGGCAGGGAGGTTGGACTGGATGAGCTTTTGAGGTCACTTCAAACCCCTGACATTGTATGAATCTGTGATACGGTTTAGCTCCAGACTGGATAGTTAAATAATGGTTGTACTTGATCTTAAAGGTCTTTTCCAACAAAATCAATTCTATGCTTCTAGAGAAACCAAGAATTAAAGCTAGATTAAATAATCCAGGATAAAATATCACCTTCATGCCTTGTCCATCCTTTCTCCCAACACCCGTTTCAGCAGCCCTAGCATACTGTGGTGCAGTGGAAACTGATTCAGGGCAATAGTACAGCAACTTTAAAGTTTTAGCACTTGATTCATATCCTTATTTCAATGTCATACTGTTTTTTTGTTTGTTTGTTTTGGTTTTTGGTGTTTGTTTTTTGTGGTTTTTTTTTGTTGTTGTTGGGCGGGTTTTTTGTTTGTTTTGGTTTGGGTTTTTGGGGTTTTTTTTTTATTTGTTTTTTTCTTGGTACATTGGAACTGTTGGAGTGGGTCCAGAGGAGGACCACAGAGATGCTCAGAGGGCTAAAACAGCTTTGCTCTGAGGACAGGCTACAAGAGCTGGGGCTCTTCAGCCTGGAGAAGAGAAGGCTTCGAGGAGACCTGATAGTAGCCTTCTAATATCTGAAGGGAGCTACAGGAAGGCTGGGGGGACACTATTGACAAGGTCTTGCAATGACAGGACAAGGGGCAATGGGTTTAAACTGGCAGAGGGGAGATTTAGACTGGATGTTAGAAGGAAGTTCTTTACAGTAAGGGTGGTGAGGCACTGGAACAGGTTGCCCAGGGAGGTTGTGGCTGCTCCCTCCCTGGAGATGTTCCAGGCCAGGTTGGATGAGGCCTTGAGTGAGCTGTACTAGTGGGAGGTGTCCCTGCCTATGGCAGGGAGTTGGAACTAGATGATCCTTGAGGTCCCTTCAAATCATAGAATGGTAAGGTTGGATGTTTTCATACTGAGTGCTTCATAACTTTACTGATGTGAAGATGAAGCATGCATCTATTGTAACTGTATGTGTTAATTTTATGTATGTCTCCACCTGTTTCAGCTCCATGCTTTGCAAGAGAGAAACATTTGCATTTATCAGATGGTTTGCAGCAGTGACAGAAATCTCCAGAACCAGAAGTCCCTGCAGACTTGTTTCAGTGTCTTGTCCTCATTACAACTCACTATGCAAGTGGCGCTGCCTCAGGATAACTTGTGCTGGCTCATCCACAATGGTACCTCAGGCTCTCCATTTACATTTCTATGCTAAGCAAACCTATGGAGAGAAACTTTAGATCTAGTTCTTTAAGGTCAACCTAAGAGCCATGATTACCTCTGGTTAGTCTTTAAACAAGTAAGGTTTTTTGGTAATTTTTTTTTTCTGTCATAAAAACTTTTAAATTGAAGCTTCTACATAGTGTGGACTGCATGGTTAGAGTCTACTAATAAAATGATATCTAAGAATATAAGAAGATACTTTTTTTGAGTGACCTGTGATTAAAAAAAGCCTCAACAAATTTGAATCAGTGAAACATTTGTTAATGGGTTTGGTTTGGCTTCTAAAAGAGGATTGCAAATGTAAGAGTAGGAAATTATTGTCTGACATAACATATTTGTATATTTTAATTCAATTTATCCTTTAATTAATAATTAAAGTATTCTAAAACATATGATATAACATGAAATTAGTGTTATCTCTCAGAGCAGTACTATTTCAGACTAAGAGTCATATGATGTCTGTTCAGTCTGGTGAAGAGAAGGCTCCAAGGAGACCTTATTGTGGCCTTCCAGTATCTGAATGGGGCTACAGGAAAGCTGAAGAGGAACTTTTTAGGATGGCAGGTGGTGATAGGATTGGGGGGAATGGAACAAAATTAGAAGTGGGTAGATTCAGATTGGATGTTAGGAAGTTATTCTTCAGCTTGAGGGTGGTGAGACACTGGCACAGGTTGCCCAGGGAGGTGGTGGAAGCATCATCCCTGGAGATGTTTAAGGCCAGGCTGGATGTGGCTCTAAGCAACCTGATCTAGTGTGAGGTGTCCCTGCCCATGGCAGAGGGGTTGGAACTAGATGATCCTTCTAGTGAGGGTGGTGAGGCACTGGAACAGGTTGCCCAGGGAGGTTGTGGATGCTCCCTCCCTGGAGGTGTTCAAGGGCAGATTGGATGAGGCCTTGAGTAACCTGTACTAGTGGGAGGTGTCCCTGCCTATGGCAGGGGGTTGGAACTAGATGATCCTTGAGGTCCCTTCCAACCTTACCGTTCTATGATTCTATGATCCTTGAGGTCCCTTCCAGTCCTGACAATTCTGTGAGAAATGCTAATATGTTTTTTTTTTTTTCATTTTGAGAGGCTGGCATTTGGGGATAAAAATGAGATTTTTCTATCAGTTACTTCATGAAAATTTGTTACAGAACACTTTTAATATTTCATTCTTTTATGATACTACTTCATTGTGTAAGTATTTTTTAAGCTAATATTACCCAAGAATTTAATGGCTTCACCTTCTCTAATTTAAAAGTACTTATAGGGAAAAAAAAAAAGTATTTCTTTTTTATTTTATTATTTAGATTTATTGTTCATCCTCTGGAAATACCAACCCAGATATTAAGAAGTTTTAGTTGGTTAGCATAAGTTCCCTTGTAGGGTTATAGAACTTACTTGTTCTTCATTTTATTTTCTTCAGGTACTATTCATATTTACACCATATGCAGACATTTGATGACGAGAGGTCAATCTGCTAAGGTATGGCAAAATAAAGAGAAGCAGTGGACCAGTTTACAGAAGACTGGGAAATTCACCTTATTGTGTGTGTAACACTGTATCCTGCTCTGTTTCCTTTCCTTGGGGGAACAGAATGTCTAGATTGCAAAACAGCTGATTTCTAAGCCCTCACACCTTAATGACTCTGCTCTTTCCTCAGTCCTGGAATGGAGACCAGCATAATCTCTTACTGGTCTTTGAGCTGGGATGCATTATGCTGTTTCAGAGGGTTCCAGGTGCTATTTGGCTGCTTTTATTTTATTTTTTTTTTTTTTGACAACTGTATCAAGAATTGTTTTTTAGTTCTTTAAAAGTGGACATACACTGACACCTGGTGGATAGGCTTTTCGTTGTAAATCCTTGACAAAAAAGAGCTGGCCTTTATTCCCTGCTCTGCTCTATTGAAATAAAAATCTAGTTTTTATTTCTCTGAGCTTTGTTTTTTCTCTCCTACAACTTTGAACAGTCTGACTCAGCCTTAATCCAGTATAGTTTTTCGTCTGTTGGTTATTTTAACCTTTCATTGAACAGGAATTAAATTTTATATACATGTGTGTGTGTATGTGTGTATAATTTTCTGCTATTTTTATACAACTTTTATTGAAATCAAAACCTCCTCTAACATATCCAGACTTTTATTATACAGGAAGCAGAAGAACTGGTTGGAAGTATTTCAAATTCTTTAAATGCAGACAATCTGTATACTGACTTAATTTAAGACCGAAGTTGTGCATATGTTGTGTACCTCACAAAGAAAATACAAAAGGAAGATGTTGTTCAGTCAGTTTAGTTGGGTTAATTTTTAAAATCAGACTGCTGCAATGACTGTCACAGAATGCAGAGTTTTGGAAGGGATCCTCAAAGGTCACACTGCTGCAGTGAGCAGGGACATCTCCAACTAGACCAGGCTGCCCAGGGCCCTGTCGAGTCTGACTTTGAATGTCTCAAGGGGTGGGACCTCAACCATCTCAGGAGCAACCTGTGCCTAAAGTTATGTTGGCCCTAAAGAGCCAAACAGAGTAGCTGAATGATTGGAAATTAAGAGCAGACTATCATCAAGGAAGGCAGACTCCAGTGCATCCCAGATAACTTGCTAACATAGCTAAAAACTAGCTTAGAGCAAGATGGTCACTAAAACTGATGCAAAGGAGAGGAATAACTCTCAAGAGCACGTAGAATAATAGACTTATAGAGTTTTTTGGTTGGAGAAGACCTCCAAGTCCAACCATCAACCCAGAACCACCGTGGCCACTAAACCATATCCCCAAGTGCCATGGCCACACATTTCTTGAACACCTCTAGTGATGGTGACTCCACCACCTCCCTGGGCAGCCTCTTCCAATCCCTGATCGCTCCTGCAGCAATGCAATTGTTCCTGTTCTCCAACATAAACCTTCCCTGGCAGGGCATCTTTCAGAGTCACAAGGCTATAGTAAACTGGAGTGGTTAAGGTAACTTGGGGACTGAAATAGAAAACTTGACCCCAATTTTGGATGGGAAAATCCTGGTAATATGCAGGAGAAATGCTTGGCAGTTAAAAATCATATTAAAAATAAATACAGTTTCTATGGCTTTTTCTTTAACTTTCTCTATTTGTCCTACTTAATGAGAGTAAGTCTTAGAGTTCTTTAGTTGAAATGCAATCACTTTGAAACTGAATTTCTTCAATACAGGTGCTGGAATACTTACTGTGGGCCAGTATATGTATGGAATCATCCATCCCACTCTTATCTGTACACTATTTGACCTGGAGAGCTACTCTCTATGCTGCAGTTTCTCAGTGTTATTTTGACTGCCAAGCTGGCATTCATGGAGAGGTATTCTGATTTACCAGATTTTCTGCTGATATACTGTTTCAGATCAGATAGTGTGGGAGTTCTGCCCACATTCCAAAATTTAGCTGTGAAGTAGAGATGTATTTCCACATAGAATCAGAGAATGATAGTGGCTGGAAGGGACTCCCAGAGATCATTGAGTCCAACCTCCTTGTTAAAGCAGGATCACCTAGGGCAGGCTGCACAGGAATGTACTCAAACAGGTTTTGAAAATCTGCAGAGATGGAGACTCCACAACCCCTCTGGGCAACCTGTTCCAGAGCTCCAGCACCCTCACAGCAAAGAAGTTTCTCCTCATGTTGAGGTGGAACCTCCTGTGTTCCAGCTTGCACCTGTTGTTCCTTATCCTATCACTGGATAGCATTGAAAAGAACCTAGCCCATTCCTGACACCCACCCCTCAGATATATATAGATATTAATAAGATCCCCTCTCAGCCTTCTCAAGATGAAAGATGTGAGTAACCAATTCAAAGCTAAATGTACCTTGTTATACAATCACAGTCACAGACTTGTAGCATTAAGTAGTGGTCAGCCTCCATGCATGCATACACAAGGTATTTTGTAAAGGTTTTCTTTTTCACTTCAGTTTTTGTTGAGGACCTGGCTTTTATTGCAGGTCTTTGCACTTCTCTGAAGGAAAGGATGATAGGATTCTAAAATCAAATAGCAAGCTTCAATATACTGAATCATAGAATTATAAGGGCTGGGAGAGACTCCAAGGAGCATCCAGCTCCAACCCCCGTGCCGTGGGTAGGGACACGTCACACTAGATTGGTTTGCTTAGAGTCACATCCAGCCTGACCTTAAAAACCTCTAGGGATGGGGCTTCTACCACCTGCCTGGGCAACCCTTTCCAGGCTATCACCACCCTCATGCTGAAGAACTTCCTAACATCCAGGCTGAATCTACCCACTACTAGTTTTGCTTCGCTCCCCCAGTCCTATCAGCTACCTTCTAAAAAGTAGCCCTCTTCAGATACTTGAAGGCCACAATATAATTTTTAATGTCTATGTTTTTACATTTATAAATTAAAATATTTGATTTAAAAATGTTTAATTGCTAAACTCCAGAATATATACATTTTAATTTTTGTTTTTAATGCTTTGGACAGGCATTTGCTCGCCGTGGTTTGATTAAAATTGATGAACTGAAACAGTTAGAAAGCATCAGTTCTTCAGTACCAAATTCAGAGACAAAGAAGATTTTTAGAGAGGCAACTCTGAAGGTATCAGGCTACCATTCATTACAAACAGTTTTACAATCTTTGAGAAGAACAGGTGACCAAAGTTATTTAATTGCTTTCTTCTTCACATCAGATGTCAGTAATGATTTTCAGGAGAGCAGTGTTTGAATCTAGAAGAAAACCAATAACCTACCATCGACCTAAGTTAAGAGTTAACCTGAAAGAAGCACAAAATGTAAGTCTGGCATTTTGTATAGTGCTTTCCTTTGCTTGCTCCTTGTGTGTGATGGATATGTGATGTAATTCTGCTGGATAAAGCACTGGCTTGATGAAAGAGCCTCAAGGATGGCAGTCAATGGAGTCAAATCCAGCTGGGGCCAGTCACAAGTGGATTTCCTCAGGGCTCAGTCTTTATTGATGACCTTGATGAAGACACAGGATGTGTCAGCAGTAATTTTGCAGATGACACCAAGTTGGGTGGCAGTGTTGATCTGCAGAAGGGTAGGGGGGCTCTACAGAGGGACTTGGATAGATTGGATGCATGGCCAAAGTCAACGGCATGAGCTTCAGTAAGACCAAATGCCAGGTCCTGGACTTTGGCAACAACAACCCCAAGCGATGCTACAGGCTTGGGACAATGTGGCTGAAGAGCTGCCTGGTAGAAAGGGACCTGGGGGCAGTAATAGACAAACAACTCAATATGAGCCAGCAGTGTGCACAGGTAGCAAAGAAAGCAAATTGCATCCTGATTGGGATTAGAAATGCTGTGTCCAGCAGGGAGCGGGATGTGATGGTCCCCTTGGATTCTGCTCTGGTGAGGCCACATCTTGAGTGTTGTGTTCAGTTTTGGGCATCTTAGTACAAGAAGTGTGTGGAGGTGCTGGAGTGAGTTTATTATCAAAACTCAGAACAAACTAGAAAGGAGGTCATCTGGTTCTACCCACCTTCTCAGGGCCACATAAAGCTGGTTGTCCAAGACCATGTGCAGGCTTTTGAATATCTCCAAAGATGGAGACTCCACAACCACTCTGGGTGACTTGAAACATCAATGGACTATAAGCAACACTTCCAAGTGCTGTATTTCATATTCACTTTATGGATGGTAGAGGTTTGGTAGCCATCTAAGCAGAACATTGAAATAAGATTTGAAAGTATTTCCTTACCTAGCTCTCTGATTTTGTAGCTGTCAATAGCCAAATATATTTTGTGTGTGTTCTGCCTTGTATTTTTATGTTCTGCTGTTTGAAATGTGCATGTGAGAGAATACAGCAGTGTTCACAGGATGTCAGGGGTTGGAAGGGACCCAAAGAGACCATCAACTCCAACTCCCCTGCCAGAGCAAGACCATGCAGTCTAGCTCAGGCCACACAGGAACACATCCAGACAGGCCTTGAAAGTCTCCAGAGAAGGAGACTCCACAACCTCTCTGGGGAGCCTGTGCCAGTGCTCTGGGACCCTTAGAACAAAGAAGTTCCCCTTGTTTTGAGCTGGAACCTCCTGTGTTGCAGCTTACATCCATTTCTCCTTGTCTTATACCAGGGAGCAAGTGAGCAGAGCCTGTCCCCCAACTTCCTGGCCCTCAACCCTCAGATCTTTATAAACCTTTATTAAATCCCCTCTCAGTCTTCTCTTGTCCAGACTAAAAAGCCCCAGGTGCCTCAGCCTCTCCTAACTAGACACTGTTCCAGTCTCCTAATCATCTTTGTAGCTTTCCCTTGGACCCTCTCCAGCAGATCCCTGTCCCTCTTAAACTGGGGATCCCAAAACTGAAGGCAGTACTCAAGATGAGGTCTCACCAGGGCAGAGCAGAGCAGAGCAGAAGGAGAACCTCCCTGGATTGTTGGACACACTCTTCTTAATGCACCCCAGGATCCCATTGGCCCTCTTGGCCACAAGGACACGCTGGTGTTCCGTGGATAACATCTTATCCACCAGCACTCCCAGGTCGCTCTCCACGGGATTGCTCTCCAGTGTTTGCTTTCACTGCAGTGCTGACAATCCAGATCTTTCTCTGATTTTCTGCTGAGTGCATAGAACTTAGCTCCTTACGGCCAAGGAGGGATCCAGGTGGCTTTAAATTATGTAGACCGAACACTCTCAGCCATCATTTCTATTGTATTGTTTTCTAGGTAAGACACCATGTGGCAATGCATCTGTTTGCTGTGAAATGATGACACTTCTTAAGTACTGTGCCCACTTAGCATGAGTCCTTTGAAGCATGACATAGATAACAACAATCTGTTCTCAAGGATATTGTGTTTTAAATACGCACTTACTGCCAGAAAACTGTTTGGAAAGGAATCTCACCTTATTGTCACTTGGTTCAGACATGGACCAGGCTTACATTGCCCTTTCTTCCTTAGCTGCCGAGGTCTTGCACTGTGACCAAACAGCTGCTTGCAGAAATGTTTGATGGTGTGGCTGCTCAGTTCCTTGCCATCCTGGAAGCTCTGTCTGATAGCAGCAGGCGTCTCTTGCAGGCTTCCTCATCTCTTCCTGATGAAACTGAAATTCATGATGTCCTTTCAGAACTGTTTGTTGCAGGCCTAGAAATCCTCTCAGGTAACCAATTTTCTTTTTTTTTCTTTTTTTTTTTTTTTCCTTTGCTGAGTATAGCCATAAATAATCATAGAATGGTTTAGGTTGGAAGTGACCTCAAAACTTATCCAGTTCCAACCCCCTGCCATAGGCAGAGACACCTCCCCCTAGTACAGGTTGCTCAAGACCTCATCCAACCTGGCCTTGAACACCTCCAGGGAGGGAGCAGCCACAGCCTCCCTGGGCAACCTGTGCCAGTGTCTCACCACCCTCACTGTAAAGAACTTCCTCCTAACATCCAGTTTCAGTCTCCCCTTTGCCAGTTTAAACCCTTTACTCCTTGTCCTATCATTACAAGACCTTGTCAATAGTCCCTCCCCAGCCTTCCTGTAGCCCCTTTCAGATACTGAAAGGCCACTTCAAAGTCTCCTTGAAGTCTTCTCTTCTCCAGGCTGCAGAACCCCAACTTTCATAGCCTGTCCTCATAGCAGAGCTGCTCCAACCCTCTGAGCATCTTTGCGACCCTCCTCTGGACTCTCTCCAGTGAATAAGGAGATATTTTAAAAATAATATATAGAAATTAAACACACTTCCAAATGATATTTTCTTGAAAAAATATTGATTGGAATATAACAAGTCAAGTGCAATATAAACTGATTTAAGAAATTGTCTGTATTAAAGGTGGAGTGAGCAGTACAGATACTCATGGAAGTGATTGCACTGCTTGCTTTCATGTAATCAATGCATCATCAACCCTTCTACAGTTGATACTAAGAGGTAAACCAGCTTTGAATTTTCAAAAGGTTCTGTGCTAAGTGATATGAATGTTGGGTGAACAGATTTAGCTTTCATGTTAGCAACAGTTCTGTTCATAAAAGGATTGCTAAATGCTGGTCTCTGTGTGACCAGCTGGTACTGGTCTCTTCTCACAGGTAATTGGAGACAGAACAAGGAGGAATGACCTTAAGCTGAGACTGGAGAGGTTTAGATTGGACATTAGGAAAAAGTTTTTCAGGGAGAGAGTGGTCAGGGACTGGAATGAGCTGCCCAGGGAGGAGGTGGAGTCACCAACTCTGGATGTGTTTAAGGGTGGTTTAGATGTGGTGCTTAGGGCTATGGTTTAAGGTGAATCTTGTAGAGTAGGGTTCTATGCTGGACTTGGTGACCTTGAGGGGCTTTGCCAATGTGGATGATTCTGTGATTTGCTTGTTTTGATATTAAGGCATTCAAAAGGGATCATGTGCTGATATGATGATTTTTCTCTATTATTTAAATAGCATGTAGAAATATATAGACATTGCAGTCACATACTGTTCAGTGTAGCACTTTGTCTAGATATGTTGATGTCCCTAAACAATCATTCAGAGGCCAAATTCTGCAATAATATCCAGGTACATTCTTACAGAAGAGAAGTGAGGTCACAGAATGTTAGGGGTTTGAAGGGATCCAAAGAGACCATGGAGTCCAACTCCCCTGCCAGAGCAAGACCATACAATCAAGTTCAGATCACACAGGAATACATCCAGACAGACCTTGAAAGTCTCCAGAGGAGGAGACTCCACAACCTCTCTGGGCAGCCTGTGCCAGTGCTCTGTGACCCTTACAGTAAAGAAGTTCCCCTTGTGTTGAGCTGGAACCTCCTGTGATGCAGCTTTCATCCATTTCTCCTTGTCCTATCCTAGGCAGCAAGTAAGCAGAGCCTGTCCCCCAACCCTGAAATATTTATAAACATTTATTAGATCCCCTCTCAGTCTTCTCTTGTCCAGTAACAGGAGGACTGGGATAAGCTTGTTGAGGTCCTTGGACCAATCCTTATGCTGCTTTGGGAAACAACAGCTGCCTAAGTCAATATTGCTGATGTTTCTATCTGAGTGTCCAGGTGATATCAGAGAGCCACAGAATGTTAGGGTTTGGAAGGGACCTTCAGAGGTTGAGTCCAGTGTCCCTGCCAAAGGAGGTCACACAGGAGTGCATCCAGGTGGGCTTTAAAAGTCTCCAGAGAAGGAGACTCCACAACCTCTCTGGGCAGCCTGCTCCAGTGCTCCAGCAGCCTCACCATGAAGAAGTTTCTCCTCATGTTGAGCTGGAACCTCCTGTGTTCTAGCTTGTACCCACTGTTCCTTTCCCATCGGTGGGCAGCACCAAAAAGAACCTGGCACCTTGATCTGGACAGCCAGCCCTCAGATATTTATAGATGTTGATAAGATCTCCTCTCAACCTTCCCTTCAGCAGACTAAACAGCCCCAGGTCTTTTTTCACAGGAGAGTTAAGTCCTGCAATCATCCTCTTAGCTCTCTATTGAACTCTCTCCAGCAGACACAGAGAGATCTCCGTCTCTGTTGAATTGGGGAGCCTAATAACTATGGCACATTCTTAGGACTGCAAAACACTGCTAAGCATATTAGCTAAGAAACCTTATAAGAGTGACTCAGAACTCTTTTCTACCTGAGTGTGGTTTGGACAAACTTGAAGATTGAGAAAACAGCCTTACGATGTGTACATGCCTGTTTTCTGAGAGGGGTAGATTTAAATAAGATACCAGAAGGAAATTCTTTGCAGTGACGGTGATGAGACACTAGCACAGGTTGCCCAGGGAGGTTGTGGCTGCTCTCTCCCTGGGGGTGTTCAAGGCCAGGTTGGATGAGGCCTTGAGCAACCTGGGCTAGTGCAAGATGTCTTTCTCCATGGCAGTGGGTTGGAAGTAGGTGATCTTTAAGGTCCCTTCCAACCTAAACCATTCTATGACTTTAAGATTCAATGTATCTTGCATAGCAGCATGGACAATTAAAAAAATTGAATTTCTGCTAAGAGTGGTCATTATGGGGTGACAACCAGATTGAAGCTTTTTATGCAAACAGAAAGGGCTAGATCTTTGATAATTTCTGCTTTAATATCAATACTAGCACAACCTCTTTGGACTGTAACAGGACATTGCAGGTACCTCGTTACAATATTACCTAATCACAGATATCACAGCAAAATAATAAAGCTTTTATATCTTCTAGAGCTATTAAAACAACCTTCAAGGAGATACTGACTGTTCTTAAACAGATGTGGAGTTTTTTCTATTTACCAATACCCAATTAAATTAAGTATAGCTCTGTGTGTGCGTGTATATCAGATCAAATATTTTTGTCATCACTACAGGAGAAGATGAAGTGTCTGGTGATGCTGCCATGAAATTCATAAAATTAGCTTTCAGTTATGAAGAGTGGGATGTGTTTGATTCTGCTCTTGAATTGGCTGACAATTTTTTTCAGGTAATCTGGATGCTATTTAGACATTTTTATGTCATCTTTTCTAAGGAATATTATTCAAAGTGCTTGTTTTAAAGACAAATTTCTAATGTTTTGGGTGGTTGTTATTTTTTTTTTTTTTAAATCACAACTAGGCTCAAGATGATCCAATATGGAAGAAGGCTGAAATGGAACTCAAACTTCTCAAACTGATGCGACCTTTACTGCTTCCAAGAAAACTTAAACATGATGTTGCTGTGAGTGAGAAGAGTAGCAAAGAAGCTAAACTTCCTCATGGTTCTAAAAAGAAGCAAGAAGTTAGAAGTGAGTGCTGCTCAGCTATAGCTGTCTTTCTGTATTTCAGTAATTTTTGCAGCAAGATATTCTGTTGATATTTTAATAGAAGGCTTCCAGGAGACCTTATAGTAGCCTTCTGGTATCTGAAGGGGGCCTAAAGGAAGGCTGGGGAGGGACTATTGACAAGGTCTTGCAATGACAGGACAAGGGGCAATGGGTTTAAACTGGCAGAGGGGAGATTTAGACTGGATGTTAGGAGGAAGTTCTTTACAGTGAGGGTGGTGAGGCACTGGCACAGGTTGCCCAGGGAGGTTGTGGCTGCTGCCTCCCTGGAGGTGTTCAAGGCCAGGTTGGATGAGGCCTTGAGTTCCCTGTGCTAGTGGGAGGTGTCCCTGCCTATGGCAGGGGTTTGGAACTAGATGATCCTTGAGGTCCCTTCCAACCTTACCATTCTGTGATTCTATAAAACTCTAATCTGGTGCATGTAGCACTCTGGGAGTAAAATGAGCAATTGAGAAGCTGCCACCTGCTGAATGATGTCCTTTTTTCACCTGCCAAAACATCACTCCAAAGCTTTTCCCTCAAGTGTGAAAATGTGTGATGTATGTTAGACATACCATCAAGCTCATGGAATCATAGAATGGCTCAGGTTGGGAGTGAGCTGAGAGATCAGGTACTTCAATCCCCCTACCCATGGGCAGGGATACCTCTCAACTAGATTAGGTTGCTCAAGGACTCATCTAACCTGGCCTAGAACACCCTCAGGCAGGAGGCATCCACAGCCTTCCTAGACAACCTATTCCAGATTCCTACCACCCTTGCACTGAAGAACTTCTTCCTAAGATCCAGGAGTCTGCTTTCCCTCAGCTCCAAACCATTCCCCTTTGTCCTGTCTCTAGACAGGACCTTATGAAAAGTCCCTCTGCAGCCTTCCTGTAGGATCCCTTCAGCTATTGGAAGGCAGCTCTAAGGTATCCTCTGGAATCTTCTCCAGTCTGAACAACCCCTGCTCCCTCAGCCTATGTTCGTAGCAGAGGTGTTCCAGTCTTTGGACCACTTTTGTGGCCCTTCTCTTGACTTGCTCTGACAGCTCTGTGTCCTTCTGCTGGAGACACTGGAACTGGATGCAGTATTCAGGGTGGGGTCTCAAGGATTGTATGAAGACACATAAAGTCAATGAGTGAAACAAACTTCTTTGACTTTCTTTCATCTGTTCTTCATTTGTTTAACATTTATTGGCATTGAAACCAGAAAAAAAACTTATTAAAGGACATGTCATTCCTAATCTATGAACTTCCCAAAAGTCTCTAAATCCCCTGAAAACCTCCTGTTTCCAAACCCAGAGATGCTTGCTTTTCACAGAATTGAATAAATTTGGGAGTATGTTCCCCTTGTATTTACAGTTTCTCAGACCATATAATCTTCTGGCATAAATTGGTAAATCAGTATACTCAAATGTTTTCAACAAGAGTTTGAGTTCAACAATAAGTTTGCAACAAGAAATAATATATTGTCTTTCTTTTTAATATATGTGTATCTAATGCAGAGGATTCCTTAAAGCACGGAGAGCCTTCTCATGATCTTATTGTTTTGGCAACAACAGTGTTTTCCTGTGTCTCCATATGTCATGAGGTAACAGAATTTGAGACATTCCTTCTCAATCCTCCCACCTGTAAGGAATTCCTATAACTGCAGACCAAAGGAATCAGTTGCATGTGTTGCTTTGTTTGTTTTTAATTGGTGGTATGTAGTCAGCCTACTTTTAAATATGTTTAATAGATATGAAGCCTATTTGGAAAACCATAGGGCTAATTGCACATCTCAGCTGATCAAGCAGAGATCCAGTGTCTCTAAGTGTATCAGATTTAGGTGGGCAAATATGCTCAGCTGTAGCAAAGACTTTTGCAGTATTTATAGAAGTGGGAGCACTTACCCCAAGGAAGGAAAATGCCTTTAGAAGAGCAGCATCTCTGCAATTTAAGGTAAATTTCCTACTGCAAATAAACAAGTAGCAGAAACAACAACACCAGAGTGAGATATTTTTGTGCTGAAGTCCCTGTTATGGAATAACCCCATTAGAGATCTGAGGATTTATTCCCAGAAGAATCACTTCTAGTTTACTTGCTCAAGCTGAGATTTGCCTTCATGTGCAAGGGGGGATTAAAAAGCCTCCAAACAGTGCAAAGCCTCTTGTATAATTTACATTAACATAATTTCTGATCCAAAAGACTAATGAAAAAATTTCCTTAGAAAACCTCTGTTCTGCTAATTGGTTTCAGATAAACTCAGACTGGGGCAATATTCAAATTATATCTGAGGCATCCACTTTTTTAGCTCTAGTGGTGTATTTTCAGTCAAAATATCTTGCTTGTGAGGGGTGGTTATACCCTTAGACAAAAACATTTGTTGGTTTGTTTCCATGACCACTATCTCATGAAGGTGAATTATCTGGATTTAAACTCTTTGGGTTCTACACTTACCCACAAATTTCCTCTGTGCCTCCTCAGTCCAGGGAAGGAAGACAAATCCCGTGATTATCAGAGAATTAATTGATGGCCACAGTTAGACCATGGAATCGTGGAATGGTTTAGGTTGGAAGGGACCTCAAAGCTCATCCAGTTCCAAACCCCTGCCATAGGCAGGGACACCTCCCACTAGAACAGGTCACTCAAGGCCTCATCCAACCTGGCCTTGAACACCTTTAGGGAGGGAGCAGCCACAGCCTCCCTGGGCAACCTGTTCCACTGTTTCACTACCCTCACTGGAGAGAACTTCTTCCTAACATCCAGTTTCAATCTCTCCTCTGCCAATTTAAACCCATTACTCCTCATCCTGTCATAAGATTATATGACTGAGTCCATCTAACTGCTTGCTGCTGTGAAATGAGTGGCAAAAGTAATTTTGATTTACTTATTTTTCCAGCCTCTCTTTCTCCTCCTGCTTCTCACTATCAATATCCCTGGAATCTCCTAGTGTACAGAGTGTACACATAGTAAGGCTTGAGTTTCACTGCACCTGAGATGCCAGTTCAATTCTGATATGAATGGCCATAAAGATGTGCACTGGTCCCTAATCACCATTCAAAATTAGTTTAACGATGTAAATACCTTTAAACTTTCTTAAAAAGGAGGTTACCTGAACAGAGTTTTGGATTTATTAATTGTTCTCTTTACAAGATAGAGAGGTGTTTTAACATTTCTTTACATTGTTAGATAACCCATTCCAAGCTTTTTTCCAGTTGTTGAAGTTGGTCTTCTCTACTGCCTCATCTGAGGTGCACCAACAGCTGTCTAAACGCTGTCTATGCAAAATCAAACCTACTAATTTAGCTTTTCTTCTGCAAGTATTTAAATACTGTAATAAAACCCCTCAGACTGTTAAATTCCATTACTTATTTTCTCCAGAATGTACTAACTGCTACACCTTTTCACAGACAGTTAACAGCTTGTCTCTCCCAGGTAATCATAGACTCATAGAGTTGTTTTGCTTGGAAAAGATCTCTAAGATCATCAAGTCCAACTGTCAACCTAATCTAAACCATGTCCCAAAGTGCTGTGTCCACAGGTTTCTTGAACACCTCCAGGGATGGGAACTCCACCACCTCTCTGAGCAGTTTGTTCCAATGCCTGACCACTCCCCCAGGAAGGAATTTTCTCCTAGTGTCCAATCTAAACCTTCTCTGGCACAATTTCAGGCCATTTCCTCTCATTCTGTCAACTCTTATACTGCAGAGAAGAGCCTAACCCACCCCTCACTGCAATCTCCTTTCAGGGAGTTGTCAAACCCACTGAGGTTTCCCCTGACCCTTCTCTTTTCCAGAGTAAACACCTCCAGTTCCATCAGCTGCTTCTTCCCAGCCCTGTTCTCCAGACCCTTTCCTAGCTTTGCCTTTCTCTGGACATGCTCCAGCCCTTCAGTGTCCTTTGTGTAGCAAGGGGCTCAAAACTCAGCCCAGTATTTGAGATGCAGCCCTGCACCAGGTCAGGCTTAGGCTGGATGTTAGGAAGAAGTTCTCTCTTTGCAGCAAGAGTGATTGGCATTGGAATGGGCTGCCTGGGGAGGTGGTGGAGTCCCCATCCCTGGAGGTGTTTAAGAGGAGGCTGGATGAGGCACTTAGTGCCATGGTTTTATTAATTAGAAAGTGTTAGGTGACAGACTGGACTCAATCTTGAAGGTCTTTTCCAAGCTGGTTAATTCTGTGATTCTGTGTTGTCAGGAGAAGAGAAACATGAGTGGTCTACCAGAAATTACCTTGAAAAATGTTTTCTTTACACTTTCAAGCTATTGTGATCCCTTAATAAGAAAGCTAAATGTGGTGGTTTATTTGCTTTGAAAAATGTTGAGACTTTTTATGTGCTGAGTGTTTTGAGAGTGTTTATATGTACATACCTGTTGCTGAATTACCTGTTCTTTCTCTTTCCAGAACATCCAACCTGACATAGAAGTAATTGTTGATGTTATAATGTTTTTGTGGCAGAAGTGTAAGAAAGGACTTCAGAAAATCCAATGGAGTGGAAGAGACTGCTTAAAATCTATCCACAAATACAAAGCTTACCAAGTACTCGTTTATTATAACCTATTTTTCTTAATAGTTTAAATGAATTTTATTAGATTGAAACCAAGATAAAATATTGGTGTTCAGGCTAAATATATTTTATTATGGTAAAAAGCACTGAAAATGTGTATTGTACTTGTAATTTAAGCAGACTGTGCTCCCACGTGCCAATATCAGAATCTCTCTTAGCCTTTTCCAATAAAAGAACCCATTTCTGCCAGTGAGCCATGGTGGAATGATGCTGAAATAGTGAAAACATTTGAGCTTGGTGTAGGAAGCAGCATTTGGTTTGCTGTGCTAGAAAATATCAATGTATTTCTAGATCAGTTGAAGAAAATGGCCAAAACCTTACAGCATAAGAGAAGGGAAATGGGGTTCAATAGTATTTGACTTTCAGACTTACCTTGAACCTTTCCTGAGTCTGAAAGGCTCTTGGTGAAACGCAGTCTTGTGAAGGATAATTAGAATCATACAACCATAGAATGGTCTGGGTTGGAAGGGACCTCCAAAGGTCATTTAGTCCAAATGCCTCTGTAGTAAGCAGGAGCATCCTCAACTAAATCAGGTTGCTCAGAGCTTTGTGGAGCTACTTTCTCTGGGCTGCCACTTGATGCTAGTCAAACCTTTTCTGAAGGAATTAATTTTGTGCCCCTGATCTCTACAGTGAAATTATTCAGTCACCAAAAGACAGTGTATGGTTACTCCCCTCTGGCCTCTTCTGTACTGTTGAAGTGGGAAGATGTGGGGATAAATGAGAGGCAAAGGATGAAATTTGTGCAAGGCTTACCATGCTATGACAAAATACAAAGGTTGTGGCCAGGGAACATTTGTAAACTCTTAAAAAATAATAAATAATTATAATAATGTTCATAAAAAATATGTATGTATATATCTGCTCTCTGAAGAAATAGAGGCTTTCTAGTGGGAGGTGTCCCTGCCTATGTCAGGGATTTAGAACTAGATAATCTTTGAGATCCCCTCCAACCTAAACCATTCTATGATCTTACTCTTCTGGCATGTGAAAAAGGAAGCCAAATCCAAGAAAGAAGCTGTATACATGTTTATGAATAACTGTAAACAATTTTGAGCACAAAACCTACTCTATCTCTGTAATACATAAATATCTTGCAAAAATCTGTTTTAACTCTTTCTTGATTTCCCCCCCC
>VWZE01016283.1:104091-161034 GCA_013396675.1 Eubucco bourcierii | reverse complement strand
AACTTTTTTTTTTTTTTTTTTTTTTTTCTGAATCAAGTGGATGAAGTTTTGAACTCACTTTTCTGTTTTGGTTTGATGTAAAATTGGCTGATACTCACGAGAACAATTTCTGTTTCATTTCTGTTTCAGAGGATAACTGTTGAGGATTTTGAAGGCTTTGTATTAATAATCAAAGATTGCATTTCAGTTCTGTTGAGAACCTTGGTGCATTGTGGTGGAAAAGCTGTATTAGTCTGCATGCTGTAACGCTTTTCAAACTGTGTTAGGGAGCTTATCGGTCAGGAATCTAATAAAGAATGTTTACTTGTTCCTGATGTTCAGCTGGTATCAGAGTGATTTTTGGCATCCTTTTGTTAGTCTTTTTGGATTATTCACTTTTGGAAAACTGTTTCTTGATAGAAACAAACGAAAAATAATTCACATCTTCTTTTGGCAAACAATTGTATTTATTTGCTTCATCTATTTCATAGAATGGTCTAGGATGGAAGAGATCTCAGAGATAATCTACTTCAACCTCCCCACCCATGAGCAGGGACACCTCTCAACTAGACTCAGCTACTCAAGGCCTCATCCAACCTGGACTTGAAAACTCCCAGGCAGGAGGCATCCACAGCCTTCCTGGGCAACCTGTTCCACAGTCTCACCACCCTCACACTGAAGAACTTCTTCCTAAGATCCAGTTTAAACCTATTCTACCTCAGCTTAAAACCATTCTCCTTGTCCTATTGCTAGACACTCTTATGAAAGTCCCTTTCTTTCCTGTGAGATAAAGAACCCACTTTATTTAACATGATTTTGGTGGCCTTCTGTGGAAGAAGGGAAGTTTATCTTGTTGTGGGCTTTTTTGCTTTTTCAGCTACTCTTTTATATTTTGCATAATTGTATTTTTGTATAATGTCATCAACATTGTGTCTGATACACTGTTCTGCCCTCATTTTAAAAGTGGGCAGCAAGAAAACAGGCAAATAACTTTGATAAAGGGATCATTTTATAAGTAAAATTAAAATGAGATTTGATTTGATCTCAGCGTATTATGAGTGCAGGTAGTACAGAATTGTTTGATCTGCCAGAGAAACATAAAAGAAAAAACCACTTGCTGCAAATTAAAGCCAGGCATCCAAATGTGAAGTAGTTTACTTCACATTGAGGGTGATTAGCTACCAAAGCACAGCTATAAAAACAAAGATCCCAGTTTATAGTATAACAGTAGTAGTAGTAGACCTTCCATCTCCTGAACAGACTGTGTGAAGCACATTGCAATTCCTGTAATGATCTGTTTGGATGATTCAAGTACAAAGAACTTCAAATGGAGAGCTAAAGTTTTTGTGAGTACTAAGAGAAATATCTTCTGGAAATTGATAAATTTTAAGCCAGGATTTAGAGTGCTAAGTGTGCTTAAAGAGGGGAAGCACAACTGCTTTTCCTGAATGCAGCACAAATCCTTTTGCTAAAAATGTGTCCTAGGCTTCTAGTTTAATACAAGTCTGCATGGCCAGCAGATTGAGAGAGGTGATTCTACCACTCTGCTCTGGTGAGACCTTGCTTGCAGCATTGTGTCCAGCTATGGGACCTCAAACATGACAAGGACATTGACCTTATGGAGTGGGTTCAGAGGAGGGCCACGAGGGTGATTAGAGGGCTTCCAATGAAGACAGGCTGAAAGAATTGGGGCTGCTCAACCTGCAGAAGGGAAGGCTCTAGGGAGACCTTATAATTGCATCTCAGTCTCTGAAGACCCACCAGGAAGGCTGGAAAGAGACTGTTTAGAATGACCTGTGGTGATAGGACAAGGGACAATGGTTTGAAACTGGAGCAGGGCAGATGTAGGTTGGACTTAAGGTAGAAGTTCTTCACAGTGAGAGTGGTGAAATACTGGAACAGGTTGCCCACGGATGTGGTTGAGGCCCCATCCCTGGAGAACATTCAAGGTGAGACTTGATGGGGCCCTGGGTAGCCTGATCTGATTGGAGGTGTCCCTGCTGACTACAGGGGGCTTGGACAAGATGACTTTTGAGGATCCCTTCCAACCCGATACAATCTGTAAACCTGTGTGATACACAATGGGATACTTCTGTGTATCTTTACCATTATTTTCTTTTCTAGCATTTCAAGAAAACACAGTTCCATGTTTTGCTAATTTATGTAATCTCTTTTAGGAAAGGTGAGGAAGAGCTGCTAACAGTAGCTCGTCACAACTTAGTGGTACTGCTGAAACCAGTCGTGAGTAATTACTTGAACCGAAAGATGTTTAAGCAAACATATCTTGAAGAGATGCCCTGGAGAGCTCAGATGAATATCTGCCTGGCAACTGCACACTACCACTTATTTAAAAAGAAACTGGCTGAGCAATATGACACTGGGATTTGTGACTCACAGCATCTGAACAGGTACATCTCCCTGCATAACCAGTGACTGCTCTTAACGTAGCTTGCGGTGCTATTGTCATGAATGTGAACAGATCTGAATTACATCATCACCAATCAGTTTGTCATATGAACAGTTCAGCTTCCAAAGGAAGACTGGTTTACTATCAATTTACTAATAAGCTTTGCTTTCCATCATGTGGCTGGTGACTTGCACACTTTTAGTTGCTCACTTGACTGGCCAGAGTAAAGTTTTAATCTATACTACACCATGCTATTTTTACCTTCCTTATAACCTTTGGCTATCATTCATTATTTCTGATTCCTTAAGCAGCTCTAAAATAATCAAAACTCACTTTGGAGAAACTGATTTTTGTGTATGCATATAAAAATAATTTAAAACATTATATATGAAGTTTTTTTAATGCTTTCTTTTTTTTCTTCCATTCTGCAGTTACAATATTCTGGATCCTGAAATATTCTCTTTAAGTAGTTCTGGCATTCTAGTGCTGAGAGAAACTGTAGAGAATAACATGACAACACCAACTCCTCCTCCTCCTCCTCCTCCCCTTAAAGCATCAAGAACGACCAAAAAAGGAACTCGTAAGAACTTTTAATAGGCACAAAACTGCAATCAGTTTGAACTTCTTATCTCTCTTAATGTTTATCTTGGTCTTCATCTTGGTTTCAGAAGTGTTCTCTTTTTGGCATGCTTAGTATAAAAAAGGTCATGGTCAGTCATGAGTCATTTCTAATAACTCTGAGCATTGCTTCCTGTGTAAATATGTTACTTTTAATCTAGTAGCTATTCTTTGTCCTATACTCCAGTGGCAAATTGATATATTCTAATAAATTGGAAGTGTTAGCTTTTCACTTTCAGAGACCACACTACGTAGAATCATAGAATGGTAAGGTTGGAAGGGACCTCAAGGATCATCTAGTTCCAACCCCCTGCCATAGGCAGGGACACCTCCCACTAGTACAGCTCACTCAAGGCCTCGTCAGTCCTGACTGGAACACCTCCAGGGAGGGAGCATCCACAACCTCCCTGGGCAACCACCCTCACTGTAAAGGACTTCTTCCTAACATCCAGACTACATTTTCCCTCTACCATTTCAAACCCATTGCCCCTCGTCCTGTCATTGCAAGACCTTGTAAGTAGTCCCTCTCCAGCCCTCCTGCAGGCCCCTTCAGATACTGCAAGGCCACTCCAAGGTCTCCTGGAAGCCTTCTCTTCTCCAGGCTGAAGAGCCCAAACTCTCTCAGCCTGTCCTCACAGCAGAGCTGCTGCAGCCCTCTGAGCATCTTCGTGTCTTCCTCTGGACCTGCTCCAACAGTTCTATGTCCTTCCTGTGCTGGGGGCCCCAGAACTGCACACAGTACTTCAGATGGGGTCTGAGGAGAGCAGAGTAAAAGGGCAGAATCCCCTCCCTTGCCCTGCTGCCCACACTGCTCTTGCTGCAGCCCACTACTTGGTTGCTGTCTGGGCTACATGCACGCACTGCAGGCTGATGTTGAGCTTTTCATCAAGATAAAGCTATTAAACTGATAATATTCCAGGTTATTCTAAATGCAATTATTTTTATCATCTTCCTGGTTGTTATTTGGTCTGTAGTTTCCTTTACATTTCCTAACAGCTCAATAATTCTTAAAATGATATATTGAAGTTTATTCTTGTCTTTCAAATTTTAAGTAGGACAGTTGAGATTTCCTTCTCTATTGCTTGCTGTCTGGTGTTTTCCTGTGGCAGAGAATACCCCAGAATCAATTTTTTATCTTCTCCCACTTTTACTTTGGTTTTGTCTTTCACTTTTGACTCTCATCTCAGCTATTTTCAGTAACATCCTTTGAAGTTTGATTAGGTCTGTAGGTAATTGTGAAATATAAGACTTTGACGTCTCAGGCATTGGTGATAACACAGAAGTCAACCCAAATTAGTCTGCCTAGCCACCATAAATTCAAGAAATCATCCCAAGCCTGGTCTTTTCATAAACATTTCAACTGTGGAGAGCAAAACTCTCCTATTACTCCAGGAAGGTCTTGCTTAGGTATGAATCAACCATCCTCTGCCTTTTCCGTAGAGGTATGACAAAAACCAGCAGCTGAATTCAGTGGTTCTCTTTGCAACAGATTGCTTTCAGTTATACTGAAAGTATACCTTTACCTTACAAGTCACTGAAAGCTACTCAAAACTAATGAAAATCTTCCTAACATAGCAATACTGAATGAAAATATGAATTGGGTAGTTTACCACAGAGTTCAAATATTGTTTAGCTTGAAATCAGCTTCTACCTGAAACCTGCAGCTCAGGTATTGCTGTCTGCCACCACCATGAACATTTGTGTTTCCCTTTGGAGAATCACAGAAACATGCAGGTTGGCAAAGTCCCTCAGGATCACCAAGTCCAACCTATAGTCCTACTCTACAAGATTCACCTTAAACTGTATCCCTAAGCACCACATCCAAACAACCCTTAAACATATCCAGGGTGGGTTACTCCACCACCTCCCTGGGAAGCTTATTCCAGTCCCTGACCACTCTCTCCATGAAAAACTTTTTCCTAGTGTCCAAGGGTGTTTGATTGAATAAAATAATGAAACAGTTCTACACATACCACAGAATTTGGCAGAAGTCTTATCTTCTTCCTAACTTCTCTTTTTTTAAAGGCCTCACTTTCAGAATGGTTCTTGGGAGCTTACCACATGGTGATTTCTTTCCTAAAACTTCACTGCTATGAAGGTTGTGTTTTGGCTTTGAGGAGGCTGAACACTGTTTGCTACACCTGATTATTTTGCTCAAACTTTTTTAATATCCTACTTCTCCCAATGCTTAAGTAAAAGCATCTTATATGTTAAATATCACAACCTTATAAATAGGATAACCTTAACACTGGCATTTAAGTATTTAACTGCCACAGGAAAATCTTTGCTGACTGATAATATTTTCTTTTTTTTTTTTTTCGTTTTTTTGAGACCTCATTTTTAACCAGCGAAATATTTTCTATTCAGCTAAATCTTCTGGGTGCAGGAGTAAACGGAGCAAAAGTCAACCAACAGATACAGAAAACTCTCAGTCCTCCACAGAGTCCAACCAGTTGCTGTCAAATACCATTCTATTAGAGCATTTTGCAAAAATATTCTTGCATTTAAGAAGAGCAGCGGTAAGACATCCATTCTTATCAATCATTTTATTACTAAGCATTGCATTGCAACATTTACTACTTTCTGCATTAAATCACACCCACACAGACACTTCAGAATCACAGAATATTACAGGTTGGAAACGACCTCCAGAGATCATCCAGTCCAACCTCCCTGCCAAGGTAGGATCACCCAGGGTAGCTCATACAGGAATGCATCCAGGTGGGTTTGGAAAGTCTCCAGAGAAGGAGACTCCACAACCTCTCTGGGCAGTCTGCTCCCAGGACTGTCACCCTCACTGTAAAGAAGTTTCTCCTCATGTTGAGGTGAAACCTTCTCTGTTCCAGTTTGTAGCTGTTGCTCCTTGGTTTATTGCTGCTGACCACCAAAAAGAGATTGACCCCAACCACTTGACACCCACCCCTCAGGTATTAATAGACGTTGATGAGATCTCCTCTCAGTCTTCTCCAGACTAAACAGCCCTCAGTCTCTCTTTGTAGGGGAGGTGCTCAATTCCCCCAGTCATCCTCATGGCTCTCCACTGGACTCTCTCCAGCAGGTCCCTGTCTCTCTTGAACTGGGGAGCCCAAAACTGGATGCAGTATTCCAGGTGTGGTCTCACTAGGGCAGAGTAGAGTGGGAGAAGAACCTCCCTACCCCTGCTGGCCACACTTTTCCTGACGCACCCCAGGATGCCATTGGCTCTGTTGGCTGCAGGGCACATTGCTGGCTCATGCAGAACTTGCTGCCCATCAGCAGACCAAGGTCTTTCTCCACAGAGCTGCTTTCCAGCAGGCCAACCCAAACGTGTACTGTGGCTGTTGTCATTCCTCCCTTCCTTCAGGGGGAAAAAACAATGATTCCTCACCTTCTGCAAAACACCCCAGGACAGTGTATGAAATGTTAGACTTGTCACATATATCATCGTTTAGATAAATATTCATTTTTCATTTAGCCCCTGCAGCTTCTCACGTTTGTTAAGTCTGTTTGAAAATACCTGCAGACTTATCTGTCAAGGGAAAAGTCTTAGGGAATGCTTTGGCAATATAAACAGAAGGATCAGTGACTGAAAGACCGAGTCCTCTTCCCACAAACCCTTCTAAACCCAAGTAAAAACACAAGCATATGAGAAACAACAACTACGTTCAGTTATCAATTACTGCTTCATTTCCAAATTAAGGTTCCATAATGCTTGATATAAATGGAAATGTCAAATCTTCTGAGATTAAGGATGATCCATAGGCTGTGATTTTGAAAGATTACTCAGACCTAAGCTTTGTAAAAAAAGAATGAGGCTTTTCATGTCTGTATTTTCAAAGTATTATTCTATTTGGAACGGTCTGCACAGGTTCTTGCTCACCGTGGTGGCTACTGGACATTGCTTCAAAATGCTTGTCGAGAGCTTTGGAACTGCACCCGAGAGTTCCAGCTGATAGCTAACCACTCCTCTTTCCATATGGATGCACTTCCCATTACCAGGGATTTACTTAGAAACACCATCTGGCTGCCATTTTATCTGGCAGCAGACATGATCATTGATATGATAACTGAACTACAAGCAAGCAGATCTCTTAAGGTAACAATGATTTTTAATGAGCTGCTATTCTCTTTATTCTCACATCTCTTTATTACGCAGAGGCTTGAAGTGATAGGATGAGAGGAAATGAAGCTTGAGGAGGGCAAATATAGGCTAGAGATGAGGAAGAAATTCTTTACAGTGAGGGTGGTGAGACTCTGGAACAGGTTGCCCAGGGAAGTTGTGGATGGTCCCTCCCTGGGGGTGTTTAAGGCCAGGCTAAATGAGGCCTTGAGAAACCAGATCTAGTGGAAGGTTCCCTGCCCATGGCAGGAGGGCTTCAGCTGGGTGATCTTTAAGGTCCCTTCCAACCCAAACTATTCTCTGTGTCAATTAATCCTCAGGAGAGAACTTTCTGTTTCATCACATTCTGATATCTCTGATTTACTCTGGACCAAGTTTTCAGATGATTCCGGTGTTTATTAATCTTTATAATTTGATTTGCCCTAGAAGCAAGTTTGAATAGGTAGAATAATGATGAGCTTCAACAAGGTCAAATGCCAGGTCCTGCACTTGGGTCACAACAACCCCAAGCAATGCTACAGGCTTGGGGCATTGTGGCTAGAGAGCTGCCTGGCAAAAAAGAGACCTGGGAGTTATAATAGACAGGAACTGAATATCAGCCAGCAGTGTGCCCAGGCAACCAGGAAGGCAAATGGCATCCTGGCTTGGATTTAAAAATGCTGTGACCAGTAGGAGCAGGGAGGAGATTGTCCCCTGGTACTCAGCTCTGGTGAGGCCACACCTTGAGTATTGTGTCCAGTTTTGGGCACTGGATTGCAAAAGAGATGTGGAGGTGCTGGAGTGGATCCAAAGGAGGGCAACGAAACTTGTGATGGGTCCAGAGAAGAAATCTGATAAAGAGCGACTGAGGGAGCTGGAGATGGTTAGTCTGAAATAGAGAAGGCTGAGGGGAGACCTCATTGCTGTCTACACCTACCTGAAGGGACATTGTGGAGAGGCTGCTGCTGGGCTCTTCTCACAGGTAATTGGAGACAGAAGAAGGAGGAATGGCCTCAAGTTGAGACTGGGGAGGTTTAGGTTGGATATTAGGAAAAAGTTTTTCAGGGAGAGAGTGGTCAGGGACTGGAATGAGCTGCCCAGAGAGGTGGTGGAGTCATCCACCCTGGATGTGTTTAAGGGTCATTTGGATGTGGTGCTTAGGGATGTGGATTAAGATGGATCTTGTAGAGTAGGGTTTTAGGTTGGACTTGGTGATTCTGAGGGGCTTTGCCAACCTATGTGTTTCTGTGATTCTGTGATAATGTTTATTCCCTGCAGATTGTGGATCCTGAAGGAGACTTCTGCATTCCCAGTTGTTTAGGAGCTATTATGTATGAAAATGGTGGTTCTAGTCTCCATCCACAGCCTCCCCTGGATGATGTGAATGTGGTTGACTTGAGGTGGATATGTAATCTGATTCTTAAAACAATAGAGTTGTTATATCAAATGAAGAAGTGGGAAGCACTGGTACACATAGCTGTACAATTCAACATATTGACACAGTAAGTCACACCAGTTCCACTCAGAACTAAGAAGGGATGTTTTGTAGTTTAATTTAGTGTCATTTGGCTTAATTACTATAGTTTGCTTTTTTATTTCAGTGAGAGATACACAGAACAAGTGAGCCCAGTGCTGGTGTACGCTCAGAGGCAGCTGCTGAAAAGGATTCAGGAGTTCAGTGGCCCAGGCAGCCATGAATCTCATTTCATAAAATATCTCTCTGATCATGCACAGAAGGTGAACCACAGATTTCCCTTTTGGGGGCTGACACTTAATCTGAACTAAATATGGAGAATGACTTTCACTGATTGGGTTAATATGGTTTTTCATAATGCTCACAAAGAGTAAATTATAACAAATTAATGGTCATAATTGATTGAAGTGCATGAAAAAGGCTCATATGACATGAATCCAGTAGCAGCAGAGGTCTGGACTTGGTGACCCAGAGAACATTTCTTCCATGCATAATGTGCCCATTCCATATTAAGAGCCTAAATCTAATTTCATGTTGGTTCTTGATGCTGCCCTTTTAACCTGAAAATTCTTATTTGGATGTTAATTGAGTTGTTTTCTGCTTTGGAGCACTGCTCCCAAAGACCAAAATTAATCAAATTGAGTTAACCCAAACACTGGTAACACCACTGAAAAACTTGAAAAAACTTGATCACCAAGAGATTACTGGAGCAGGCTTTCCAGAGAGCTTGTGGAGCCTCCTGCTCTGGAGACTTACAAGACCTATTTGGATGCATTCTTGTGTGGCCTGCCCTGCATGATTCTGCTTTGGCAAGGGGATTGGGTTGGGTTGAATGATCTCTTGAGATCACTTCCAACCCCAACCATTCTGTGATTCTGTGAAAGAAAAACCTCAACAAGTTCCTCTCATTAAGAACCAAGGCTGACTGCAAGATCCTGGACCTGGGTGGGCACAATCCCAAGCACAACTCCAGGCTGGATGGCGAACAGCTGAGAGCAGCCCTGAGGAAAAGGACCTGGGGGTCTGGGGTGATGAAAAGCTCAACATGAGCCTGCAGTGTGAGTGCAGCCCAGACAGCAACTGTGTGCTGGGCTGCAGCAAGAGCAGCATGGCCAGCAGGGCAAGGGAGGGGATTCTGCCCCTTTACTCTGCTCTCCTGAGAGTCTGGAGAAGAGAAGGCTTCCAGAAGACCTTGGAGTGGCCTTCCAGTATCTGAAGGGGGCCTACAGGAAGGCTGGGGAGGGACTATTGACAAGGTCTTGTAATGACAGGACAAGGGGCAATGGGTTTAAACTGGCAAAGGGAAGATTTAGACTGGATGTTAGGAGGAAGTTCTTTACAGTGAAGGTGGTGAGACACTGGAACAGGTTGCCCAGGGAGGTTGTGTCTGCTCCCTCCCTGGAGGTGTTCCAGGCCAGGATGGACGAGGCCTTGAGTGACCTGTACTAGTGGGAGGTGTCCCTGCCTATGGTGGGGGGTTGGACCTGGATGATCTTTGTGATCCTTTCCAACCTAAACCATTCTATGATTCTGTATTTGCTAAACTGACATTGCCACTTGGAAATTTTTCATGGAATCAGCTATCAAAAATCAGAATTTTCCTTTAACTGAACTTAAACCTTTTAACATGCTTAGAGCTGTTCCATATATACCTGTGCAGCTTTACATTGTGCTTTACATGCAGTGTGCTCTTAAGGTATTTATCCAGATAAAGAATATTTGCTGAACATTGATGAGTTGCTCTTGATTATGGCAAATACCAAATAAGATGCAAGTCTGATTCATTAGAATCTAACCACTTGAGTGTTTTATCCAGTAGTTAAGTGTTGGGATGTTTCACAGAATCACAGAATTAACCAGTTTGGAAAAGACCTTCTAGATCATTGAGTGCAACCTTTGAGACCATTTAGTTCACCTTTTATCAACCAAGGTATTTAGTTGTGGGTCACTGGTGTCTTTGGAAATTAGTCCTGTTTTATTTTGTCGTGACTGAGTATTTAGAAACTCAGCTTTAAACATCAAACATTCATTTTTTTTTCTGAATATAATTCAAATATCATGAAACAAAACTTGTTTTTCAGATGAGTTGCAGACACTACCTAGGGCAGAAATCACATCTGCCTGTTACCCATTCTGCTAGTGAACAGATTGTTCCTGGATGCTTTTTCTCTTCTGAGATGAAAAATGATTCTGCAGGTCAGAGCACATTTCAGTATCATGAGTTCTGTCTTCTCCCAAATCCTTTTATTTTTTTTCCTTACTGCGTATTTTATTTGGTTGCTTTCCTCCTTATTGTAGGTCTTCCACTGCTCCTATAAGCTGTTCATTTCATATTTTATCTCAGTTCTGTCTTCAAATTATTATTCTGGGTATGTTGTCAAGACCTTTTCAAGTGTGCCTCTGAAGGCAGAGGAAAGCAGCTGTCATTTAGATACTACATGACCTACAGTATGTTGAGTTAGCTTGGTGGTCTTTGTCCAATTTTCCATTGCATATCCAATGGACCTGGACATGGACCTGATGGAGCTGGTCCAATGGAGGGCTGCAAAAATTATCAGGGGA
Source organism: Eubucco bourcierii (assembly GCA_013396675.1). NCBI lineage: Eukaryota > Metazoa > Chordata > Aves > Piciformes > Ramphastidae > Eubucco > Eubucco bourcierii. The sequence goes on along the minus strand of VWZE01016283.1, from coordinate 149,916 downwards.
TTGGAGCTCTTCTCCTATGAGGACACGCTGAGGGAACTGAGGGTGTTCATCCTGGAGAAAAGAAGGCTCTAGTGAGACCTAAGAGCAACCTGCTACAAGAAGGCTGCAGAGACTGTTTGCAAAGGTCTGCAGGGACAGGATGAGGGCAATGGTTTGCAGTTAGAGAAGTGGAACAGGTTACCCAGGAAGGTAGTTGAGAATCTGTCCTTGGAGATACACAAGGTCAGGCTCATCAGGGGTCTGGGTGGCCTGATCTAATAGAAGATGTCAGTGCTCACAGCATGGAGATTGGACTAGATGATGACCTTTGGAGGTCACTTCCAACCCAAATCATTCTATGATTCTAAGTTAATGTGAACCTGTACTGTTATAAATAGAATCAATAGAAAAACTGGAGAGCAGCCAGGCAGAGAGGGACCTGGGGGTACTGGTCAACAGCTGACTGAACAGAGCCAGCAGTGTGCCCAGGTGGCCAGGAAGGCCAGTGGCATCCTGGCCTGTATCAGGAATAGTGTGACCAGCAGGACCAGGGTAGTCATTTTGTCCCTGTACTCAGCACTTGTGAGGCCACACCTTGAGTCCTGTGTCCAGTTCTTGGCTCCTCAATTGAAGAGAGATGTCGAGGTGCTTGAATGTGTCCAGAGACGGGCACCAAGGCTGGTGAGGGGGCTGGAACACAACCCTGAGAGGAGGGGCTGAGGGAGCTGGGGGTGTGCAGCCTGTAGAAGAGGAGGCTACAGGGAGACCTCCTGAAAGGAGGTTGTAGCCAAGTGGGGTTGCTCTCTTCTGCCAGGTACCCAGGGACAGAACAAGAGGACACAGTCTCAAACTACACCAGGGCAGGCTTAGGCTGGATGTTAGGAAGAAGTTCTTCACAGCAAGAGTGATTGGTATTGGAATGGGCTGCCTGGGGAGATGGTGGAGTCCCCATCCCTGGAGGTGTTTAAAATGACTGGATGAGGCACTTAGTGCCATGGTTTAGTTAATTAGAAGGGTTAGGTGATAGGTTGGACTTGATGATCTCAGAGGTCTTTTCCAACCCGGTTAACTCTGTGATAAAGTGACAAAACTCTTTTTGTCCAAAGCTGTTGTTCTTTTCAGTCAGGATGAAAATGTTGTAGTCATTAATAGAAGTTTGTAAGCCATAGTTCCTCATATCACAGATTTGCACAGGAGGCTTTGTGTTGAATTCAACTGAGGGAAGTCATTCAGCAATGAATCATGCTGTATGTAAGAAGAGCAGCTAAAATTGGGCACTCAGTGGAGACAGCATGCCAGCTCACAGCTTTGCTACATAGCAATTACACATTGTAGTAAACAGCATCGACAGCTGCAAGGAAATATTTGTTACCAGATTTCAGACACCAGGATTCAGAGCAGAGCGCTGAGGCATGCCCATGTCATGCGACAACTAAAGTGTAACGCAGAAAAAGCTGTAAAAGATCAGAAGTGCTCCTGCTGGTTAATAATTTTGCTTTAATTCATACTGCAACAGGAAACAGAGGTGACAATGATGTTAATATATTTTAGTTTTGAAGTTGTGGAATTGTTCAGATACATGTATCTCAGAATGATTTACTGAAAATATGTCTTTATGCAGTTCAAAACTGTTCTCAGTAATTACTCATTCCTTTTAGATCACAACCAAGCCAAAGCTCTAGTTAATGTCCCTCTTGATGTGGATGATACACTGAAGTGTTTCAGAGAAAGTCTACACAAAGCTAAATACCACAGCAGAGCACTGAGACACAGCAGAAAAATGCTTTCGTTGTTTCTCGCGCACACACAAGGTGAGTTACTTGCTGAAATGTTTCTCATGTAAAGTATAAATGCAGGTGAAATGGCAAAGAGTGGAAGAAGTAGGTTTTTTAAAATTAAGGGTCATGAGACACTGGAACAGGTTGTCCAGGGAGGTTGTGTATGTCCTTTCCCTGGAGGTGTTCAAGGCCAAGGTGGATGAAGCTTTGAGTAACCTGATCTAGTGCAAGATGTCCCTGCCGATGGCAGGGGGTTGGAACTAGATGATCTTTAAGGTCCCTTCCAACCCAAACCATTCTATGAATTTGTTACTAATAATTAAACATAAAATATAAATTTATAGATGAAGTTCTTCTGTAAGCACAAACTTTAAACCTGCTTTCCTTTCTGTAAGCACAAACTTTAAACCTGCATTCCTATGATTTATATCCCATGGTTTGATGATAGTTTGCTTCTTCTGCAGCTGTCTCTTGTCTGTCTGCAGCCAAACCTCTGCCAGAGGACTGACTGGCAGATCTTCCCAAGCTTATTTTCTCTAACAGAGCACATATTTTAATTTGGTTGCTCTGACCAGTCAGGGTTAGACTGGATGTTAGGAAGATGTTCTTCACAGAAAGAGTAATAAGCATTGGAATCGACTGCCCAGGGAGTTGATCAAGTCCCCATCCCTGGAGGTATTTAAAAAGAGACTGGATGTTGCACTTGATGGCATGATTTAGTTGATTAGATAATGTTGGGTGATAGGTTGGACTCGATGATCTTGAAGGTCTTTTCCAACCTGATTGATTCTGTGAAAGAAAATGAAAACAGAGTATACAGGAGCTGCACATTTGTTGGAGTAATGTGGCATGGAAATCTTTGTGGTGCTGAAAATAGTACTGTGCTTTTCCAACCTGGTCATAGAAATCACTTCTCTGGTTTAGAAAATGCTGTCAGAGCAACCAGGAGTCATACCTCTTCAAAGAGAAGGCTGGAATTTAATGTGGGAGCTGAACTGTTACTTGTACCAACTCCACGTGACCTTTCTGAAGAAAAATTTAATTCCTCCACTTTAGTTGAGAGAAAACCAATCCCACGCTCACACCTTCCAGAAATTATCACTTCCTATGAACAAACAATTGGTAATTATTTTTTTTTATACATTCCTGTTCACAGCTAAGATGTAAAAAAGTATTCTGCCTGTCTGTGTTCAAATATGTTTATTGCCAATGTTATTCGACTGGGCTAGTGGAAAGACTCTTTGAAGCCATAAATCCACTTTAAGGCAGTAGGAGCTTAGATGGACTCTGGGACAGCCTTAGAGCTACCTTCCAATAGCTGAAAGGATCCTACAGGAAGGCTGGAGAGAGACTTTTCCAAAGGGTGTCTAGCAACAGGGCGCAAGGGGGATGGTTTCAAGCTAAGGCAGAGGAGTTTAGATTGGATCTTACGAAGAAGTTCTCCAGTATGAAAGTGGTGAGACTCTGGAATAGGCTGCCCAAGGAGGCTCTGGATGCCTTCTGCCTGTGGTTGTTCAAGGCCAGGTTGGATGAGGCCTGGAGCAACCAACTCTAGCTGAGAGGTGTTCCTGCCCATGGCGGGGAGGTTGGAGTAGATGATTTCTGAGATCCCTTCCAACCTAAGCCATTCTATGATTTTCCTCTATCAGAGTGCTCTATCTGAAAGCTTTCCGGAAGTATTTTCTTTCTGTTGGTTCAGAAAATCTGCTGTAATGTTCAGCAGATTAATTTTAAGTTTATGATAGTTCTTTTTTTATGGCAAAGAGACCTTTTTGATCCTATGCATCTGAACATAAGGCTTAGTTGCTCGGCTTCCATCTTACATTCTAGGAGGGCTTTACTCATGCAATTACAGCTCAGGTCTGCTGTCTGGGTTTGGCTGTATAAAGAAAATAGGTGAAGTGTAGCAGGTCAAATGATACTCTTAAGTGGATTTATTTCAAGTAAAGGATCCACAAATGAGCCAGGGACAGTGTAGGAGTCATAGCTTCGAACTGGAAGAAGTTTGGTGGAGATTAGACAGTAGGAAGCAATTTGTGAGGGTCTGGAACAGGTTGCCCACAGAAGTTGTGAAGGCTCCAAACCTGGAAGGCAGGTTGCATGGGGCCTTGCACAACCTGGTCTAGTAGGAGGTGTCCCTGCCCATACCAGGGGAATTGGAACTAATTGATATTGAAGGCCCCTCCCAACCCAAACCACTCTATGACTGATTCTATGACCCTGCTGTATTCTATGGAGGCAGGGTTGTGTAGTAGCCCAGTGGCCTGCTTCAGAGTTTCTTTCTTGGAGAGGGAGAAACTTGACAGATCTGAAAAACACCCAAAAGACAAAAGCTTATGGAAACAGGTCCACAAATACATCCTAGTCTTGTCTTTAAAGTTAATAGAAATAAGAAAATATACATGTGAAGCTAAAAATATATATGCCCAATAAAGACTGCAAAAATACTCATGCACTGAATTTTCATCATGCAAAATTTGTTCAAGATTCAGTAACTGATTTATTGATGTGTCTATATATTTTTTTAATTGATTAAAAAATAACAGGAATCCTTGAAATAAATGAACAGAGAGAACTAAAGGTTCAGGCTTTACATGAACTTGGAAATCTTCACTTTTATGCTGGAAACAAAAGGTATGTAGTTATTGGATTAAAAAAGAACATTTTTTCACTGTTTTAAGTTAGCATTCACAACTTTCAACTGTCTTGTAAGTTCTGGTCTAGTTGGAGGTGCCCCTGCTGACTGCAGGGAGGTTGGGCAAAGAGACTTTAAGGGTTCCTTCTAACCTGATGTATTCTCTGATTCTTGTGCTCTCCTCAAGTCATAGAATAGAATCGGAGAATGGTTTACGTTGGAAGTGACCTCAAAGATCATCCAGTTCCAAACCCCACCATGGGCAGGGACATCTCTCACTAGAACAGGTTGCTCAAGACCTCATCCAACCTGGCCTTGAACCCCTCCAGGGAGGGAGCAGCCACAACCTCCCTGGGCAATGTTTGCCAGGGTCTCACCACCCTCATTGCAAAGAACTTCCTCCTAACATCCGATTTAAATCTCCCCTCTGCCAGTTTAAATCCATTGCTCTTCATCCTGTTGTTAGAAGACCTTGTCAGTAGTCTCTCTCCAGCCCTCCTGTAGGCCCCTTCAAATACTGCAAGGCCACTGCAAGGTTTCCTGGAAGCCTTCTCTTCTCCAGGCTGCAGACCCCCAACTCTCATAGCCTGTCCTCATAGCAGAGCTGCTGCCGCANATTGCAAAGAACTTCCTCCTAACATCCGATTTAAATCTCCCCTCTGCCAGTTTAAATCCATTGCTCTTCATCTTGTTGTTAGAAGACCTTGTCAGTAGTCTCTCTCCAGCCCTCCTGTAGGCCCCTTCAAATACTGCAAGGCCACTGCAAGGTTTCCTGGAAGCCTTCTCTTCTCCAGGCTGCAGACCCCCAACTCTCATAGCCTGTCCTCATAGCAGAGCTGCTGCCGCACTCTGAGCATCTTCATGGCCTCTTCTGGACTGGCTCCAACAGTTCCATGTCCTTCTCCTGTTGGGGGCTCCAGAACTGCACACAGTACTCCAGGCAGAGTCTTGGGAGAGCAAAGGGGCAGAATCCCCTCCCTTGCCCTGCTGCCCACACTGCTCTTGCTGCAGCCCAGGACTACGGTTGCTGCCTGGGCTGCACTCACACTGCAGGCTCATGTTGAGCTTTTCATCAACCCAGACCCCAAGGTCCTTTTCCTCAGGGCTGCTCTCTGCCATTCACCACCCAGCTTGGAGTTGTGCTTGGGATTGTACTGACCCCCTTCATATAACTTCTGTCATCTGACTCACTAATAGCTTTAGTTTGACAGGCCTAGATATTATTTTTCTTAGCTAGCTAATTGTAACTAAGCAAATTAATTAAGCAAGATACTGTGTTTTTAAGAAGTAGTATCAGCTACTTGACATTTTAATTTTAGTAGAAATCCCACTGACCAGGTGAATTAGTTGGGCCAATTAATGAGGCAGGAATCATAAAATAAGTAGTTACTTTATTTCCAAAAAGCCCTGCCCACAAACTGTCTACAAACAAGTTAAATTTGGGTTCCAATTTGGTCAGGAAAATCTTCACAAGGATGCTTATGGGCAATTCATTCATTTAGGAGAATCAGAAAATTGGAAAAGGTTTAGCTACAAAATGGCTCTGCCCCACTTATAAACAGGCAGCCTGGAGCCCTAGGGAAATTCCATGCTACTCATGGCAGTGAAGTAGAATTTGGAGATAGTCCCTGGCTCCTTTGTGTCAGTGTTGGAACTGCTCAGTGTCTTGACAGCTGTTGAGAGGCTTCCAGACCTTCCCAGGCTCTAGCAGGGTGCTGAGAAAGAGGAAAACAATCTCTGAGCTGATCCTGGTTCCTCTTGGCACAGAGGTTTGCAGAGGTGCAGGGAGGATCTCCTGCAGATGTGCAGAGAGCACAATGTTGGTGGCACTTCTCACCACATTGTGAGGCACTTAATGCCTTCTCCTGCTAAACTTGAGGCACTAAAGTTTCCAGATAGTTTGACCTCACAAATCAGGGCTAAGCTGGTCTGAAGCATGAGGCAGAACAGAACATAGAGCAGAGCAGCACTGTGATGGTTTGGGAGTTACCCACCCTCACACCTTAAACCAGCACAAGCGCACACTGAGGCAGAGCAGCTTGCAACTTAGCTCCATTTATATTCTTTGCCAGAGTGCAATGGCTTCTTTGGCCACAGAGATTCACCAATCAGAATGGCATTTGCAAAACGGACCATGTTAGGTGAAACCAGGGCTTGCTTACCCTTATTTGGGCAAGACACAAGTGTATAAACACTTGTGGGTACCTGTTTATCACTTTGGGAGGGGACATAATGGCCCAAGCCTTTGTTTTCCTCCTGCCCTTGCTTCCCCCATCAGCAGAAGGGTGGAGTAAGCCAGGACATATTTTAGACCTATTGGCCTCCCATGACACCAGGAATGGTATCTTTTTGTGTTGTAGAAACTGCCTTTCAGTTTTTGACCTAATCAAAAGTACCTCTATCGCAGGCAGTAAAGGTAAAAAGAAGTGAGTCTTATCTTCCACTTTGGAAAATGTCAACTATATGATGAGGACATTTTTTATGTGTTACAGAGCTGCTTTTAAATGCTGGAGTCAAGCCCTTGATGAAACACTCAACTTTGCAGATGCTCTTAGCAACTGGCAAGAGTTAGGTGTTCCAAAAAATGCTACAGACTGCTTTGCAGTTGGGAGATGGGCTGATATAAGCCAGAAATTTCTTTCTCAGGCTGGAGTTTGGGGATGCTTGCACGCAGCAGTCTTAGTTGCTAAGATAGCTCAGTAAGTATTTTATCTATATATGCATTTCTTTTTTGTTTGACACAAATTGCTCATCCAGGACAGTAGGCAACTTGCAATTAATTTGAAACCACTAACAAATTGCTGTAAAAAGGATTCATCAAAGGCAGAGGGATTTTTTTCCTTTCAGGAAGAAAGTTGCTCTTGTGGAAAATATTGTTGTTCCCTTTTCTTGAGTGCTCATCTTTGATCATAATTGCAGCTGTATATTATATGGAGAGATCACTGATATAAAGCAAGATGATGAAAAGTCATAAGTGCAAGGAGTTTGCAGTCATATTGATTTTCAATTGAAATACCACCTCTCCCAAATCATTGCACATGTTAAATATTAATGTATCTTGAGTGGAGATTTACTGCCTAAAGTACTCATTTTCTGGTGAATTACAACTAAATGAAATGTGAATTGCTGTATTAAAGTCCACCATCAATAAATATTTCTGTCCAGTGCTCTTTAAGTGCTGGTAAAACACTATGGAGATAATTCTGAGCTGCTCCTCAATGTCCATAAAAATTGACAAAATAGAAAATTTAGAAACATCTAAATGATCTCAGAAGCATTACTGGAATCATCTTCCAAGGGAAGTAGTGGATTACCCTAAATTGGACAGTTTCAACACTCAGCTTGACAGGGTGCTGGGCCAGCTCATTTCAACTCACCATTGCCTAGAAAGGTTGGACCAGATGATCCTTGGGGTCTCTTCCAGCCTGGCATTTCTGTGATTCTACCCATGAAACAGCAGAGCTTAACCTGAGTAAACTGTCTTACCTGAGAACCAGGCTGTATTAATAGGACTGGCAAATATCTGTAAGCTTTGAGAGCACCAGGATGGGTATTTTAGGATCAAATGCCATTGGCACATTTGGAATTAGCATCCAAGAGGACAAGGAGTGAGTTTAAGTTGATTCTAAATGACAGCTCTTCTAATTCTGAGCTGTGGTGCACTCTCAGGTCCAATTAGGCAAGACCAAGTCCCCACCTGCTTTTGCAGGTCTTTGTGGCACACTTTTGCTGCACTGTGTGCTATGCCTTTGCTGCTAACATGGTCATTCCAAATCCTTGCAGGGATCTGGAGGGAGCTCTCCTCCTGCTTTCTCCTTCAGGAAGATTTTTTTTCTATTTAGACCTTCCTGGAGCTATTAAACACCTTTCCCTTGGGTTGCTCTTTGCAGAGCAACTTAGTCTCAGACTGTAAAATTGAGATTAAAGGATCATAATATTGTAGTAATGAGTTCTAACATTGTAGATAAAAGCACTCCCCTGCTACCAGTATGGTTTGAAGCTCTGATGAAGTACTGTAATGGGATTCATTTAATCTAGCCTGACACCTACCTTAGGCTTCCTTGATGGTAAGAAATACACTTGAAGGTCTTAGTTGCTTGATCTGCTTTACCTTTCTAGTTTTGTATGAGGTTAGTTTTGCACTAAGATTGCCTGCTTCTCTCCTTAAACAGTATCTAGACAACAATTTTTATCTAGGTATGTTTTTGATCATGGAATCATAGAACAGTTTGGGTCGGAAAATACTTATAATGGTCATCCAGTCCAATCCCTCTGCAGTCAAATGCTCAAATGCTTCTTTCTTTTCGTGGTGTGGTTGAGCACCTACCTACAGACCAGGCAGTTGTTTTCCAATATAGAAAACATCTACATTGCTGTAATATGATTATTATACAAGATTTTTTTTTTAAAGAGCCTGAATAATTTATGGATGGGCACATTCATATTTCTTATTATTTGTTGTACTCTAGGCATATAACAAGAGCAGAGATGAGGTTAAGAACTAAATACTGCTATTTTTCTGCCATACTTTTTAAGGTAAGAACATAGTTTCAGTTAGAATTAATGAAGTTGACAAATTGCTTCTGAAAATTTGAATCTCAATAACCCTCTATTACAATATTTCTATTTTCATTTTGATTGTAAAGGAAAACCTGAGATCAGAGGTAGCTGCCAATTTATGCACATTAGATTAGATGTTTTTATTCTCTTTTTCTTTCAACATTATTGCTGTATTCTAGCCTAAAAATTATCACTTCAATAAGAGGCTAGTGTCTCAGAGAAATAATGAAACACTGAAAAGTGAAGATGGCTACAATATTTGACAGGCAAAGATATTTTACTTCTCTTGAAGTGCTCTGCTCAGGAAGAGATGTATGACAGCAGCGGTAGCGGAGTGCTGTCAGATCTGTAAGGAGTCCATACAGATTGTCATAAATTTTCAGCCAGGAGAACAAAACTTTTAAAACATTTTTTTTTTCCTTTTCTTTTGGAATCTTTTTTAGAATGGAATGGTATTGGTTTAAAATGTCAACTCTGTGAGATGTTTGCTGTAAAAAACAGAGGCTGGCCAAAACAAGCGTTTCACTTACAAAGGAAATAAAATCAAGAAAACTGTTTGCAAACTCTCAGAAACCAACTATGGAGGGAAAAAAGGATTTCACTTTACTTTTAAAAGGAAGTTTGAAGGCACCAATAACAAAAGGGATATAGGAAAAAGGAACTGCAATTATGCTGTCAGTCAGCAGCATCAGGAACTTACCTGACTTCTTCCAATACAAACCAATGCCACTTACTAAAATCTTGTGGTACCCATGGTTGTGAGTGTGACCTTGTGCTAGGCTATGTTTAAAACCTCACCAAGTTCAGCAAAGGGAGAACAAGTTGAAGAAACCATGCTGAATGAGTACTGTGATCAGCTTCTAGAGCTGTAATTGCTGGTGGTGCAGAGCTGAGCATTTCCAAGTCCTCATTTTGATTGAAATAGCAGTAAGCATTTGTTCCAGCTCTATAATGGTAGAAATAATTGTGACTTGACCAAAGTGGGTCTGATATTAATTGAGATAAGAGTAGTTTGCAGTGTGAGTGTCTTGAAAAATATAATCCATTACTATCAATGTACCTTGTGAAGGTCAAGCTCACAATTTGTTTCTTGACTTGGAAAGCTTTCATAACATTATTTAAGTTCCACCTCTGGTATAAGCTTTTAGGCTGGTTAATATCTCAGATTTGAGTATGTAAATTTCTCCAGTGTATCATTGCTAATTACAAGCAGATAAACACAAATGGGAAGGAATACCCAATGCCAGAGACAGTTAACATTCCACCCTTTTTAAAGGGGGGAGCATTTAAGTTTTAACTTACATGATTTAAGCTTCACTAGCTGACCTAGTTAAAGGTGGAACTAGAAGGGAGTCAGAAACTCTCACAGAAATGATTGAAGTGATAGCAGGACAAGGACTGAAGGCTGAGTAAAATCAGATCAGCTTTCTTAGCTTGTGGGGAAAAGAAAAAGATTTTCTTCCTGATGGGAAGACATTTTCCATGAAACATCTTCAAAACTGGTAAAGAAAGGTTTGAGCACATCTCCAGAATCATCTCAGCAAAATTTTTCCTCTGCATTTTCCTTGATTATGGAAATGTTTGAATAAGTTCTTTCTGTCTGCTGATCAGAGGCTTGTCCTAAGAAGTCTTAGTAAGGGCCCCTAGTGATTTATTACTTTTTCCCCCATGCTTGCAGAGACTTACTTGGAATGCTTTGGAATCTCAGAGAAACACCACTGACTCTTTAGGAAGGTTTTTTAAATAACTTGGAGAGCACTTGCTGAGGAATTTTTCATCATTATTTTTCTAGACCTAAGTTACTTTTTCTCTTTTGCTTGATCTGTCCTTAGATTATTTACAGCTTGCATGTTTATGTTTGGTGGTTTGTTTTTGGTTTTGTTTTTTTTTTTCTCCCCTCTTTCAAGTTCACAGATTTAATTCAAAGATTTTTTCATGGTTTCCTCTGGAATCAGATGGACATTTAAATCACTGAATTTCATTGAACAAGTAATTTCCGAGTCTCAAGGGTTGGAGTTTTGTAGTGTTTCACTAATACCTATCCATCTTTTCACAAGCACTTCATTGTCATTACTTTCAGAGCCTTTTTGGAGCCTCTCTTCCCCATCCAACATCAGACTGTGACTTTGCACAGTATGAAACCAGTATGCTGGTTCCTGGTATTGATTTGTTCTCCGATCACTACAGAGCTGACATCTCTGCTGTAGTTGCAAGTCTGAGTTTCCTTATGTTTGAACTACATGCTGCAAACCACAATTTAATAGTAAGTGTTATGTTTATACTCTGGAAATGAATATTAAGACATTAAGTGTTAATTTAATTGATTTGATTTGATTTTGGTTAAAATGTACTTCTAAACCTGTATGGTTCTGTGACACTAAGATGGAGGCAATGTCTAACTTGGTGCCTACAGTTTTAGAATGTCCAGGGTACTTGTTTACTCAGGGAGATAACCATACACGGTCCACTTAGCTTAGGCATTTTGGAGGAAATTTCCTGTTTGAAATGCACTCTACTGAGAATTGCTTTTATATGCAGTCTCTCCAGAATGCTTTCCATAATTTAACTTTCGCATTCAGTATGTAGAAATCCCTTCTGCCTTTCTCATGTTCTCCCATAGAATCATAAAATGGTAAGGTTGGAAGGGACCTCAAGGATCACCCAGTTCCAACCCCCTGCCATAGGGACACCTCCCACTAGTACAGGTTACTCAAGGCCTCATCCAATCTGCCCTTGAACACCTCCAGGGAGGGAGCATCCACAACCTCCCTGGGCAACCTGTTCCAGTGCCTCACCACCCTTACTGTAAAGAACTTCCTCCCTAACATCCAGTCTAAATCTCCCCTCTGCCAGTTTAAACCCATTGCCCCTTGTCCTGTCATTGCAGGACCTTGTAAATAGTCCCTCCCCAGCCTCCCTGTAGGCCCCCTTCAGTTACTGGAAGGCTGCTATCAGGTCCCCTCGAAGCCTTCTCTTCTCCGGTCTGAAGAGCCCCAACTCTCTCAGCCTGTCCTCATAGGAGAGCTGCTCCAGCCCTTTTGATGAGATGAATTCACTTCTGCAAAGGTCCTGCAAGTGGCCGGTGCAAGGGAGGGGGAAGTATCATGTATCTGGTGGCAGGGGAGTAAGAAAAGGTTTGGGGGTAGAAATGGAAGAGGACTTAGAGAAGAGGAGGCAGAAAGATGTTACCTTTTTTTGACAGCAAACCATTTGCTGGATTGATTTCTTCTGGAACTTCAGGCTAAGCACCTGTCTTACCTCCTGTTCTTGCATTTTCTCATCCTGCCTTACTGGAGGTTGTTTTGTTATTAAGCTTTGTCTAAGTGGCCTCACTATGGGAGATAAATTGAGATCAAGGAGCAGACAGTTCGTTAGCTGGAGGCAGGGACATTTAATTTGACTGCTGGCCTCACATGGCCATGCACACTTTTGATTCTTTCTGCACTTGTACTGGGAGAATATAGATCCAGGTCATAGATGGTGGTCAGAGCAATTGCAGTTTCAGCAGGATGAAAGCTTCATTTCCATTGAATGCTTCATGTGGGGAGATGTTTTGGATGGTGGGCGCTAAGTTGATTTAACACTTAAATCAAAATGCATCAAGATTCAAGTTTTATTAAAAATAAGACTCCAAAGGCTCATTTTCCTGAACTACTTCAAATACCAGTTGGAAGCTGTATGGACACAATTAAAACATTTGCCTGAAGCATTTGGGATCCAAATTCAGAAGTATTAAGCTTCTTTATGAAAACCAAAAGTGCATCTGACAAAAAAATAACAATGCTGTTAGCATTTTCCCAGCTCAGGGACATTTGAAAGTGAAGAAAAATGCAGAAGCTGAAGAGTAATTAAATTTTGGAAGTTCTTCCATTTTCAATAAACAAATACATCTGTTAGCAAAGAATCTCTTTTTCCTGAAGTATCACATAATAATAAATACAGTGTTTGTATGTTGTGCTAGAACTCATTTAAAAAATGTTTTTCCTTAGTTGCCCTGATGAAAACTTTCAATTTAAAATGAATGCAGACAAATGTGTTAATGAACCTGATCAGCATCCAGTTTATTTTACAATTGGTATGCTTTCACTAAGACTTCATCATGTTGATTGTATTAAGCTCATAGAATTCTGTTACTTGCAGTGAAAAAATTATGGCATCAAAATGCAGAGGGTGTTAGAAATCCCTTAGATCAACATCTTTCCAGTAGCTTTGCTCACTAATATTATGATAAAAAAAAATCTCACCTTGAACACAGAGAATAATTTGGGAGATTTAACTTTCTGGATTGTGAATAACATTTCAGAAGGCAGAGTCATAGAAACATAGAATGCTAGGGGTTGGAAGGGACCTCCAAAGCGCATCCAGTCCAACCCCCCTGCCAGAGCAGGATCACCTATACCAGATCACACAGGAACACATCCAAGTGGGTCTTGAATGTCTCCAGAGAGGGAGACTCCACAACCTCTCTGGGCAACCTGTTCCGGGGCTCTTGTCACCCTCACAGGGAAAAAATATTTTCCTCATGTTCGTGTGGAACCTCCTCTGCTCCGTCTTGCCCCCAGTGCCCCTTGTCCTGTCATTGGACATCCCTGAGCAGAGCCTGGCTCTGTCCTTCCAATGCTGCCCTGCACACCTTTATCAACAGTAATGAGGTCATTCCTCAGGCTCCTCTTCTGCAAGCTAAAGAGCCTCAACCCCCTCAGCCTGTCCTCAGCAGGGAGATGTTCCACTGTCTTCAGCATCTTCGTGGCTCTGCTCTGGACTCCTTCAAGCAGTTCCCTGAGGTACTTCTTGATCTGATTGGCCCAGAATTGGACTCAATCACAGAATTCAACCAGGTTGGAAAAGACCATCATCGAGTCCAGCCTATCACCTAACCCTTCTAATTAACTAAACCATGGCACTAAGTGCCTCATTCAGCCTCCTTTTAAACACCTCCAGAGATGGTGACTCCACCACCTCCCTGGCAGCCCGTTCCAATGCAAAACGCTCTTGCTGTGAAGAACTTTTTCCTAACATCCAGCCTGAACCTGCCATGGCACAATATGAGACTGTGTCCTCTTGTTCTGTCACTGGGTGCCTGGCAGAAGAGCCCAACCCCACCTGGCTACAACCTCCCTTCAGGTAGCTGTAGAGAGCAATGACGTCTGAGCCTCCTCTTCTCCAGGCTGAAGACCCCCAACTCCTCCTCTAGGCCCCTCACCAACCTTAGTGCCCTTCTTCAGACACATTCAAGCACCTTAACATCTTTCTTAAATTGAGAGTCCCAGAACTGGACACAGAACTCAAGGTATGGTCTAAGCAGCATTGAGTACAGAGGCAGAACTTGTTCCCTGGTCCTGTTGGCCACACTACTCCTGATACAGGTCGGGATGCCACTGGCCTTCTTGGCCACCTGGGCCAAATATTCCAAATGCAGCCTCACTGGGGCAGAACAGAGTGTGAGGAGAACCTCTCTGACACACTTTTGCTACCTGAGGAATTTTAGAACATGGTCATCCTTCACAGAGTGTAAAGCAACCCTCCTATACTATCTCAGTGATGTAGAATTGCAATGTACATTTCTACACCTGCACCCTTTATGTGATTTATAATGTGATGCCCTACTGTTTGTCTACAGGTTTTACCATTGCTCACTCTATACCAATACATTGTTTCTGAGCTTTGCAAGGATCCAGCTAGGTGCACTGAAGGGAGAATCTTCAAGGTAATCAAGCAAACTTTGTTTTTAGCACAGCACTGTGAATTTTGAAGAAACTTCCTTTTCTTTGTTAAATGTGGTCAATTTAATCCTTTTTTTGTATGGCACTACTATAAAAAGTAAGGCTTTAAAGTTCAGCCGTTGCTTAGTGTTTCTTAGCACAACAGATTGTAGAACAGAACTACTTTCTAAATGCAGTTATTATTTATATCCTGAGTTTTAGTGGGAGGTAGAGTCATTTGTACAGTATTATGGTTAATGTCTTACAGAGACAGTTAAGCACTGCCATCACTTCTTTGTACTCTCCATTTAAAAAACATTCTCCTTTAAATATATCATAAATCATAAAATCATAATCATAGAATCATAGAATGGTAAGGTTGGAAGGGACCTCAAGGATCATCTAGTTCCAATCCCCTGCCATAGGCAGGGACACCTCCCACTAGTACAAGATACTCAAGGCCTCCTCCGACCTGGCCTTGAACACCTCCAGGGAGGAAGCATAAGATTTTCCCTTCTTAGATCCAAAATTTTTACTTGGTGTTTTTTATTATTTTAAATGTTTTCTTAAGTGCAAACAACAACAACAAAAAAAATATTGCTTTTTATTTATTTATTTGCAGTGTTCATTTTAGATCTGACATCTACATCTTAGTGGAACCAAGCTGTCAAACTTTTGGGAACAGACCTTTGTAATTTTTGCTGAGGTTCACTTGTTGGTTTTTTTTTTTGTTTGTTTGTTTGGGTTTTTAAAAAAATCTTTAATAGGAAAGAAAAAAAGGAAAAGGAATCTAACATATCAAGAGTTGAGTTATTGCTGGGTTTATATATTTTTAAGAGGTGCTGATCTGATTTGTGGGGAGCAGCTGAGTACTACAAGACTAAGATGAGTAAAATCTATGAAATAAATTTTGATAAGGGACTGATCTTGAACTGACCCTCAAAGCTCTAGCCAGATGAATTTAGTTATTTTCCTGTGTTAGGAGCAAGTTTTTTGAAGAGCATGCTCTTGGCTTTTATTTTTGGGTTTTGAAAGTGAAAGACTCTTCTTAGAGATTGCACTGATTTACTATAAAATGTAACAAATTTATTTCCATTGAAGACCATTCTCCATTGATGAACTGTTCCAGCAGCCAAATCTACTTGAAATTTTCCTTTGAATAAAAAAAAAAAGGTAATAGTTATAAATTACTTAAATCAAAGGCTCTGTTGTTTTTTTTTTTCCCCCCACAGATTAAAGTACTTACAGATATAGGATTTTTTACAGAGGTCTTTCATGAACTGTCTTTGCTTAACTGTGGAGAGAGAATTCCATGGAAAATCCCTGCAGGATACAGAAAAACTGAAGTAACAAAGGTAAACAGCAGTGAAGTACAACATCAAGCTACAACACTCCATTCTCCTCATGCAACTGCACATGCTCCCTGCCTGCAAGTTCCTACCCATTCCTAAAACAACTGTTAAATATCTTTTGCTAGGCAGGTCAAATAGTGGACATGTAATGACATTAATTTCTCTCACTGAACAGCAGGAAGAAAAAGGTCTGCTTTTATAGGGAGTAATGCAATTTACTGTTGCCAAAACCTGTGGTTTCATGTGTAGACATCAAAAATGTGGCTAGAGTTCTTGCCCCATTAATGGTGAAACTCCCTATGCCTCAGCCAGGAGCACTGGCTGGACAGGAGGGCCAGAGTGGTGGTCAGTGGAGTTAAATCTAGTTGGCAGCTGGTCACTAGTGGTGTTCTTCAGGGATCTTTGTTGGGACCACTTTTTAACATCTTTATTGATGACCTCGATTCAGGCATAGAGAGTGTCAGCAATAAGTTTGCAGATGACACCAAGTTAGATGGCAGTGTTGATTTGAATGAGGGTTAGAGAGGCTCTTCAGAGGGCCTTGGATAGGCTTAGACCAATGTGCCAACATTAACAGGATGAGTTTCAACAAGGCCAAATGCCAGGTCCTGCACTTGGATCACAACAACCCCAAGCAACACTACAAGCTTGGGGCAGTGTGGCTGGAGAGCTGCCTGGCAGAAAGGAATCTGGGGGCTGTAATAGACAGGAGCTGAATATGAGCCAGCAGTGTGCCCAAACAGCTGAATATGAGCCAGCAGTGTGCCCAGGTGGCCAAGAAGGCAAATGGCATCCTGGCTTGGATTAAAAATGCTGTGGCCAGCAGGAGCAGGGAGCTGATTGTCCCCTTGGACTTGGCTTTGGTGAGGCCAGTACTCAAGTGTTGTATTCAGTTTTGGGCACTGCAGTAGGAAAGAGATGTGGAGGTGCTGGAGCAGATCCAGAGGAGGGCAATGAAGCTGGGGAAGGGTCTGGAGAATAAATCTAATGAGGAGTGACTGAAGGAGCTGGGGATGGTTAGTTTGAAAAAGAGTAGACTGAGGGGAGACCTCATTGCTTTCTACAGCTGCTCAAAGGGACATTGTGGAGAGTCTGCTACTGGGCTCTTCTCACAGGTAATTGGAGACAGAAGAACGGGGAATGGCCTCAAGATGAGGCTGGGGAGGTTTAGATTGGAGATTAGGAAAAAGTTTTTCAGGGAGAGAGTGGTCAGGGACTGGAATGAGCTGCCCAGGGAGGAGGTGGAGTCACCAACTCTGGATGTGTTTAAGGGTTGCTTGGATGTGACGCTTAGGGCTATGATTTAAGGTGAATCTTGTAGAGAAGGGTTCTAGGTTAGACTTGGTAATCCTGAGGGACTTTGCCAACCTGCATGTGTCTGTGAATGTGTGAAGGTTCCTCGAATATAGTTGGAAATGCATTACATTTACCCACTTATATTATACTCATATTTTAACACTTATTTTTTGGTTTGTCCATTTTACAGACCTTCCAGAAATTTGACTCTTCAAAATCTCTCCTGACTGTTACAAATTTACAGGTAAAAAAAAAAAAAAAAAAGACAGATAAACATTTTATGCTAGACAAATATTTATTCCTCTGACATCAGTAAGAGATGATTTGGCTCAAACAGACAGACTTGTTGTTAGTAAAACCCAATAAACAGGAAACATATTCTCTTCAACACTTTACCATTTCATTAATTTTGAATTTGATGGTTGACTTCTCAAGGGAGGGGCAAACATCATTATAATTTTTCAAATGGGAGACCTAACAGCTGCAAATCTGTGACTTGCCTGTGCAAAGCACACTGGTAGAATTGGTCAGTTTTTATCATGAGATATGGGATCTGGTGTTTCTCCTGCTGAAATACTGAAAACACCTCTCATCTAGCCTTATAATTGCTGTCACTAAGAGGTCTCTTCATGGATTTATCCTAGCTGGGGTTGAAATTCGTTTTTGGGGAATCAAAACCAACAAAGGTGAATCTGTAAACCAAGCAATGAACAATCACTTCTTAATTTAATTAAAATCACTTCAATTAAAAGCTTCTTCTTTTTTTTTTTAATTTATTTTCAGTTTTAATTATTTTGTTTCACTTGCCTTGACACAGTGCCAGTAGGAGTGGAAAAGAAATTGTACCATAAAAAGAAATTGACAAAGGAACCACTTTTCCCCTCAACTTTTCTCTCTTTTGTTTGCAGTATGCTTGTGTGTCTCCTACAAGTCAATATTAGAAGACAGAAATGAGATGTCTGTCTTGGTAGCCTTTGATCTGATTGGTTTCATATTTGTTTTGAAGTTGTCCTTTCTCTCGAGCTTTTGATTAGAACACTTCGCAGTCTTTGTGGAGCTCTTGGTCTCCTTGTGCTTATGCATAGCTGTGTAGACATTCAGCTTCTACATTTATTAATCTAAAGTGAGAATATTAAACTCCAGATAAAACAAGGATGCCATAATGAATAATTAAAAAGATTTTATGAAATAGGTTCAAGTGGTCTGATACAAGCTTTATTTTTTCCTAGTTAGGGTGAATTTTAACAACAGATTTTCCTCTAAGTTGACATTTCAGAGCTACAGATTCACCTCCACATTTTTGTGACCACCTTAGCTCAAAGAGTGCTATGGCCAATGCAGAAAACTGCAGCTGTAATACAAAGCTAGAACTTTGTAGATGAACCTTTACTTGAAAATTGATGACTGAAGCTGTAGCAAGTTCTACTAAGGGATGAATAAAGTCTGGGAAACAGCGACTCATCCATAATTACTAAGAGCATATTACTAGCATTACTCATGTTAATTGTTGATAAGCATTATTATTAGTGGAAGCAGAATATGCCTTGAAAAGAAAAATGTAAAAAGATGTCATTTCAGATAGCCCTGACTCTTAACTTTCTTGTAGGTACTGGAAGATGTATTTAATGGGAGCCTGTCTTTAACAACGGTGCCACTGTGCAGCCAACAAATGCTCAATAAATTAACCTTAGCCAAAATGCATTTCATCATTTGCCTTTCTGCCACAATAAATGAGACACCTGAGAAGGTGGAAAAACACATCTATTCTGTTGATAACAACAGCTTGAAGGAACCAAGCAGAATTACAGCAGCAAAAGTCAAAGGTAATTATGTAAAGGTGGTGGAAAAGTGCATTTATTCTGCAACGTTTTAGGAAAATAACTTATTTTTGACTGTATATGCATTATCATGTCATAAACAAGTCATATTGTAAACAATATACATATTAAATGTTGCTGGAAAGATCTCATTACTGAAATAATAAGCATTAAGTTTTTTCCAAGGTTTTCTTAGCTAGTATATCTAATTTTATTTACAGCTGTAGTCCTCACTTCTTTTGATATTGCAAATGCCAATCATAAATACAGGAAAAAAAAAAGAGGATCATATTCTTCAAATCTTTCAAAGTGGTTTGATTCTTTATCTGTTATCGTAGAAACAGAATTGTTGAAGTTGGAAAAGACCTTTAAGATCATAGAGCTTAACAGTTGGATTCTGAAATTACACCTGAAATGTATTTGACAGGTGATGCTGATAAGAATTCAGGACAATGGGAGCAAAGAGGCACAACCATGCAGCTTGTTGACTGTAAAGTTGAATTAAACATGGCCATGCTGAAGGTAATTTTGATTTTAAAAAAAGGAAAAAAGAGGCTTAAGACACAGAAGTTTGTTCCCAAAACATTGCTAATGCTTTCAGTCTGACAGATATCACATGGGAGCCTGGCATGAATAAGGTGTGTGTGTGTGGGGCAGGGGGTAGGTGGGTAGAGATTTCTCTGTCTAATCTGATTGCAATCTTAGTAACCATGCATGAAGTCTTGGTAGTTTGGTGCTGTTCTTTGAAGGGTCTTCATGGGAATTATTGCCACAATCAGATCTCCATCTGACTACTACAGAATCACAGAATGGTAAGGTTGGAAGGGACCTCAAAGCTCATCCAGTTCCAACTCCCTGCCATAGGCAGGGACACCTCCCACTAGCACAGGTTACTCAAGGCCTTGTCCAGTCTGGCCTTGAGCACCTCCAAGGAGGGAGCAGCCACAACCTCCCTGAGCAACCTGTGCCAATGTTTCACCACCCTCACTGTAAAGAGCTTCTTCCTAACATCTAGTTTAAAATCTCCCTTCTGCCAATTTAAATACATTACAGCAACAAGAGTTGCTGGGTGGGATTGCAAGAATAAAATCTCCTTTCAAAGAGGGGTGTCTGTAGAATAGGTCAGAGATTCTTTGATGGGACAATATTCTCTACAAATGGAAAACTGTTTTCTACCATATGTGTAATGTCTCAGATTTTTCATGGTACCTCATTTTGGAGAAAGCATGCCACATCTTTAACTACCTTCTTTGAAGAGTTGTTTGGGGGTTTGGTTTGGGTTTTTTTGGTGTGGGTTTTTTTTTGTTTGGTTTTTTTTTTTTTTGTTGTTGTTGTTGTTTGTGGTGGGGTTTTTTTGTTGTTCTTGGACTTGGGTTTAGTTTAGTTGAATTGTATACCTCATGCTTGGAAATTTCACATCACAAAAAGAATCAAACTTGAAGGCTGACATATACTTCCTTCAGAGGGATCTTCCTTTGTTGCCCTTTCTTGGACTCTTTCCAGTCTGGCCTTTTCTCTCTTGTACAAGAGAGCCCATAACTGAACACAGGACTCCAGGCATAGCCTCATCAGTATCACCACCTCCCAGTTTTGTGTCCTCTGTGAATTTGCTGAGGGTACACTGTCCCATCGTCCAGATCATTAACAAACAGACTTGGACCCAATATTGACCCCTGGGGTACAGCACTAGTTGCTGGCCACCAACTACACTTCATGTCACTGATCACCACCCTCTGGGCCTGGCCACTGAGCCAGTTCTCAATCCATTTCACTGTCTGTTTGCCTAGCTCATATTAACTTCTCCATGAGGATTTGATGGGAGACTGCCTTACTGAACTTCAGTTTAGCAATAGACACTGGTGTTCCCTCACCTACCAAGGCAGCCATTTCATCACAGAAGGTTATCAGCTTGGTCAGGCAGGTATTCCCCTTGCTCAAACCATGTTGACTATTCCTGATTACTTTCTTGTCCCATCATCAGCTTCTCCATACCCTTGCCAAGGATTGAAGGGAGACTGACCCACCTGTAGTTCCCTGGGTCCTCCTTCTTGCCTTTGCTGATAATAGGAGTGACATTTGCTTACCTTGAGGCCCCAGGCACCTCTCCCAGTTGTCATCAAAGATTATAGAGGGTGGCCTTTTCTGAAATGATACAATGCTCTGTTCTTCTCTAGGGGATTTTGTTGACAGAAGCTGAAGAAATTCTTAGCCATCTTGTGCAGCACTTCCAGGACAAATATAACGGGGAGATGTCTAAGTGTTCTGCTGAAGATTTAGAGGCTCTCATTGAGGCAAAACTTCAGCTTGCTGCTATTTCTCAGCAAAGACACCAAGCAGCCCTCAGGTAAGTAATATTATGAACAACCTTAGGTTGCACAGACTTGACTACAGAAGAAAAATAAAAAAGGAAAACTCTAGCACTTTCTTTCTTTGAATCCTTTACACTTCCATTAATATGCTAAATCTTGGCAACCAGCCATAACAACCCCACTAATATATCTACAAATGTTACACTGACATTTAAATTTGTGTTATTGCTTTACTTTATATTTTTAAAAGGTAGTCAGTTATGTCCCTGTGATTTCTCTGGGTGGTGTTTTTAGGGTACAAACAAAAAGCTGCAGTGTCCACTGCAGCTTCATCATTCTATGATTCATAAATCATGTGTACTAGTGGAAGGTGTCATAAGGTGTCATGTGTACTAGTGGAAGGATTCATAAATCATAGAATGCTTTAGGTGGGAAGAGACCACAATGATTTTCACAGAAGTGAAAATCTGTGTGTGAGGTCATGCATTTTGAAGTCTACAGCAAAGCATCAATGTTATCTCTGAATACTGAGTTCTATTTTGTTCTAGAATGCTCCATATTGTTCTCCTAAAACAACACCTCTTCTCGATGTACTCATTGGTATCAAATTCAAATGTTTAAATGATGTGTTTTCCACTAATGTGATTAAAAATAATTGATTTAAACATTAGCATATCAGAATAGATTTTCATAGAGTCATACAGGAAGAGACCTCCAAAGGTCATCCATTTCAACCCTCCTGCTGTCAGCAGGGACACCCTCCACTAGAGCACTAGAGGGACCTCAAGGATCATCTAGTTCCAACCCCCTGCCATAGGCAGGGACACCTCCCACTAGTACAGGTCACTCAAGGCCTCGTCCAACCTGGCCTTGAACACCTCCATGGAGGGAGCAGACACAACCTCCCTGAGCAACCTGTTCCAGTGTCTCACCACCCTCATTTACAGAACTTCCTCCTAACATCCAGTCTAAATCTTCCCTCTGCCAGTTTAAACCCATTGCCCCTTGTCCTGTCATTGCAAGACCTTGTCAATAGTCCCTCCCCAGCCTTCCTGTAGGCCCCCATCAGATACTGGAAGGCTACTCTAAGGTCTCCTGGAAGCCTTCTCTTCTCCAGGCTGCAGAGCCCCAACTCTCTCAGTCTGTCCTCATAGCAGAGCTGCTGCAGCCCTCTGAGCATCTTTGTGGCATCCTCTGGATCCGCTCCAACACTTCCATGTCCTTCCTGTGCTGAGGGTTCCAGAATACAGGGAGTGTAAAGAAATATGGGAACTCTCTGTAGACTGGAAGTTCTGAACGTAGTTTTGATCTTTAAGCTAGGAGGATTCTTGACTTTGGGTCATGCTTTAATGGCCATGATGGTCTCAGGTTGAAGGTTGGACTCAATGATCTTAGAGGTCTTTTCCAACTGAAATAATTCTATGATTCTTTTTAGCATGCATGTAATTGGAAATTAATTTGTATAAGACAAATTTGAATTTGTAAATTAATTTGTATAAATTATATATAGTTTACATAATTTCTACTAGTGTCAAGTTCTTGTTATCCAGTTTTTTTAAGGTGGAAATAAATCTTGGAGGATACAAAGGTGAGAGGGAGCATATAGAGGTACAAAGATGAGAGGGAGCATATAGAGGTGCAAAGATGTGAGGGAGCATATAGGGGTATAAAGATGAGAGGGAATATATAGAGGTGCAAAGATGAGAGGGAGCATATAGAGGTGCAAAGATGAGAGGGAGCATATAGAGGTGCAAAGATGAGAGGGAGCATATAGAGGTGCAAAGATGAGAGGGAGCATATAGAGGTGCAAAGATGAGAGGGAGCATATAGAGGTGCAAAGATGAGAGGGAGCATATAGAGGTGCAAAGATGAGAGGGAGCATATAGAGGTGCAAAGATGAGAGGGAGCATATAGAGGTGCAAAGATGAGAGGGAGCATATAGGGGTGCAAAGATGAGAGGGAGCATATAGAGGTGCAAAGATGAGAGGGAGCATATAGAGGTGCAAAGATGAGAGGGAGCATATAGAGGTGCAAAGATGAGAGGGAGCATATAGAGGTGTAACAGTCACTTGCCAGACTTTATTGAGATTAGGTAGAATGTAATCAGTGTTTGTAATTTTTAAGTCTATTCTGACTAAACACACCAAAATTTATATTTCCAGAGATTCATAGAATGGGTTGGGTTGGAAGTAACCCCAAAGATCACTCAGTTCCAAACTCCCTGCTATGGGCAGGGACACCTTCCACTAGATAAGGCTGTCTGAGATGCTGTGGCTAACATTTCTCAGATGAGCTGGAGCACCCAAGAGTGCACACAGGCTTTTAAGAAATATTAACCTCACTTCCTGAGCACCATCACCTCCAGTTAACTGCTGTTGTCAACACTTGGCAGTTGTGAAAATGAGGCCACTTTTACCTTGATGCTTACCTATGAACTTCACAAGCTCAAAGATTCATAAATCATAGAATCATAGAGTGGTTTAGGTGGGAAGGGATCACAAAGATCATGTCATTTCAAGCTCCCTGCCATGACCAGGGACACCTCCTACTAGCCCAGGTTGCTCAAGTGCTCATCCAACCTGGCCTTGAACACCTGCAGGGAGCAGGCATCCACAGCCTTCCCAGGCAACCTGTTCCAATGTCCTACCACTCTCACTGGTAAGAATTTCTTTCTCCTCACCGGTCTAAATCTGTCTTCCTCAAGGTTCAGTCATTACCTCTCATTCTATCACTACAAGCCCTTGTAAAAAGCCCCTTCTCAACTTCCTTGTAGGCTCTAAGCACCAAGAAAAAAACCACAATTACCATTTAAAAATGGTGGGAATTCTGGTGAATATTGCTGTAACACTCTTTCAGTTGAAGTGGTAGGTGATTTAGCAGGCCAACACATAAATCAGTGTCAGTGTTGGTTGTCTTTTTCTTTTTTTTTCCTTTTAACCCAATTAACAATAATAAATGTAAACCAGCTTCCTTCTCCCATCTGTCTTAGGTGAATAAACAAACCTCCTTTAAATAGCATAGTTCATTTTTAGCTACTGTGGTACAGAAAGAACAACCTAAAATTAGCAAGGACAGGAGCTTCACAGCATTGCATAGGCTGCTGATCTGAAAACAGTAGGAGTACTGCAGTGTGGTTTTCCACCTGGGATTTGTTTATGTTCTTTTAAAAGATCAAAGTTTCCCAAATGTTCACTTAGCAGGGCTGGAATAATTCATTGGGAATGTCATTAGTGTAGATATGAAGAAAGAACTTGTAGGCTCTTTTCAGGCATTTATCATCATGAAATATTAATCTATTTCAGTGCCTTTTGAACTGGATCAATTTACCATAAATTAGTCAAAGACAATCACAGAATGCCAGATTGGAAAGGACCTCAGGGATCATCTGGTCCATGCTTTCTGGGTGATGGTGTAGTTGGAATCACAAAATCAACCAGGTTGGAAAAGACCTCTAAGATCATCGAGTCCAACCAACCACTTAGCTCTTAAAATCAGCTAAATCATGGCACTAAGTGCCTCATCCAGCCTCCAAATTGAAAACAAATATTTTTTTGCCAATTATTCACAAACCCAAGTGTTTATTTACAGAGATAAATACATCAGTGCTATGCTACAAGGACTCTGTCGTGTTCCTCATTATCATGGCACCTTAGAAGAGGGTAGCAAATGATGCAAGTAAGGTGCCACAGGGTTTACCAGGCACCTGTGTGGTCATTACCAAAGTTGAAGTAAAACAAACCTGTCACAATGTCCTAAGTGACACTTTTCCCATGTTTCTCTAAATCTTTGGTACTAGAAGCAACTATCCATGGGATTTTTATTTTTCTGCCCAAACTGATACAAGAATTTAGTATTTGAATCTAAGGATTAAATTTATTTGGTCATAAGTCATAAACAGCCTTCTCATTTCATTATTTCAGAGCACCTACAACTGAAACCAGCTGGCCCAGCACCCTGTCAAGCTGAGTCTTAAAACTGCCCAATGTAGGGGAATCCACTGCTTCCCCTGGGGCATCATTCAGTGTCTAAACCAACAAGTCACTGGACAGTGACCTCATTGTGCTTTTCAGTGCCATGTGGATTTTAGACAATTATCATATTTGTATCTAAGGACCAGTGTGCAGATTTAGGAAAAGCCCTGTGCATAAAGCTGGTTTAGTATGTTACTAGGCTTGGTACAACCTGTAATAGTAGAGCTCTGACCCTAACTTTCCACTTTGCTAAACTGGTTCCAGTCTGCAAGCCACTTTCAGTGCAGGGCCCTTTTTGACATGCAGTTATATCCTAAAGTATAGTTTCTGTCTTGCCTTACAACTTATCTCAGACTTTAGAAATTGTTTCAGACTATCAAAGGCTCCAATGGATGTCAAGCATTTTATGGATTTTTTTTTTTTTCTTGAGGTCTCTCAAATTTTTGATAGCTGTTTAATGGACCTCATATATTGATAGTGGTCAGGTAGCAGGGAAAAAACCTCACAAAACACCAACAAACAAAGTAAGGGTTTGGGTTTTTTAACCTATTTTACAATTTTATTGCGCTACCATCCATGGAAACTGCTGATATATCTGCCTCAGATACAAATGAAACATTCCTTCAGACAGCTGAATGTTTCCTGCCTGCCAGCCTAGAAATCAAACTTTGCATGATATTACAGAAATTCATCATTTTTTTTTTCCTTTGGCAAAATGACTTAGTGGTGAAGTTGTTATAGTCAGCTGTACTTTCCTATTTTGATCATCTTGTCACTTCCCGATTCAGCCGATAAAGGGATGTGTATTTTGTCAAGGCAAATATATAGACACATCACTCTTGTTGACAGCAGAAGAGGGTCACAAAAATTTCATCAAGGCAAGCTTCTACCTCACAGTTTCTGTCTTAAAAAAAAAAAAAAAAAAAAAAAAAAAAAAAACCCCCCAAAAAAAAATTTTTTTTTGGANTACCCCTCAGAAGAAGTTTCTGTTTAGGACTAATTCCATTGGAGCAGAGGGCTGCAGCAGCTCTGCTATGAGGACAGGCTACGAGAGTTAAGGCTCTGCAACCTGGAGAAGAGAAGAATTCCAGGGGAGCTTGGAGTGGCCTTCCAGTATCTAAAGAGGGCTACAGGAGGGCTGGGGAGGGACTATTGACAAGGTCTTGTAATGACTGGATGAGGAGTAATGGGTTTAAGCTGGCAGAGGGGAGATTTAAACTGGATGTTAGGAAGAAGTTGTTCACAGTGAGGGGGGTGAGACACTGGCACAGGTTGCCCAGGGAAGTTGTGGCTGCTCCCTCCCTGGAGGTGTTCAAGGCCAGGTTGGATGGGCACTTGAGCAACCTGGGCTAGTAGGAGGTATCCCTGGTCATGGCAGGGAGCTTGAAATGACATGATCTTTGTGATCCCTTCCCACCTAAACCACTCTATGATTCTATGATTTATGAATCTTTGAGCTTGTGAAGTTCGTAGGTAAGCATCAAGGTAAAAGTGGCCTCATTTTCACAGCTGCCAAGTGTTGACAACAGCAGTTAACTGGAGGTGATGGTGCTCAGGAAGTGAGGTTAATATTTCTTAAAAGCCTGTGTGCACTCTTGGGTGCTCCAGCTCATCTGAGAAATGTTAGCCACAGCATCTCAGAGAATGCTTTGAGAAACATCAGATTTTGCTGCATTTTAACTTTGATGGCTTGTTTCAAGGGACGACTGTTCTTAATAAAAAGGAAGAAAAGCAATTGGGATATCCTGCATTGTCATTACTGTCTTTATAAGCAACTTCTGTTTCTTCCTTCCTGTTGTTGGAGAGAAGGTTATCATCAAATTCAACATGGATCAGTTCTGATTTCCTTTTGTGGAATAAAACTGAGGTGAAGGGATGATGGAGGTTCATAAGGACTGTATTCTGGGAGCTGAAAGTCAAGACACTAACAGTTTTGGTTCTTATTACTCTGGGGTCTGTTTGCACTGAATTGGTGTAATCCATCTAGGTCTGGATCGCAAAGCCAGCAAGCAGGATAGAATTAGGAATGACAAGAAGACTTTAACTACCCTCTTATTTTTGGAGGTTATCCATCCTGTGGTTAGATAGATGTTGGCAGAAGGATGTGAGTAATTTCAGAGTAGTGCAACTCGGGTTCTGACTCATTTGCACATGAATCAAGAATTTTGTCTTTACAGCAATTAGTCTAAAACTTCTCCAAAGCAGTAAATTCACTCAGAGGCTGAATCTCTCTTGCATTAAAAACACTTCACGGCATTCTGGCAGCATAAAAAAATCACTTAAGATGTTTGTCATCTTTGTATATTTTCTTTCTTCATAGCAGCCACATGTGAAGAGAAGGTGTATAAAAAGGCACCATAGATGAGAATTTTGGTTATACATTTTTAACCATTAACCTGCTGAGAAACCTTCTAAGAGGTCAGCTAGGGATACCTGCGGGTGCTTTTGCATCATTATGAAAATGTGCCTCAGTGGGTAGACAATAACTAGAATTGTGAAAAACCCAAACAACCAAACACAACCAAACCCCAAAAATGTTTTGGAGGAGTGGCAAAGTAGGTATTTACAGAGATAGGGGGAAATGTGCAATTAGAGATGTGAAACTAATAACATGAGTTGTTGGGTTTGGCAGTTAACAAAATAGGAGAACGTGGGAGGTTGGAAGGTACCTCCAGAGATCATTGAATCCAACCCTCCTGCCACGGCATAATCCCCTAGCATAGTCCACACAGGAATGCATCCAGGTGGGTTTGGAAAGTCTCCAGAGAAGGAGACTCCACAACCTCTTTGGGCAGCCTGCTCCAGAGCTCTGGCACTCTCACTGTAAAGAAGTTTCTCCTCATGCTGAGGTGAAACCTTCTCTGTTCCAGTGTGTAGCTGTTGCTCCTTGGCTTATTGCTGCTGACCAGAAAAAAGAGGTTGGCCCCAGCCACTTGACACCCATCCCTCAGGCATTTGTATACATTAATCAGATCCCCTGTCAGTCTTCTGCAGACTAAACAGCTTCAGGTCTCTCAGTCTTTCTCCATAGGGGACATGCTCAAGTCCCCCAGTCATCTTTGTGACTCTCCACTGGACTCTCTCCAGCAGGTCCCTATCTTGAACTGGGGACCCCAAAACTGGACATAGTATTACAGGTGTGGGCTCGCTAGGGAGAGAAGAACCTCTCCAGACCTGCTGGACACACCTTTCTTGATGCACCCCAGGATGCCATTGGCTCTCTTGGCCACAAGTGTGGTTCTCAGAGTAGTCTGAATAGCAAGTTCTTGTGGCAACAAATCCTGTTGTGAAAGAGGTCTCACTGTGCTGGTTTTGCAAGTGTCTTCGTAGTGTGGTAATGATTGTGTTCAGACAGTCTGCTGTTAGAGATACATATTTTTATAGGTGTCCTGAAAGTTGAACAGTCTAGCTGAAAGCTTTAAAAGGCAGCATAAAAAGGAAAAACACAGGTAAGTAATATTTTATTTTAAGAAAGTTGACAATATTTTGCTATCCCAACTGACAATTTTCTGAAATGTCAGTTGAGTCCTAACAGTGTCTGGAGTGTTTTAGATGCTGTTCAGAATGAACTTGTAGTAATAGGATGAGAGGGAATAGATTGAAGATTGAGGAGGGCAGGTTTAGGCTGGTGATTAGGAAGAAATTATTTCCAGTGTGGGTGGTGAGACACTGGCACAGGTTGTCCAGGGAGGCTGTGGATGGACCCTTCCTGGAGGTGTTCAAGGCTGCGTTGGATGAGGCCTTGAGCAATCTGGGCTAGTGGAAGATGTCCCTGGTTATGACAAGGGAGTTGGAACTGGGTGATCTTTAAGGTCCCTTCCAACCCAAACCATTCATGAATCTATGACAGCTTCAGAGAAAGATTCATGATTGGGGGTGGGGATGAAGCAGATCCAGTGTCAGATGATTGCTTACTGATGAAGTTGTGCATGATGGCACCTGGCTCAGTTTGCATTTGATGGTGTCTATGAAGATACTCTGAGTATTTGGCCATGTGGCTTTAGCAGAAGAATTATCATATAGCCTGGAAAGGCTTTAAGGAGAGGGATATTTAAGGAGAAAGATGTTTTCTTACCTCTAGCTGTGGATGAGATACAGAACTCTGCTAATATATTTTGTCATTTTCAGTATTTTTACATCTTCTGGTTTCTAAAAGCCCATCCCTGAAGACAAATATATATGGCTGAAACTCATAGTGGAGTCCTGCTCTGATTGCTTCAACAGAATATATCTCTTGGTTTACCCATTATTATCCGGTTATATCTGTTATTGGCAAAACTTTTTCTCTCTCGGCTGTTCTGTGACTTTCAGACTGCATTGCCTACAGTCTAAGTGCAATATTTTGATCAGAAATGAGGTATCTGTTCTAATAAAAACACAAAGTGGCAAATAGAATTAGTAATTTTTTAATAATATCCATCTTTATCACAGTGTTGCTTTGGCTTTCTCTGCAATTCGACTTCTCCAAGATGCAAACATATTTAGGAGGGAAATCCCATCTCCTGAAGAAAGAAGGAAAGGAATGGAGCACTTGGTATGTATGTGTGGATATTCCATTGAAACTATTTTGTCTACAAATATGAAGGCTTGTCCTAAGTGGTGAGTGGTGTTTTTTTGTTTTGTTGGGGTTTTTTTTTTTGTTTGTGTTTTTTTGAATACCAGAACACAGCAACCATCTCTATTACATGGTTCACAGAGTCACAGAAACATTCAGGTTGGAAATGCCCCTCAAGATCATCAAGTCCAACCAACAATCCTCCTCTACAAAACTCATCCCTAAACTATATCTCCTTTGAACACATCCAGGGTTGGTGACTCAATCACCTCCCTGGGCAGCCTGTTGTGGAGGTGTGGGTGGGGTTTATTTAAAAAAATTAATATAGTTTATTAATGTTGATATTAACATATTTAATCTCGACACATTACTTATTTTAATTAGCTTCTTTGCACAGTCATGAAAAACATTACACAGATGAAAAAAAATAGAGAATCTAAAACACTTAAGAAGTAACTAGCAAAATACAATGAACACTAACCTTAATTGAACTGGAAGAGAGGTTCTTGAAGTTGATTATACTGCTTGTCCACTAGAGGGTCTCAAGAAGCTCCTACCTGCTTAAGGCAGAAGGCACTTGGATTCAGTTAGAGAGAGGCTTTAAGTATTTACTCACAAAATATTATCTCCAGATTTCTGGGGCTAAGCTCTAGTTTCCAGACAGTACCCAAACACTTGCAGGGAGTTTTGTCGGTCTCTTAATAGCTTTTGAGGCTTCTGGATCTTCCCAGGCTCTAACAGGGTGCTGGGAGAGAGGCAGATGATCTCTGACCTGATTCTAGTTCTTCTTGGACTCCTGACTTGGCACGGAGGTTTGCAGAGATGCAGGCAGGATGTCTTGCAGATGTGCAGATGGGCACAATGTTGGTGGCACTTCTTGCCACACTGTGAGGCATTTAGTGCCTATTCCCTGGTAAACCTGAGGCACAGCAAGTTTCCAGGTAGACAAACCCAAAGTATCAGGGCTTATTATTATGTAGGAGGCAGAATATGGCAGGATGCGATGGCAGAGAGGAATAAGGCAGAAGCATAAGGCAAAAGCAGTGGCCAAAGCACAGAGAAAGAACATGTTATGTTTGCCTGCTCATCTCTTTTTGCCACTGCAGCTCCTTGGCCACA
Organism: Eubucco bourcierii; assembly: GCA_013396675.1. Classification (NCBI taxonomy): domain Eukaryota; kingdom Metazoa; phylum Chordata; class Aves; order Piciformes; family Ramphastidae; genus Eubucco; species Eubucco bourcierii. The sequence continues at coordinate 118,843 of VWZE01016283.1, read as the reverse complement.
GATTAGCCAATCAGAATGGCAGTTTGCCAAACCTGGTCGTACTAGGTAAAGTCAGGGCTTACTTTTTAGCCTTTTAAGGCAGAACACAAACAAGTGTATAAACATGTGTGGGTACCCTGCTTACAACTTGGAAGGGACATGGAGATGCCAGGCATTTGTCTTCTTTTCCCATGGTTGCTTCTCCAAAAAGCAGAAGGAGGGAGAGCAGAAAACATGTCTGGACAAGCCAGGACATGTTTAGGCCTATATTGGCCTTCCACAACATCCATTCCAATGTCTGACCACTCTTTCTGTGTTACCACTAACCACTATGTCCAACATACTTCAGATACCTGCTTACCCATAGTAAATGTGATGTCTGTGGTCCTGATTTTAATTTATATGTGATTAGAATGGTGGTTTTTAATTGTATACTCCCCAATGGCAGCACTGAAAAATCTCCTTTTGCTTTAAAAAAATACTCTATACAAAGCGGAAAAAAATAGCTCTCAGGTGAAAATCTCAGATTATTCAGTTAAGGTATTTTAGGTTTTTTTTTGATTGAAAAGCTGCTCTCTCAAAGAGCCAGACCAATCAGTCCCCATCATTGCTGTGTTCCAAATTCAGCAAGAGTTCAACTGACTTGAGTTGGAAGGGACCTTAAAGATCATCTAGATCCAGCCCCCAAAGTATGGTGACCTATAGTTTGGCAAAGCAATGTACAAAACCTGCTGGTGACTCCCACACAATCGCTCTTGGACTCTCGACCCCCCCATTCATTTGCATCAATGCAAGTCATTCATGATCTGTTTTATGGCTAAGTAAAATACAGGTGGTGCAGTGTCCATTTATTTCTTGCTGCAACAAATATTTGGAATTTGGACTGTAGGAATTTAATAATAGATAGACATTATAATCTGTGAAGGTGGCACAGGGAGTTGAGCCGAGAATTCTCACAAACACTTCCAGTACTACAATAATATTTGCTTCTAATTACCAGGAACACTAAAAACTAGAACAAACAAAAGATTTTAAAATATCTTGCTAAACACTGCTGAGGTACTGGAACTTGATACTGATCCTGTTCCACAGTTAGACTTCTATGTACTTAGAGTTTTCAGTAATGTTCCTGTTTGAAAGGAATAAAGCCCAAACTATTAGAATTATTCTCCATGACACATATAGGATATGGATACATTAGAATTGTTCTCCATGACACATACAGGATATGGATATATCAGAATTATTCTCTGTGACACATATAGGATATGGATATATTAGAATTATTCTCCATGACACATACAGCATATGGATATATTAGAATTATTCTCCATGACACACATAGGATATGGATATATTGGAATTATTCTCCATGACACATACAGCATATGGATATATTTATGGACTCTCCCATAAAAACTCATTTAATTTGCATTTCTTACAATATTTTTTTCCCTGTAGATGAAAAGGGTTTTTTGTGTTGTTATTTGTAATATATTTCCTAGAATTATAGAATTCTTTCAGTTGGAAAAGACCTCTAAAATCATCAAGCCCAACCATCAACACAACACCACCATGGCCATTAAACCATGTCCCCAAGAGCCATGCCCACAGGTTTCTTGGACACCTCCAGGGCTGGGGACTTCACCACTTCCCTTGTACCAAAGGGACCACTCTTGCAGCAAAGAAATTTTTCCTCATCTTCAACCTAACCCTCCCCTGGCACAATTTCAGGCCATCTCCTCTCATTTTATCGCCCGGTAATAGGGAGAAGAGCCCAACCCCCACCTCACTAATTTGATTTAATTTCAACCTGACACTGCCCTGTTGCTTTGTTTGTAGTACAGTAGTTAACTGACAAAGTAACATTTCTCTTGCTTTTGGAAATGCTGAGGACTCCTGTGCTGCTGGGTTGCCTCACAGTGGAACAGCAAGAGACCGACTCAATGCACGGCTGTGGCTAAGGTGCCGGACAACTTTAGTGACTGCACTGCTGACACAGACACCTGATACTGCTTATATGGAAGGTATTGCCCTTTTTTTGGTCTATCCTTTGGGATTATAATGGGCAGGTGAGCCTATTCAGGCACAATTCTTATTCATAAATCAAAGATACTAATTAATTCTGGGACTGTATTATCACTGAGCAACTATTTATATTAAGTTCATCCAGCGCAACAAGGGAAATGTGTTTCTGACTACAGGCTCTCCCTAGAGGATATAAACACAAAGCATTATATTAATTGCCATGGAATGGTCATTATCTTTTGCTAAATTGTGCATGGAAAAGTTTCAGATGTTCTAGTCTAAGTATGCTTGTTTTAAAAAATACTGCTGATAGGTAGTTATAGTTTTAAGTCTCAAAAGTTTGGGTTTTTTTCCCACTTTTTATATATCTTCCTATATAGCTTAAAGAATAACAGAATGGTTTGGCTTAGAAGGGACCTCCAAAGGTCATCCAGTCCAACCCTTTACAGACAGCAGGGACATTCTCCACTAGATCAGGTTGCCTAGAGTCCTGTCGAGCCTGGCCTTGAATATCTCCAGGGATGGGACCTCAACTACCTCCCTGGGCAACCTGTTGCAGAGTTCCACCATACTCATGGTGCAGAACATGTTTCTAACATCCAATCTGAATCTACTCTTTCCTAATTTGAAACCATTTCTCCTCATCCTATCATTCCAGGCCTTTGGAATTAGGCCCTCTGCAGCCTTCTTGTAGCTCCCTTCAGGTACTGTAAGGCTACTATTAGGTCTCCCTGGAGCCTTCTCTTCTCCAGGATGAACACCCCCAGCTCCCTCAGGCTGTCCTTTTAGCAGAGGTGCTCCAGCCCCCTGATCAATTTTGTGGCTGTCCTCTGGCCCTGCTCCATTAGGTCCACATCCTTCCTGTGTTGAGGGCTCCAGAGCTGGATGATGATAAACACTCCTAAAAATATTTCAGATTTTTTTTTTTCTTAAAAGAATTGAAGTGAGATACTACAAAATACATTTGTTGAGTAAGATGTTTTCAATTCTTTAGTTCTATGAACTTTGTATAAATTCTGTTGCTCACCCAAGTATAAAAATCACAGTCTAAGTCTGCAGCCAAACTCTTATTTAATCTTTTCAGGATAATTCCTGTGAAGGTTGTTACTATTTTGGATCTATAATTAAGATCAGATTTCTTTAATGTGTAGAATATGTTTTATTGGTAAAAATGACCTCTGACCTACAAAATCTAATCAGTTATGCTGGTGGATTACATATAAAGAATGTGACAGGATGAACTTAAATGGGCCCCTCAACTTAAGAAATATGTTGAGATGCTCAGATGTGTCCAGAGAAAGGCACAAAGGCTGGTGAGTGGCCTGGAGCACAGCCCTGTGAGGAGAGGCTGAGGGAGCTGGGGGTGTGCAGCCTGCAGAAGAGGAGGCTCAGGGCAGACCTCATTGCTCTCTACAGCTACCTGAAAGGAGGTTGTAGCCAGGTGGGATTGGACTCTGGTCGCAGGCACGCAGGGACAGAACAAGAGGACACAGCCTCAAACTGTTCCAGGGTAGGCTTAGGCTCAATGTTAGGAAGAAGTTCTTCACAGCAAAAGTGATTAGCGTTGGAATGGGCTGCCCAGGGAGGTGGTGGAGTCCCCATCCCTGGAGGCATTTAAAAGGAGGCTGGATGAGGCACTTAGTGCCATGGGTTAGTTAATGAGAAGGGTTAGGTGACAGGTTGGACTTAATGATCTCGAAGGTCTTTTCCAACTGGATTAATTCTGTGATTCTGCGAAGTGCAGTTTAAAAATGAAATAATTTTTCTTTCTGTGATTCGGTGAAGTGCAGTTTAAATATGCAATTATTTTTCTTTCTTTTTAAAGCAAATTTGGCACAGAAATAGTGACTGCTGAATGTCTAATGTTAGATTTTTCTGTATCATTTTACTGTGGAAGTGACTTCTTAAGAACAGTAGGAGACACCATAAAGTCTCTTCCAGGGTATTTTTACTATTGATATATTCTCTTTCTTTAGAAAATGCTGTGGCTGAAGGCAGGAGTGTGATAAAAGAAGTAACATTAGAGGCAGAAGCCTTTGGTGATACTGAGACTCAGGCTGAAATGATGCTGCAAGCTGCTATTCTTGACCTGCAGGAAAAACGTCCCGTGGCAAGCATTAAACTTCTTTTGCAGGTCTGAGCACAAAGGAGAAACTGTTCTTTTTTCTTCCACACATTTTTCATGTAGTCAGAAACAGCTGATGCTAGCATTAAATAAGTTTGAAATAGTGCCTCTAAAATAGATTTTACTTTCTTCACTTTGTGTGATATGTCCTCATAAATAGACAGCAAAAGTAGTAACTACTTTGGTTTATATTGTCTATGTCCAAACAGAGGATCATCAGTTTACTCCAGGAAGATACATTAATTTCCTCTACAGCTTCTCTAACTCTTGTGAAGAGTATTCTTCTTCTGGCAGAGCTGCCAGCACTGCATACAGCAGAGGATACAGAACATTCCTCTTCTACAGTGGAACTGTTAAATTTACTGATTTGGGCACATGAGCTTACCATTAAAGCAGTGAGTAGATGATTTGCTCAGCATTTCAACATCTTCATCAATGACACTGATGAGGGGACAGAGTCTGCTCAGCAAGTTTGCTGATGACATCAAAATGGGAGACTTGGCTGATCCAGCTGAAGGCTGTGCAGCCATCCAGTGAGACTTGGACAGACAGAGCTGGGCACAGAGCAATTAAAGGAGGTTCAACAAGGACAAGTGCAGGGGAGGTGGGGAGGGACAGGCTCTGCTCACTTGCTCCCTGGAATAGGACAAGAAGCAGTGGATGGGAAGCTGCAGCACAGGAGGTTCCAGCTCAACACAAGGGAGAACTTCTTTACTGTAAGGGTCCCAGAGCATTGGCACAGGCTGCCCAGAGGGGTTGTGGAGTCTCCTTCTCTGGAGACTTTCAAAACCATGCTGGATGCATTCCTCAGTGAGTTACTCTAGGTGGCCCTGCTTTCACAGGGGGTTGGACTAGGTGATCCTTTGAGGTCCCTTCCAACCCCTAACATTCTGTGATTCTGTATGGATTTATTAAAAAAAAGGCTATTGCTATTAACTGATCAATTTTATTAACTTCAGTTTTCCTTTGAATACATAATGTAAAGAGGCAATTCACTTTGCCAAGCTTATTTATGCAGCCTCATCATGCATACTCATGCATGTTGTACTTTGAGGCATTCAATTGTATTTTCATAGAATTATAAATCATAGAGTACTTGCAAAATGTACGTCCAGATGTCAGCAATTTCCTAGGGAATTTGCCTTTTGAAGAGGTGTAGAGCATTCACTCTTCCCATTTGACATGGAAGTTATAGTCATACTCAGCACCTCAGGGAGGATCAACACAGAATGATAGAATTGTCAAGGCTGAAAGAGACTCCAAGGATCATCCAGTCCCAACCTCCTTGCCATAGGCAGGGACACCTCACACTAGATCAGGGTGCTCAGAGCCACATCCAGCCTGGACTTAAAAACTTCCAGGGATGGGACTTCCACCGCCTCCCTGGGCAACTTGTGCCAGTGTCTCACCACCCTCACGCTGAAGAACTTCTTCCTAACATCCAGTCCGAATCTACCCATTTCTAGTTTTGTTTCATTCCCCCTAGTCCCATCACTGCCTGACAGCCTAAGAAGTCCTTCCCCAGCTTTCCTGTAGGCACCCTTCAGATACTGGGAGGCCACAATAAGGTCTCCTAGGAGCCTTCTCCTTGCCAGACTGAACAGCCCCAACTCTCTCAGTCTGTCTCTATGGGAGATTAGGAATGTTATAAGAATTTAGCTTTGTATCTTGAGTAATTTGAATTAGAAAAATATATATCAAGTAGTATGTTGTTTATGTTTTGGACTGACAGATGATTATTGGAGTTCCTTTGTTTTGTGATACCTAACCCACTTCTTCAAACTGCCATTTCATTTGCTGTTTGCAGCTTGGTTTTACAAATCATGCTCTTTCTACAGATTTTTGTTTGTGGAGAACCTATTGAACAGCACTTAGAAGACAGCACATTGACTTGCCTGGTCCTGCCTACAAAAAATATCTACTTGTCACACATCAACTTGCTAGCCCAAGTCAAAATGAGAATCGGTAAGAAAAATGCTCTGCCGTCCTCACAGTGAAGAATAGTTTTCCTTATATTTGCATGTAACCTCCTGTGCTCCAGTTTGCCTCCACTGACTCATGTCCTGTCACTAGACACCACTGAGAAGAGTCTGGTTCCATCCTCCTGACACTCACCCTTTAAGTATTTATAAGCATTAATGATATGCCCCCCTCAGTCTCATCAGCTCCAGGCTAAACAGCCCCAGCTTGCTCAGCCTTTCCTCGTTAGCAAGATGTTCCTAATTATCCCTATACTGCACTCTCTCCAGTGGTTCTGGGGAAACCAGAACTGGATGTTGAGGTGCTTGAACATGTCCAGAGAAGGGCTTGAATGTGTCCAGAGAAGGGCACCAAGGCTGGTGAGGGGCCTGGAGCACAGCCCTGTGAGGAGAGGCTGAGGGAGCTGGGGATGTGCAGCCTGCAGAAGAGGAAGCTCAGGGCAGACCTCATTGCTCTCTACAACTACCTGAAGGGAGGTTGTGGCCAGGCAGGGATTGGTCTCTTCTCCCAGGCACCAGGGACAGAACACAGTTTCAAGCTCCACCAGGGCAGGTTCAGGCTGGATGTTAGGAAGAAGTGCTTCACAGCAAGAGTGATTGTCATTGGAATGGGCTGCCTGGGGAGGTGGTAGAGTCCCCATCCCTGGAGGTATTTAAGAGGTGGCTGGATGAGGCACTTAGTGCCATGGGTTAGTTAATTAGAAGGTGTTAAGTGACAGGTTGGACTCAATGATCTCTAATGTCTTTTCCAACCTGGTTAATTCTGTGATTCCATGGATGCAATATTCCAGATGAGGCCTCACCAGGGCAAATTAGTGGGAGAGGAGAATCTTCCCTGACCTCTTCTTAATTCATCCCAGGATGCCATTGGCATTCTTGGCCACAAGTGGAAATTGTTAGCTCCTAGTCAGCCTGTTGTCCACCAGGATTCCCGGGTCCTTTTCCCTACAGCTGCTCTCCAGCAGGGCAGCCCCTAACTATACCCCTGGTCCCTGGGGTTGTCCTTCCCCAGATGCAAGACTCTATGCTTGCTCTTGTTGAATTTCATTAGTTTTCTCCCTGCCCAACTCTGCAGCCTGTCCAACCTGTCCTTCTGCTGAGCATTTTCTCTGTCCCTTCATCCAGATTATTTGTGAAAGAGTTGATTTGTGCAGCCTGAGCTTCTTTGGGATGGCCTCCATAAATCTCAGTGGCATCATAAAGTAGTGAAATGCTGTTATAGTTCTTTATTTATATCCATTAATCACTTAGACTTTTGAGAATTGGATTGTAACAGCATTTGTTCAAAGGAAGTTGCTTCTTTTTGCACAAGTAATTTTTGTGTTAATTAATTTGCTGAGCACTGTCTGCTTTGCTTTTCTTTAGGATGTGCATTAGCTGAAAAAAGAGAAGATCCACTGCAATGGATACATGCACTCAAACATTTAGAATCAGCACTGAAGCTCTGCAGAGCATCTGCAACAAAAAAATTGGATCTGGAAGATGAAATACTTTTTCAGATAGGTACAGCAAGCCCTGTCCGTGCATCATGATTTCCTTCCCAGGCAATGTTATGTGGCCTCTCCTAAAGTGGAAATGTTTTTGCTGTTAAAAATAGAACAGATTTGGATATCTCTTACCCTGTCCAGCTGCAGCTTTTCTGTGTTTAGTGTCATGCCAGCATAGTTCAGGTTGCGTTACACAACAAATGACTTCAAAAGTGCAGAACTTCTCATACCTGTATATTACTAGGGATAAAAAATTGTAGCCAATGAAATTAAGGACACTCATTTCATTGAAAGTTAAGAAAGTCCTTTCATAAGAAAGTTAATTAGGTTCTTTGCATCAGTCTGAAATAAAGGTCAGAGACTGAAAAAGCATTTATGTCACATGGATCTGCTGGAGAGGGTCCAGAGGAGGGCCACAAAGATGGTCAGAAGGCTGAAACACCTTTTCTAAGAGGAGAGGCTGAGGGAGCTGGGGCTGTTCAGCATGGGGAAGAGAAGGCTCCAGGGAGACCTAATAGCAGCCTTCCAGTACCTGAAGGGGGCTACAAGAAAGTTGGAGAGAGACTTTTTATAAAGGCATGTGGTGATAGGACAAGGGGCAACAGTTTTAAACTAAAGCAGGGGAGATTTAGATAGGACATTAGGAAGAAAGTCTTTACTATAAGGGTAGTGAATGGGTTTCCCTGAGAAATTGTGGCCACCTCATCCCTAGAGGGGTTTAAGACCAGGCTGCCTGAGGCTTTGAGCAATCTGGTCTAGTGGGAGGTGTCCCTGCCTGTGGCAGGGGGGTTGGAACTGGACGAACTTTAAGGATCCTTCCAACTAAAGCTGTTCTATGATTCTGTGGTTTCTAAGTGATTTAACAAAGCTAGTGAGTTATACAGTGTTTGCATGCATTTGGATTGTAGTGGAATTATGTCTTGCACCAGGAGATGTTGGTTTATTAAATTCCCAGCCAGAAAGGCACTCAAGACTCTGTAAAATATCTCTTAAAATGCCATTTCTTGGAGGTTAGCAATGAAAAAAGGAAAAAGTAAAAAGATAGTGTAAATAAGATTATGTCCCTTCAGATGCTGAGAAGCCCAAACTGTGCAGTATTGAACGTGTTTCTGTGGAAAGATTGCCTCATTTTCATCTTTTGAGCTGTTCAAGGATTTTCTTAGAAGAAAACAATTCTATTCACCATTTCTACTGTTAAACAAAAACCAGATATACATCAGGACTTCTTGCTGCATGCTTACAGAAAGGGCAGGTGGAGTAATCATCGGTGTTGAGAAGATGCTGCCAACAGGTTCTCCTGTTGCAGTTTGCTGGTTGCATTTATTCTGTGGCCGAGGAAGGTGCACAACCAACGTGGGCCTGAAGGCCATACTGTGTGTGCAGCTAGTGCAGGACAGAACAAGCCTCTGCCTCTGCATTAACTCCTCCATGTACAATGTACAACAGTCCTCTGTTTGGGATCCCTATGTGGTAGGAGTCATTATAAATCCAAAGTTTGATTATTTCAGCTACTGTAAAGTGTTTCCTATACAGTTTACAGAAACTGGAAAAGATTTTGGTTAGCAGAAAGAGACTAGATCATAGAATCATGGAATCACTGAATCATAGAATGGCAGGGCTTGGAAGGGACCTCTGGAGATCACAGAATCACAGACCTTTAGAGGTTGGAAGGGACCTCCAGAGATCATCCAGTCCAACCTCCCTGCTAAGGCAGGATCACCCACGGGAGTTCACACAGGAGTGCATCTGAGTGGGTTTTGAGTGTCTCCAGAGAAGGAGACTCCACAACCTCTCTGGGCAGCCTGCTTCAGGGCTCTGGCACCCTCACTGTAAAGAAGTTTCTCCTCATGTTGAGGTGAAACCTTCTCTGTTCCAGCTTGTAGCTGCTGCTCCTTGGCTTATTGCTGCTGACCACCAAAGAGATTGGCCTCAGCCACTTGACACCCACCCCTCAGATATTTATTGACATTGATCAGTTCCCCTTTCAGTCTTCTCTTTTCCAGACTACACAGTCCCAGGGCTCTCAGTGTCCTAGGATCTCTCAGATCATAGAGTCCAAAACAGAAGTGTTGATAATTTACAAGGTTGTTCAACTTTCTTGGAAGGAAAAGTAGCTGAAGTTTTACAGAAAAATAAACCCATATAAATCTTGCAAATCTGCTTTCTATATTTCTTTCTTAGGTAAGGTAGAACAGCAGATAACTGAAGCAGGCAATGACGAGTCTTCTCAAGCTGTTGAAACTCTGATGGAAGCTGTACAACTCAGCCAGCAACATGTGTGAGAAACTAACTATATAACTTACAAAAGAATTGTACCCACACAGAAAGAGAGTTTGTTTTAACAGTTTTTCTGATGTTTGGTGTGGAATTTCTCATATGAAGTACCTTTTATATTTTGGAGAGTTGTCTTCTATTGCAGTATGGAAAAACTACTGTATATTTCTTGCTTTATTTAAAACTAATGCTGAGAACATTAAAAGCATGTTTTAGAGATCCAGAGTTCCAGCTTTCTGTTCTGCTTCCAAATTTGTAACCTCCCTGTCAATGCTTGGAACAGAGCTATCAATTAAACAGGGGTTTTATTCATATTTCAGAAGATGAGCTGTGGTCTGCCCCCTTCCAGATAATGGAAATCCAACTTGAAAAGGTTAGCAGCCAGAAACAGTCAGAACAGAGGCAGAAGGAGCATAGGAAATGTGTTTGTAACAGATATCAGGACAGTGACTTTGGCATTATTTATCAGCACAGGAGATGCCTGAAGAGCTGAGCCAAGCCAGCCAATAAATACTGTCAAGGAGCTCTGATACATTTGACTTGAATGTTGGTTTGTTTTTTTTTTTGTTTTTTTCCATTTTCTTGACCAGTCTTAATGAATAATTTGCCATGTCTGGTTACAGACAGTGTAAAGGCAGCAATTTACCTCAGTTGTTTGGGTATTCTGTTACTTTAGTTAATGAACCAGAACTCTGAACACAGAAGCACAGCATGGTAATAAACCTCTACAAGCAGTCAGCATGATGGAAGGTAGCACAGAAATAGGCTGTGGTGATGCCTTGCAAGTTTCATTTGCTACACTTATTTAATTTGCCACCATCTTTCTGAAAGAGTGTACAGATGTATCAGTGGACCTTGGCTTTCTTATTGTGGAAAACTACAGATCCAAATCACCTTTATACAAGCCTTCTGTTATTGTTTGAGTAGAATTGTTTCTTGGAGCCTGCCATGGGCTGCTGATACTCAATGCCATGCTGCCATCATGCCGGCTTCAAAATGAGGTGCTGGCAGGAGTGAAGTATCAAGGGGCTTGAAATTCCCAGAAGTTTCCTGTTCTTGTTGCTGCTTCCAGTTTCCAGGTTTGGGGTGTTGGTCTTCTGTTGGGTGGGCTGTGAGTCAGGGGGTGGGGTAAGGTCACTGACTTCTGCTGCTGCTGTTTCTGTGTTTTGCTGTGATGAGGTAATTGTCACCTTACCATCTCATTAAACTCTATCTCAACACAGAGGTTTTTTGGTTTGTTTGGGGGTTTTTGTTTTGGTTTGGGGTTTTTTGTGTGTTACTTTCCCTTCTGTCTGTGTGGAGTGGGGAATGGTGGTGGTAGTGGTTGTGAGAGTGGGTTGTGGGGTGAGGGGTGGTGGTTGTGAGAGTGGGTTGTGTTAACCCAGCACAGTCCTTGTTTGGTGTCCCAACGTGGGGGCGGAAAAGCAGGCTGTCTTAGCTTGGTGGCCTTTAAAAGTCCCTTCCAATCCAAACTGTTCTGATTCTACTGTTCCCTGACATTTGCCTGCTTTATAATACTACTCCAAAAATAACCAAAAGGAGAAGAAAGTATGAGAGGAGAAGGAGAACTGGTGACCTGAGTCTGTCTGAAGATGCAGTGGATTATGGTACAGAAGCTAGAACTGAGTGCTAAGGTGCCTCAGCTGAGCCTGATGAAGAAATGAAAGACTGCTTTGGTCACTGTGAGTATTTCTACTGATTCTTGGAAGGGATTGATTGAAGACCCATATCCAACCTACTCCCCCTCAGCTTAAAACCATTCCCCCTTGTCCTGTCTCTAGACACCTTCATGAAAAGACCTTCTCCAGCCTTCCTGTAGGATCCCTTCAGGTATTGCAAAGCAGCCAGAAGGTGCCCTGCAGTCTAGTCTTCTCCAGTCTGAACAACCCCAGTTCCCTCAGCCTGTCCTCACAGCAGAGGTGCTCCAGCCCTTGGATCATCTTTGTGGCCCTTCTTTAGACTCACCTCAACAGTTCTGTGTTCTTATGCTGGGGACATTAGCACTGGAGGCAGGATTGGAGGTGAGGTCTGAGGAGAGCAGAGTCAAGGGGGAGAATCCCCTCTCTTGCCCTGCTGCCAACACTCCTCTGGTTGCAGCCCAGCACACAGCTGCCTGCTGGGCTGCATGAAGGCACTGCTGGCTACTGTTGAGCTTCTCCTCTATCAACACGCCCCAGACTCTTTCTTCAGAGCTACTCAGCTCCAAGTCACACAAAGAGATCATAGTACAGGAGAATCCTCTCTTTTTTGAATGCTATTTTTGTCACATTGAATGCTAGCATTATTTTTGTGTATAAAATAGGAAGGAACAGAACCACCAGCTTTTTAATTTCTGGTTATGTAGTAATTAATTTATACCTTGCTAATCCACTCAAACCTGATTTTTTAAAGTGCTAATATTTAGCAGGTTGCCATTTTTCAGTACAAATATGAGCAACAGTGTGAGAAGTACAAAAGGCTTTAACCATATTAAAGTGGCCACAAGCCCTAGATTCAAAGTGTAGTGTATAATATAAGTGAAAACAGATAATTAAGATGCCAGAAAATGATAGCAAAACTTTATACACTAGAGAGCATAATATTTGCTCCTCTGAGAAGAATTTTACAGGAGCAGCCAATTAGTATGCTGTGGATATATATTTTTTTCAGCTTTGGCAACTAATCCATGGATTTGCAGTCACTGAATCAGAGAATCTTAGGGATTGGAAGGGATCTCCATAGATCCCAGGAGTCCAGCCTCCCTGCCAAAACAGGATCACCTAAGGCAGGCTGATTTTTACAACTTGCAAATAAACCAATAATTCTGTAAGTCTAGAGGACTGTTTTCTAGATGTAAAATCTAATTTAACATAATTAATTTAGAATCCTGATTATGAACTCATGTATAATTTTAGATCTCTTCTGGACAACCTTCTTCTCCTGAGGAGGCTTTTGAAATCAGAAGGCTGCAAAGCACAAGCCTTGGATTGCAGTAAGAGCAGCCACACAGGTTGGTGCAATATTCTGAAGATCTAATTTTTATTATTTCTCTTAAATTTCATCTTATGCTACTTACACAAGCAAATGAGACATTGCTAACAAGATGGGAATTAAGGCTTCCTGAAAATTCTGGTTTGGGTCTGCTGTGAGGAAATTAAAATGGACACAAGCTGAGTAGTGTATTTAATCTCTCTTGGGCAGATCTGGCTTTGTCTACCTCAAGTTTGATTCAGTGCAAATAAAATGGCACAGTCCTTGATATGTGTGCACATGTATTTGACATGTGGGTAGACATCATTGGCATCCAGGTGAGGTTGTCTGATTTGAAATCACTTATGGAGCAATTAACCTGTCACCAGTAATGATTTATTTACCTATAGCATGTACCACATGTCAGAGAGAAATAGAATTGGCCATAAAAAATATAGTAGGTGGAGTAATTAATTTTTTTGCCATCATCTTGCTACTCTCAGAGTTTAAAATGATAGAAATATTAGAGTGGATTGGCTCTGAAGAAAACAAATATTATTTTTAGGGCAGCGAAGCTGCTCAGCTATTAATTGGCATGAAGAGTGTTTAAAAACCACAGCATGAATGATGCAGTGCACCAGAAAATCCCAGTTTGCTTCCTTGGATCTTCTTGCCTCATACTGAGATTTCTTATCTGGTATTCTTTTATACTTAATATTATTGGAACACGAAGTAACCACTAAACTGTATGTAGGAATACACTGAATAGCTCATTTTCAGTTCTGAGAAACTGTGAGTCAGATTTGGAAAGTTTACCTGAAATTCTTGTCCTGCATATCAGTGTAAAATATTGAGACTCCTACTGTCACAGAATCACAGAGTCTTAGAGGCTGGGAGGGACCTTTTCAGGCACTGGAATGAGCTGCCCAGGGAGGTGGTGGAGTCACCCACCCTGGAAGTGTTTAATCATAGAATCATAGAACGGTAAGGTTGGAAGGGACCTCAAGGATCATCTAGTTCCAACCCCCTGCCATAGGCAGGGACACCTCCCACTAGTACAGGTCACTCAAGGCCTCGAGTGGTTTGGATGTGATGCTTAGGCAATATGGTTTAAGGTGGATCTTGTAGAGCAGGGTTCTAGGTTGGACTTGGTGATTCTGAGGGGCTTTGCCAACCTGCATGTTTCTGTGATTCTGTGTCCTCCAGACATCAAGTCCAACACTCTGCCAAGCAGGATCCCCTAGGGTAGTTTGCATAGGAATGCATTCAAGTAGGTTTGGAAAGACTTCAGAGAAGGAGACTCTCTCTTCAGAGACTACAAACCCTCTGGGCAGCCTGCTCCAGTAGCCCTAATGGGTCTTTAAATGCCAGCCTGTGCACTTAGTCAATAGCTGTGATGGTTTGGGAGTTCCCTGCCCCCCACACTTTGTAAAATGACCCAGACTAGAACTCAGCCAGCTGGAAGTGAAGGACTGAAGCTCTATTTACAGCTCAGCACAATGTACAAGCAGAGATATACACTATAGACAGGAATAGTTCCAGAAATATACAAGTTAAAGGTAATACAGCAACACAACTCCCCTCCCAGAAATCAGAGACCCCAGGAGGGGCTCCCAACCACCCTTNNNTTTTCCCCAAACAATCTCAGCAAGCCTAGGAGTGAAGCAGACACCACCACTGTTTTCCTTTCACAGCCTAGAGTGTAATTTTCTCTATTGAAATATTCCAGTTATCCTCAAACCAGCACAGTAGCTTAAGAACAATTGCATTGTTTGCCTAGAGTGGCTCAGAAAGGCAGAGCAAAACCACTGCCATACTTTCAGAAAAACAAATGTACCTTCGTCACAGGACTTCTCAAGTAACTCTTGGACCCCTATCAGCCACCGCTGCTTTATTTTTCAAACACTGCTTGATTACACACTTTCCCCCCC
>VWZE01016283.1:0-92695 GCA_013396675.1 Eubucco bourcierii | reverse complement strand
GAGGAGGCTGGATGAGGCCCTCAGTGCCATGGTCTAGTTGATTGGCTAGGGCTGGGTGATAGGTTGTCCTGGATGAGCTTGGACATCTGTTCCAACCTGGTTGATTCTATGATTCTCCCCCTCTACTCCGCCCTGGTGAGACCACACCTAGAATACTGTGCCCAGTTTTGGGCTCCCCAGTTCAAGAGAGACAGGGACCTGCTGGAGTCCAGTGGAGAGCCCTGTGGCTGTTTAGTCTGGAGAAGAGAGGACTGACAGGGGATCCGATCAATGTCAATAAATATCTGAGGGGTGGGTGTCAAGTGGCTGAGGCCAATCCCTTTTTGGTGGTCAGCAGCAATAAGTCATGGAGCAACAACTGCAAACTGAAACAGAGAAGGTTTCACCTCAACATGAGGAGAAACTTCTTTAGACTGAGGGTGACAGAGCCCTGGAGCAGGCTGTCCAGAGAGTTTGTGGAGCCTCCTTCTCCGGAGACTTTCCAAACCTGTCTGGATGCATTCCTGTGTGAACTACCGTGGGTGATCCTGCCTTGGCAGGGAGGTTGGACTGAATGATCTCCAGAGGTCCCTTCTGTGATCCTTGGCTAAAGGTGGAAAGCTCCAAGTAGGATTACATATTCCATAGGGTAGTCTACTCCCTGTGTTTCCAAGCATGCAGGAGAAGGCTGCAGATGCATTACCTATATGTAGTTTTACATAATTTTCCCACCCCACGCACTTCTTTTGTTGTTGTTCTTGTGAATTAATTCGACAAAGTCAGGTCTAATTTGTGGCATTTGTTTTCTCATTTTCTGAGCTGTCAAACTTTAACTCCTGTCATGTTTCCAGCTTCTCTCCTTTGATTCTCTTCTTTTCCTGTTGATGTGCCTTATGGTGTTGTTTTATTCAGCACTGAATTATATTTCTAAGTGGGGAAAAAAAAAGTGTATTTTTATTGAATTATTCATTTAAATTTATTTGGCTGCTCATGTTTTCAGAATCAGAATTGATCAGCTGGTTTGCTTTAAGGCTGTTTAATGAATAGCTGTGTTCTTGAGGGAGATAATAAAGCAAAGGGTTTGGGAGTTCCAGTCTTAAATGTTAAGAATAAATGTATGAATAAGATAATTGCATTAAAAATTAACCTCCCTAGGTAGCCTGTTCCAGGCATCTCTTGCCTTAGTTAGTTTTTCTTCATATCTAAGCCAGCTAAGTAGTTCTTCTCCATGTCCAATGAACATTCAAATCAGCTTAGCATTGCCCTCTGTTTCACCTCATTCTTCCAACTTCTCATCTTGGGAAAAGCATCCCAAATTACTAATTGGTTTTGCTCTTCTTGCCTGATATCTTCATTTTACCAACAGATGATCAGGATGAAGTTTGTGAGCAAGAAATTTCCTCCACTTACTCCTGTTTTGGTAGCTTCATGCAAGAGCTGTCAATGGGTTATGAGTCGCTCTGAAGAAACAGACCTGGGTGTACTGACTGGAGGCTGGGTGAGGCACTTAGTGCCATGGTTTAGTTAATTAGAAGGGTTAGGTGATAGGTTGGACTTGGTGATCTCAGAGGTCTTTTCCAACCTGGTTAATTCTGTGATTCTGTGATTGAGGAGAAACTCACCATGACCAGCAGTGCCCTCATGCAGCCCACCAGGCAGCTGTGCGCTAGGCTGCAGCCAGAGGAGTGTGGGCAGCATGGCAAGAGAGGGGATTCTGCCCCTTGCCTCTGCTTTCCTCAGGTCTCACCTCGAATATTTCATCCAGTTCTGGTGTCCTCAGCATAAGAAGGACACAGAGCTGCTGGAGTGAGTCCAGAGGAGGGCCACAAAGATGATCCAAGGACTGGGGCACCCCTGCTATGAGGACAGGCTGAGGGAGCTAGGGATGTTCAGTCTTGAGAAGAGAAGACTCTGGGGGGATCTTACAGCACCTTTGCAATACCTGAAGGGATCCTACAGGAAGGCTACAGAGGACTTTTCATGAGACTATCTAGGAACATGACAAAGAAGAACGGTTTTAAGCTGAGGGGGAGAGTAGTGATAGACTGGATATTAGGAAGAAGTCCTTCAGTATGAGGGTAGTGAGACTCTGGAACAGATTGTCTAGGGGAGTTGTGGATGCCTCCTCCTTGGGGTGTTCAAGGCCAGACTGGATGAGGCCTTTAGGAACTGAGTCTAATTGAGAGGCATCCCTGCCCATGGCAAGGAGGATGGAGTAGATGACCTCAGAGGTCCCTTCCAGCCTAAGCCATTCTGTGATTAACCTCCAATTTATAGTGAGGCTGTGTGTATTTCTAACTTATTCATTGGTTGTAGGTCAGAAATATGCAGCTGTTTGTATTTATGCACTTTTTAGTACCTCTAAGTTTAATAACATTATTTATTTGATTTATTTCCTGTTTATTTTTGTTTCAGATCCCCTTTGACATTACTTTGCAAGACTGGAAGATACATTTGCTCCTGCCAATGGATGTATAATAACTGAAGAAAACCTTTTCAACTGGATTGCTTCTCTCTTGACTAAACTCTGGCGTTGCAATAATTTGATTTAGAATGACGTTCCCATGTTAATGAAACATGAATCACATCAGGATTTGGCTTCTAACACATATTATCATTCTCAATTTTAGCATCCACCAACAGGTGCTTAAGTTTTATTCTTATCAGTGGGGTTTTTAAATTGCTTTTGCAGTTACCACAGAATCACTGAGTTACTGAGGCTGGGTTAGACCTCCAAGATCAAATTCAGCCTACAAACTAACACCGCCACATTGACCAAACCATGGCACTAAGTGCCACATCCAGTCTTGCCTTAAACACCTCCAGGGACAGCATATCCACCACTTACCTGGACAGTCCATGCCAGTGTCTAATCACCCTTTCAGTGAGGAAGTGCTTCCTAACATCCAACCTAAACCTCCCCTAGCACAGCTTCAGCCATTCCTTCTCATCTTGGCACAAGTTGCCTGGGAGTAGAACCTGACCCCCACCTTACTACAACTTCAGGTACTTGTAGAGTGTGATAAGGTCCCCCCCAAGTCTACTCTTCAGGCTGAACACCCCCAGCTCTCTCAGCCTCTCCTCATCAGCGTTCCCCTCCAGTCCCTTTCCCAATCTCGTTGCTCTCCTCTGGATCCACTCCAATACCTCAATACCTTTCTTGAAGTGAGGGGCCCAGAGCTGCAACAGTGCTTGAGGGTAGGTATCCCCAGTGCCACGTACAGGGTCAGAATGACATCCCTAATGCTGCTGACCACACTATTCCTGACACAAGCCAAGATGCCATTGGCCTTTTGTTCCAGCTGGGCACCCTGCTGGCTTATGTTCAGCTGGCTGTCACTCAGCACTCCCAGCTCCCTCTCTGCCAGGCTCTCTCCAGCCACTCATCTCCCAGTCTATAGTGCTGCAAGGGGTTATTGCAGCCAAAATTTCTCAGGTTGAGAACTGTTGTTTCAGCCTAAAATCATCACTAATTTAGTTCTTTCCCACTTCTGTTTGGCAATTGGCATTTTGGACTTTTCAGTCTTTCGTGATCAGTAACAGGGAGAACTGGAGTGAGCTTTTCTGCTATTTTTCTTTACTCCCAAAGAAGAAAGAAGACAATGTAGTTGTGCAGCTTTTAAAACAGTTGTGTTTATTTTTGTGTTGCCTTTTCTGGAATGCTGTAGAAAGCAGGACATTTAGAAGTGCTATGATACAACAACAACAAAAAAACAAAGTAAAAACTGAATCGTTTTTAAAGGATTCAGAGTCTGTCAGACAACTGAAGAACTGAGTGAAACTGGTTATTTAACTCAACTGCCTAGCAGCCAGTTTGGGGGAGATACTCCTTACTGTTATCCTCTCTGTTAAATGAATTTATTTTTCTGCAGTCCTTAGAGAAACAGGCAAGATAAAAATTGGCATTACTCAGTTTTCTTTTACAAGGAATGAGTAGAGAATTGATTGCAGTTTGGGGTTTTGTGTGAGGTTGGTTTGTTTTGGGTTTTTTTTGTTGTTTGTTTGGTTTGGTTTTTTTGAGGGGGAAAGTTTTTCAGACTTTCTTGTGGTTTGTGAAACTTCTAAACCTTCCTTACTCCTTACTTGAGCTCCTAAGAAACCTGAATGTGCACAAGTCCATGGGGCCTGATGAGATCCACCCACGGGTCCTGAGGGAACTGGCAGATGAAGTTGCCAAACCACTGTGCATCATATTTGAAAAGTCATGGCAGACTGGTGAAGTTCCTGCTGACTGGAGAAGGGCAAACATAACACCCATCTTCAAGAAGGGTAAAAAGAATGACCCTGGAAACTACAGACCAGTCAGCCTCACCTCTGTGCCTGGCAAGATCATGGAGCAGATCCTGCTGAAAGTCCTGCTAAGGCAAATGGAAAACAAAGCAGAGGTGATTGGTGGGAACCAGCATGGCTTCACCAAGGGCAGATCTTGCCTGACAAATTTAGTGGCTTTCTATGATGAAGTCACAGCGACAGTGGACAAGGGAAAGGCAGCTGATGTCATCTACCTGGACCTGAGTAAAGCATTTGACTCTGTCCCACATGACATCCTGGTCACCAAACTGGAAAAGCATGGACTTGATGGATGGACCACTCGCTGGATAAGGAATTGGCTGGATGGTCGAACCCAGAGAGTGGCGATCAACGGCACAATGTCCACCTGGAGACCAGTGACAAGTGGTGTCCCTCAGGGGTCAGTGCTGGGACCAGTGCTGTTTAACATCTTTGTCAGTGACATGGACAGAGGAATGGAGTGCACCCTCAGCAAGTTTGCAGATGACACCAAGCTGTGTGGCACAGTCGACTTGCTAGAGGGCAGGGATGCCATCCAGAGGGACCTGGACAGGCTGGAGAGTTGGGCCCAGGCCAACCTGATGAAATTCAATAAGGCCAAGTGTAAGGTCCTGCACCTGGGTAGGCACAATCCCAAGCACAAATACAGGCTGGGTGGTGAATGGCTGGAGAGCAGCCCTGAGGAAAAGGACCTTGGAGTCTGGGTTGATGAAAAGCTCAACATGAGCCTGCAGTGTGCACATGCAGCCCAGACAGCCAACCGAGTCCTAGGCTGCATCAAGAGAAGCGTGGCCAGCAGAGCAAGGGAGGTGATTCTGCCCCTTTACTCTGCTCTCGTCAGACCCCACCTGGAGTACTGTGTGCAGTTCTGGAACCCTCAGCACAGGAAGGACATGGAAGTGTTGGAGCGGGTCCAGAGGAGGGCCACAAAGATGATCAGAGGGCTGGAGCAGCTCTCCTATGAGGACAGGCTGAGGGAGTTGGGGCTCTTCAGCCTGGAGAAGAGAAGGCTTCGAGGGGACCTGATAGTAGCCTTCCAGTATCTGAAGGGGGCCTACAGGAAGGCTGGGGAAGGATTATTTACAAGGTCCTGCAATGACAGGACAAGGGGCAATGGGCTTAAACTGGCAGAGGGGAGATTTAGACTAGATGTTAGGAGGAAGTTCTTTACAGTAAGGGTGGTGAGGCACTGGAACAGGTTGCCCAGGGAGGTTGTGGATGCTCCCTCCCTGGATGTGTTCAAGGCCAGATTGGATGAGGCCTTGAGTAACCTGTACTAGTGGGAGGTGTCCCTGCCTATGGCAGGGGGTTGGAACTAGATGATCCTTGAGGTCCCTTCCAACCTTACCATTCTATGATTCTATGATTCTACTCTGTTTTGGGATCACCTTGAGGATTATCATAGATTTTTCATGCCATTTAATTAGTATTTGTAAAACACTCAATAGCATCAAGTGAAAATGGAAGCAAAGTTTTATTACAGATGAGATGTTCCTTCAGTGCTGCCTGTCTCCAGGTGTTCCTTCAGTGCTGCCTGTCTCCAGGTGTTCCTTCAGTGCTGCCTGTCCAGACTTTTTTACACTTCCCTTACCTGAAAGAGAATTATTAAATAAAATGCTTTACATAAGCATTGAAAAAAATATTTCACTTTCTCAGATATTTATGTTGAAACAAAATTTAGCTTCTACAATATCCTTATACACACCACAGTGAAATAATAACATTGAAAGTCTGTGACCTCATTGTATCCATAGCAGCAGATTTTACTCTCAGGAAGTCAGGATCAAAGATTCAGTGCAGGCTTCAGAGGAAAAACATTGGAGAAAACATTTTTCATTTTGCATGTAATTAAACTCTTCAGTTAAAATCTGCTTGAAAGGAAGAAAGCTCATATCTAAAGTCTCCAGTAATTGCACAGGGGAAAAAAAAAAGTATAAAGCTAAATGCAAAGTAAATTGCTTCTCATTTTATGTATTATAGTGGTTTGGCTGTTTGTTTTTTTTTTACTTACCAATGAATGCAGAGTAAAGCTTTCAATATGTGAGACTAGAATAAATTTGTGTCAGCACCACGCTCAATGAAAGTTCTATAGAATGCTTGTCTGTGTCAGTGCCTACAAAATTAAAAAGGAAGAAGGCAAAGTCATCTTCTTTGATTTCAGAGTTGGAAGTGTAAGGCCCTCCTGCTATGTGAAGGTCTGCTCCGTGATCTGCCCTGTACCTCACCACCAAAGGGCTGCTTTGCTGCCTCCACAGCTTTGGCCCAAGGGCTTGTTTGTCAATTCTTCTCAAATTTTAACTGGAATGTTTCTGCATTCTGCATCCGTGAAAGCAAAGGGTAGTGTTTCCCTGTCTGATAAGTTGTGGGATAAGGCAAGGAAAGAGAGAGGGAGAGCAGCATGGGGACGAACGGAAAGGATTCTGGAATGAATGACACTTTATCTGCAGGGTGTCCTCTTGGAGAGGGACAAGAAGGATTTTATGGGAGCCAAAGAGCAGTGAAAAGAGGTGTGGATTTTAAAGCTCCTTTGGTATTGTCTGTTCTGTGAATGGAATGAAGACAGCATCCTGAGAACAAAACCAGTTCCTGGCCTTGTAATTAATAACTGCATGATGGAGAACGTGCTAGGGCTTCCTGGACAGAGAGCTGAGCATCGACAGGTCTAAATCGGTGCAGAATACTTAATTTTTCAACTACTGCTTCAATACAGCTTTAAGTTATGTTTCTGCCTTCATCAGAGTTGTGTACCTAAGGCATTCACAGGATTTAGGAATACAACATATCTGTGAATACAAATATCTGGCAGCCTGACATTATTTCTGGTTGAATTAATTTTATGATGTGGCAATGAGCAATTTCACACAATTTATTCAATCCTATTGCAACTGGTTTTAAAATTCCACTGCAGCTCCAATGCACCCTCTTTTTTTTTTTGTTTTGTTTTGTTTTGTTTTGTTGTCCTATTTATCCATTTTCTTGGATAAAATCTGTCTAACAAAATAATCCTAGTAATTAGGCTCAGGGTTTTTTATCTGAAGATAACAGTAATCCCTTCATCAGTGAGGGATTTGAAGTTTTCTGCATCAACACTTGGGAAAAGATTTTCAGATCCTTGGATGAAAGCAGCAGAGAATTTAAGTTATTATTGCACTGAAACACAATGTAAAAGGGACAGTAATTTCTTTCTAAATCCATTTTTCAGTGAAGAAAGATTGTTAAAAAGAATAATGATGGAACCAGAATTAATTGTTGGAATTACAGGCTAATATGCTGAACTAATTAAGCCAGCAAAGAATTCCATTTGTGTTTGCCAAAGATATTCTTTCGAGTTAAAGATACTGAGTACATCATCAAATGAGAGAAGTGGAAATATGAAGCATAGGTTAATCTTTAAAATAGAGTGGGTGAAAGGGTCTAGAGACAAGTGCTGAAGTCAAATATTTACCACTCCAATTAAATTTTCCACTTTGAAACCCAAGAGATAATTAGAGTTATTCTCATTTGTCTCCCATGTCAGCATGATTTAGGATTCTACTTAATGTGCTAAGGGGGGAAAAAAGTATGTGGTGAAGTGAATTACACCAAAAAGCTTTGAGTCACACACTGGAAAACCAGAACATGCTACACGGAAGATCACCACAGGGTGGTGGACCTGGCTCTAGTCTCCATGGGCTGTTTCAGGGCAGCTGAGTGGAAGGTAAAGCTCTGTCTAGAATCATAGAATTGTTCTGGTTGCAAAAGACCTCTAAGATCATTGAGTCCAGCCACCAAGCAAACACCACCATGGCCATTAAACCCTGTCTCAAGAGCACCTTCAAGGCTGGTTTCCTTCCCAGACAGACACCCAATATTGAACAGAATACTTCATCAAGCACTAAAAAATAGCAATGTTCTGGGCAAAGCCACCTGCTTCTTGGCAGTCAAGCACTGTCCTTACCAAGGCTTGAGGGGGGTACGGCATGGAAACTTCTACAGTGGGTTTTGCATGGGAGCACAATGAGGTCTGTGCCTCATACTTCATTCCTCATGCATAGTGATGTCTCTACAGCTACAAGATCACAGAAACATCCAGGTTGGCGAAGCCCCTCAGGATCACCAAGTCCAACCTTTATCCCTACTCTAGAAGATTCACCTTAAACCATAGCCCTAAACACCTCATCCAAACCACCCTTAAACGTATCCAGAGTTGGTGACTCCACCACCTCCCTGGGCAGCTCATTCCAGTCCTTTCCCCACCTTCGTTGCCCTCCCCATGACCCACTCCACCCCCTCCACATCTCTCTTGTATATCTGTGCCCAAAACTGAACACAGTACTCGAGGTGTGGCCTCACCAAAGCTGAGTGCTAGGGGACAATCACTTCCCTGCTCCTGCTGGCCACAGCATTTTTAATCCAAGCCAGGATGCCGCAGATGGCACAACTAGAGGCAAAAATCCAGATTCTGTTTAGCCTATATAATTATTTTCCACTTCATATTATCTTACAACCTGTAGTGTTGTACTACTTTGCTACACTATGATCCCACAACCATGTGGAATAATACCAATTTCAAAACTACATTAAAGAACAATTATAACCATGAAGGAACCCAGGATGGTTTTTTTCCCCACTGTGTCCTGACTGGTTTTAGGAACTCCCCAGGAACTCTGCCACTCATCACCCAGAGATTAATATCACTGCTGCTACACTGAGAGCCTTGTTCATGAGCAAACAGGACAACATATGTATGGTCAAAGCCAAAAAATTATTACTGGAATCTTAACTAAATCCAAGAATTTGATCAATTCAATGAAATAATTAATTTATTTATTATAATTCAATATTAATCCAGGTCTAATTATTATGGGGAAAAAAAAAGAGAAAGAGAATATTCCATGAAGAAGAAGTTTAAACAATAATGGTTAAAATTATTATATGAACTGTTTTAAATGAAATGAAGTGTATTATATGAAATTTTTACCCCTTTTCACCTGTGTGATGCTCACACTTCTGCTGCTCTCCTCTCTTGGTTCTGGAGGTCAGGGGTTTTGTGCTTGTGTGTGGTATGAGTTGCTGTTAGGGCAAGCCAGCAGATCAGGAGCAATGGGCTAGGAAGAACACGATGCTGATGTTTTCTCCTCTCTCATTTTAGGATCATTGACCTGCCTGTAAACACAGTTACACTTCATAGTGAGGAGAGGAGATAAAGGAAAAAAAGCCAGAGAATATTCTTGGGGTGGGGGAAAAAAAGCTTTTGATTCACTGAATTAACGACAGAGCAGAGTAAGTACCAGCCTTGGAAGTGAAAGATGACTGGTTTAAAGGCAAATCAGGACAATAAAGTGGAAAGGGAGTAGGAGACTTGTAGGAATGCTCTGGATCCCTTAACAGTCAGATATCTGAGAAGACAGATGATTGATATAAAATATGACTAATGATTAGTTAATGAGGATGAATAGATGCAGTAAAGAGATGATCCTCCTTGCTGCAGGGAAATAACAACGGCATTTTGTATAACAGTAGCATGAATTTCTTTCCTTATTCTGAGTTCACTTGTACAGACTAGAAATGAAATGAACTTGGAAAATCAGAACTCCATTAGCAAAGGAAAGTAAATGAGGCATTTCAGAGCTAATGATTCCGAGGGTACACAAGATAAAGACTCATTTGAAACCAGATCTCTACAGAAACACTTCAGTTTTTCTAGTTTTCATGACTAATATGAAGACCTCTGAGTCCAACCATCAACCCAGCACACCATGACATTAGACCATGTTCCAAAGTGCCGCATCCACACGTTTCTTGAGTTCCTCCAGGGATGGGGGCTCCACCAGAGCTGAGTGGCTCTGATCACGATTTAATCTGTTCAGAATGTATTTATTACTGTGGTTTGTTACAATCCCAAGCACAAATACAGACTGGGTGGTGAATGGCTGGAGGGCAGCCCTGAAGAAAAGGACCTGGGGATCTGGGTTGATGAAAAGCTCCACATGAGCCTGCAGTGTGAGTGCAGCCCAGACAGCAACTGTGTGCTGGGCTGCAGCAAGAGCAGCAAGGCCAGCAGGGCAAGGGAGGGGATTCTGCCCCTTTACTCTGCCCTCCTGAAATTCCACCTGGAGTACAGTTCTGGAGCCTCCAGCACAGGAAGGACATTGAACTGTTGGAACGGGTCCAGAGGAGGCCATGAATATGCTCAGAGGGCTGCAGCAGCTCTGCTGGGAGGACAGGCTGAGAGAGTTGGGGCTCTGCAGCCTGGAGAAGAGAAGGCTTCCAGGAGACCTTGGAGGGGCCTTCCAGTATCTGAAGGGGGCCTACAGGAAGGCTGGGGAGGGACT
The DNA here is from genome assembly GCA_013396675.1 of Eubucco bourcierii. Taxonomy (NCBI): domain Eukaryota; kingdom Metazoa; phylum Chordata; class Aves; order Piciformes; family Ramphastidae; genus Eubucco; species Eubucco bourcierii. The sequence continues at coordinate 82,112 of VWZE01016283.1, read as the reverse complement.
GTTGACAAGGTCTTGCAATGACAGGACAAGGGGCAATGGGTTCAAACTGGAAGAGGGGAGATTTAAACTGGATGTTAGGAAGAAATTGTTTGCAGTGAGGGTGGTGAGACACTGGAACAGGTTGCCCAGGGAGGTTGTGGCTGTTCACTTCCTGGAGTTGTTCAGGCCAGGTTGGACGAGGCCTTGAGTGACTTGTTCAAGTGGGAGGTGTCCCTGCCTACGGCAGGGGTTGGAATTGGATGAGCTTTGAGGTCCCTTCCAACCTTACCATTCTACGATTGTTATGATCTGTCCTTACGACATCTCAGTGGAAGGTTATAGAACAGTGTGGGTTGGACAGGACCTTAAAGATCTTCGAGTTTCAACCACAGCCAGGGACACTTCCACTAGAGCAGATTGCTCAAGGCCCTGTCCCAGACGGTTTTCACTCATTACTAAAGACAGAGCCCTTCCTCCCAGGTTTACAATTTAAAAAGTCGCAAACACTGCATTTGGTGCCACTCAACACCAACCTGCTGCAGACAGCATTTTTGGCTTAGCATGGGGCTGGCACCAGCTTCCTTCAGCAGCCCCCCGGGAGATGCTCCGTACTGATGGCAGACGGGCGACCTGTCAAGGTACCGAAACGACTCCGACTACCCAGAGGTCCGAACGCGGCGGGTCCTCCGCCTGGCCACGGTGAGCTGTCAAACCTTCAGCCCCGCTGCGGCTCGACGCTTCGAGCCCCTTCAGACACCCAGGCTCGGTCCGGGTCTCTGGAGAGCCCGCTCTGGCAAAGGCAAAAACTCCGCAAGGTCCCTGCCCGGCCCCGCCGGGTGTGTTCAGGGCGCCGATAACCCCTACCCCCATGGGGAAACGACCCGAGCGCTGCCAGTGGCGTGCGTGCGCACGCACCCGACCGCCGCTCCGCCGCTTCGCCCCTTCCGGGCCACCGTAGATACCGGGGGCCGCGGGGGCTGTTGGGACGGGCGGTTAAGTTGGAGGCGGCGCGGAAAGTCGGCCTGGGAAGGCGGCGGTCATTGGCGGCGAGTGCGACCCGACCCCGTAGAGAACTGGCAGCAGGAGGGCCTCAGCCAATCGGGGTGGCCGGCGCCGGGTGTTGGGCCCGGTCCCGGAGAAAGGACCGGGCCGGGCAAAGAGGGGAAGGGGCTCGGCCCAGTACCCGCCCTGCCAGGTGGGCAACGGCGGTGAGGGGGAGATGAGTCTCTTGATGCGAGCGCTGAGCGGGAGGGTGGCCCCCATCGAGGCGCCGACTTGGCGGGAGCAGGGCTGGGGCTCGGCCAGGGCTGGGTGATGGCGATGCCGTGGGACGGGGATGCGCGGCTCGCCGCGCGGCCTCTGAGGCTGGGAGGTGCAGGGCAGAAACAAACCCTGTGCGAGGCGTGAGGAGCAGGGTGGGAGCTGGGAGTAGGTCCGCGGGCTGATGCCCTGGGTGACGGCCGAGCGAAAGCGCTTGTGGGCCTTGGGTTTCCTGAACAATTCAACCAGTGTTACGCATCTCTCTGAACCGTTCTCGGCAGTGAGATTTCGTGGCCTAAGGCTCTGTGTAGAAGCGACGCGGAAACTTTTGACTAAAGAGTGTTTCTGTTTTCAAGTGAAGGAAAAGCTTTTTGAGGCTTGATTTGTTGCTAGTTGAAGATTACCTGGAGTAAAAAGCAAATAAACTTTACAAGTCTGGAGCCGGTTATCCTGGCTTTAACTCCTCAAACGACGTCAGTCAAAACAAATAGCGCATTGGTGGAGCGGAGGAGTCTCTTCGGTTTTGGTTATGCTGCGTTGAGATGTGATTCATCGTTCCTCCAATTCTGTTAGCGGTTTAGTTTTAAGGATTCTCGGATGTTTCCTTTAGGGTGATGAGATGGACTCTTAAGACTTCTTTAGGTCTAAACTTCCAGCCTCCCCTTGCAACAGTTGGTTTGATTCTAGCTTTCGTATCTCCATCTACTGGTGGCAAATGAGCCTTTGAATTACTCGCGGCGTCGTCTTAGGCAGCTATGGAGATAGAAGCGTTGCATTAGTCCCTCGATACCGTAGAGGGGATGGTTTTTCCTTCGTGAAAAGGAAATCATATGTTTCCTGCTACAACGCAAACCACGAAAGCTGCTTTCAGTAGTGTAATCAACTAAACTCTACTGATTGTGTAACTCCCCAAATATTCTTGTTGTGAAGGGTATTAAATGGTAGAGATGAAATCGTTTTTTGACTTTGGAAGCTGCCTGTTCTATATTTTTAGTTCCTCTCTATATATGTCTAACTTCTTTATTGTTTTGCAAAACCAGGTGCAGCCATGCAAGAAGGCACACGCTTTGCTTCTTCAGGAGATGATGTGAAAATATGGGATTCCTCATCTCTAACTGTGGTGGAGCAGTTCAACCCACATACCCCCTCACATCTAGTCAGCTCAATATGTTGGGCTGGCAATAGTATCCTTTACAGTTTCAGCCATAGTTTTGCAGGTGTTGGAAAAAACACTGACGTTTCTCACCTTTGGTTGGTTTGGGTTTTGTTATGGTTTTTTTATTATTTATTTTTTTTACAACTGTAAAACAGTGGTTTGGTGTTGTTTTTTTTTTTTTTTTTTTTTTTTTTTTTTTTTTTTTTTTTTTTTTTTTTTTTTTTTTTTTTTTTTGTGGTTTGTTTTTTTTTTTTTTTGGTACAACTGTAAGTTAAAGGTACAGTTTCAAAGTCTTCCATAAAAAAGATTTGCAGATATTACGAAGGAAATTTTCTTTAAGCGATTTTACAAAATAAATTCATGCTGGTAAATGCTTCTGAAGGAAGTCTCCCTTCCTTTAGGAGGCTAACACTTTTTTAATGATGATGATATGCTTCAATTGCCTACCAGCTGTAAAGCTCACTTAGTTGTTTCTTCAGCAGATGATTACAATATTCATTTCCAAGACAGTTTAATTTTTTGACAGCGTTGTCCGAAGCAATTGCTAGTGTGATGTGAACTCCTGTGCCTAGTGCATAGAGGAAAATGGTAATGAAAATTACTTTTGTGTGGTTTCTGTTATTTCCTGAGCAGCTTCTCATTGATTCTGATAGTCTAAACTTAACCTCTTCCTCTCTAGGCACTGGGCTTTTTTGCACTGTTTGTAGCATTTACAGAGGAAGCACAAATCTGTTTGATGTGGAGGAAAACTTGCAGAATATGGTGGTTACTTCTGCGTGAAAATTGATCTGGCCCCTTTAGACCTTCCAGCTCTGATTTAGAAGCTTTATAGGGTAGTGATATGGAAAAACTCATGAAAACAGTGTGCTGTCAGCTGAGCAGCTTATGGTGTCTTGATGTAGGAGAAGAACAGGGTGCTTGCACTTAGCAAGTCCTGAAAGCTCTGAATGTCCCCTAGGTCTATAAATGAGGGAATGTGTTCAAACTGTGGGCAAGTTTAGGCTGGGAGCGAGGAGGAAGTTCTTCACTGAGAGAGTGGTTTGTCACTGGAATGGGCTGCCCGGGGAGGTGGTGGAGTCACCGTCCCTGGAGGCGTTCAAGGCACGTTTGGACATGGCACTTAGTGCCATGGTCTAATCTTGAGGGCTGTGGTGATGGGTTGGACTTGATGATCTCTGAGGTCTCTTCCAACCCTTGCGATACTGTGATACTGTGATACTGGAACACTAATGAATGTTTTAGCTGTAGGGCTTGTACTGAAACTGAAGTATAGCTATTTCAGATTTCACAGAATTGTTTAGGTTGGAAGAGACCTCTATGATTATGGAGGCCAACCATCAACCTAACACTGTCATGGCCGTTAAACTGTGTCTTGGAGTGCCATTGCCACACGTTCCTTTAATATCTCCAGGGATGGTGACTCCACCACCTCCCTGGGCAGCCTGTTCCGATCCCTGACTACTCTTGCAGCAAACAAATTTTTCCTCATCTCCAACCTAACCTTTTTAGTTTGAAAAAAAGGAGGCTGAGGGGAGACCTCACTGCAGTCTACAGCTACCTAAAGGGACATTGTGGAGAGGCTGCTGCTGGACTCTTCTCACAGGTAATTGGAGACAGAACAAGGGGGAATGGCTTCAAGCTGAGGCAGGGGAGGTTTAGATTGGACATTAGGAAAAAGATTCCTTGTCTCCAACCTAAACCTCTCCTACACTACTTCAGGCCATATCATCTCATTTTGTTACCTGAGACTAGAGAGATGTGACCAGCATCCACCTCACTGCAACCTCCTTTCAGGAAGCCGTAGAGAGCAACGAGGTCTCCCTTCAGCCTTCTCCACACTAACCAACCCCAGTTTCCTCAGCTGCTCCTCCTTAGACTTGTTTTCTAGATTCTTCATATATATATATATATATATATATATGTGTGTGTGTATATATATGTGTGTGTGTGTATATATATGTGTGTGTGTGTATATNTGTGTATGTGTGTATATATATGTGTGTGTGTATATATGTATATACACACATACACATTTAGGTGGATTTAGTAAACCTCAGCTATAGACAGTTTGTCTTGTCATGCTTTCTTCTACCTAGTCCCCTCTTCATCCCTCAGAACTGAAATAGTGAAATGTCTTTTCAGTGTTTGTAGTTAGAGGTAAACTATTCTGTAAGCTAAAATGGTACCTTAAAGTAATGAAGGAAATAGCAAGCACTGATCTGCACACCAGTTCTTTGCTATTAAATCCAGCCAATTAGCCTGTACTCTTAAATTAGGCAAACACCAAAGCACAGTGGGCATTGGCCTGAAGGCATATGGGACACAGGCCAACGTGCTGACTTGCTTGTTGGGGGTGCAGAGGTGGTTTCCCTGCTCTGTAGTTCTATACTGAAGGCTTTTCTTACTACTTTGAGGTGCTTGGTGTCATGAGTGTTTTTGAGATTTTATCTTCCCCTCCCCCAAGTACAACAGAAGGAGAGAAACTAACAAATGTTTGTTGTACTGTAGAAACTGTATGGTGAAGTAGTTTAACACAGGACTGTTGTCTAAATCTCTGTTCTGCTAATAGCAACCAAACATGAATTCCTCTGAATGCTGGCCCTAAATGGGGCTTACTCTTGGTGGTGGTGAGGAAACAAAACTGTAGACTGGGTAAGCTGCCTTAGTGGTCAAGAGCTCTTAAATAATATGTGCCAGGTATTTCTCTCCTCTGAAAGAAATTGCTCTGCCTTGTATTGGCAAGCAAAGGCTGTAGTTAATGCAAGAGCTTCTTCATGAAAGCATGGGAAATAGCCTTATGGTTCTATTTCTAGGTGCCTCCAAGTGCTGTAACTGTTTAGCCAAGCTGTCTTCTGGTCACTAAGGGAAACTTACTGTTGCTTATATTAATCATGACTCTCATACAATTATGGTCCATAACTTGTGACTAAGATAGATACCTGGCTACTGCTTCTGCTGCTGGTGATAAAATAGTTATTTCAAGCTGTAAAAGCAAACCTGTTCCATTGTGTGAAATAGCTGAAGGAGTAAGTATGAGTAATGTTGCTCTTTGTTTTTCCTCCCACTACACCTTGTATACTGTTTGTATCACATCTGCTCTGCTTATTTGGATCAATATAATTTTAATATTGCTGGAGCTATGACCTCTATGTAAAAAACATGCATTTTACTACACACAAGGCAATATAAAGAGTCAGAGGAATAGTCCTTCTGAAGGAATGCTACCAGTAAGAAAATACAAATGTGGTTATACTGGCATCTGATGCTGCTGGCTTTCTGCTGGCTTTCTGTGGGGCAACCTGAGGCAGTCTGGTTCCAGCTTGATCTCATGTATAGGTGATGAAATCAGAGCTCTAGACTGAGCTTCATTTTTCAGTTTGCATTTTCAGTATTATGCATGCCTGTGAACTCTACACAGAAAAACCTGAGAGCCAGTGTTGAGGTTGTTCTTGGAGTGAACATGTACTGACTTCTGGCAATAACTGAAGCTCTCCTACCATCTAAGGTTGCTTATGTTTTCTGCAGTTAAACAGAAGTGTAGCACTGTAAACTCTTCAAAAAGCTGGACTTTTTAGGAGAGGCTCTTGCCATGGTTACTTGAATGACTTGTTAGTGTTCTAAACCATTCTAATTATTCCCTATAGAGCTATTGTAATGCTAATTTGGAGTAGAAATTGCCTGAAAAGGTGTTCAAGCCTGGCTTCAGATTGCTGAAGCAAACACTTTGAAAGGTGAGAGTGTTTGTCCTTCAGATCTCACTAAATCTGGTCTATCACTCTTGCAATCATTTCCAATTCTACCATGTCAATAATTAGATGGATGGACTCCTTAGGATTTGTGGTTGGTTGTTTTTTTTTTTTCCTTTCAGTTCAAATCTCAGAAACTTAAAATGAATTTTCAACAGGGCAGAACTGAATAATAATAATTTGTCCTCGCTGTATGTCCATCATTAAGATTAACTTTTTTTTTTTATCCAAAAGCTGGTAGAAAGTCACTTCAGTGAATTAAAAGGTTTGTTGCTGTAATATTCTTTGTCATGTTTAGGGAATGCGAGGTGCATAGCTTGGACAACTTCTTGATTTAAGGAGTTTGTTGTTTGTGGTTTTTTTTTTTCCTAAATTCTAGTATTTTCTTTTTAAAACTCTACCTGAATAGAAGTCTGATTGCACTTTAGGGAGCTATAATTTAAAGGGAAAATGCATATTGAGGGAAAAGATCCTGACCCAATTTGAAATAGGACTGGGAATGTGTGGGCATTTGAGTGTGTAGTAATTAATTTGGATATTAAGGTGTATTAAATATAGGACCTAACTGGACTGGATTTTTAAATGCCTTTTGATGGGCAATGACTAAGTGTCTCAGTAGTTCCATCCTTCACTGGGACTCTTTGTGTTGATGATCACACACATCAATATGCTTTTAAGGAGACACAAATAAATCCCTTTATTTTTAATATGCTTTTTTTCCCACCCTCTCCCTCAGGCAAAACAAACATGTGTGAGCTTGAATTCTAGTTCTTCATATGTTGTGAGTGGAGGCCTTGATAACACAGTTAATATCTGGGATCTGAAATCCAGAAAGCTTTACCGTAGCCTTAAGGTAAGTTTGGCTGAGGAAGAACTGTAGCTTTCATGACTGACAGATTTTGCTACCAAGTGGAAAGAAATATGCTTAAAGTCATGTAGCTGTGGGATCAAGTTCACAGATAGGAGCTACCAGACATATGTGTCGTGTTCCAGCTTGTGTTCTTTATGTGGTGTGAATATCAAAGTTAATTTAATAGGCATACTTCACTTGATGTCTTCAGACTGCAGTTCTGTATTAATGTGTGCTTAAGCTTTCAGAACAGCCTTCTTTGTTTTGTGAATTTCTGTCTATAATCTCTAATGGGAAAGTTTTCCTAGGGCAACATTTCAAATAATTGCTGTTTCAGATACCTCAAGCAAAAAACCCACTTTTGTCTTTGTGGAATACTGCAGTAAAACAATTGTTACACAAAACATGGGATGTGGTTGTCCATTGTAACTCATTCTGCAGGAATTCTCTAAAACCTTGTTATGAAATTTACCACAGAATTGTTTGGTTTGGAAAAGACCTCCAAGATCATCAAGTCCAACCATGGCCATTAAATCATGTCCCGAAGTGCCATGGAAGATGTTCTTAAACATCTTCAGGGACATTTCAGATGTTAACAAAAATACAAAGGAAACAGGAGAAATTCAACTCAAAGCTGACTTTTATTTTTTTTTTTTTTTAAGGAGGAATTTCAACCCCAAATATGCAGATTTTGCCCACAGAATAATAATAATGGTGTAGTATATTTCCATGGTGTGGTCAGTGGATGATTTGGCCTTGTCTAGGACCACTGTTTGAGAGGCATTGAAACTTTAGGTTACATTTATTGGGGTTTTTATGTTTGGTTTTTTTTTTTTTTTTTTTTTTTTCTTTCAAACTACAGTTTGAAACAAACCTACTAAGTAGTTAATACAATACTTTAAATCTCTTTTTCTCCTTTTTGGACTAGAAGTACTTGATCGTCTTCCCCTATGTATTTAGTAAACATGATTTCATCATTGCAAATGACTTCACTGAGAAGCTATTTGGGAAAATACACATTTTAATGATACAAGTAGCAGAAGGGGAAGTTGCCAGTAGTACCTCAAAATAATTGGAAGTGTTTTCAGATATTACTGGTTTCTGGAAGACTTTAACTTTTAGAATAGCATTGAGGACACCTCTGGTAGATACCTACATTATTAAAATATTGTGTATAATTACAGAATAATCCTTATTAATTTATTAAAACAATTTCCCAAAAGCAATCAGCAATTATAATGTGTTGGCTGATCTTCAGTATGCTCTGCTGCTCTTTCCTGGGGTATTCCACAGTAACTTCTTTCAAATGCTACAGCTGATCAGAAAAAAACCCTATTAAACAGAAGTCTTTCTGCAAAACAGTTCCACAGGAAGGACATGGAAGTGTTGGAATGGGTCCAGAGGAGGGCCATGAAGATGCTCAGAGGACTGCAGCAGCTCTCCTATGAGGACAGACTGAGAGAGTTGGGGCTCTGCAGCCTGGAGAAGAGAAGGCTTTCAGGAGACCTTTATAGTAGCCTTCCAGTATCTGAAGGGGGCCTGCAGGAAGGCTGGGGAGGGACTGTTTACAAGGTCTTGTAATGACAGGATGAGGAGTAATGGGTTCAAATTGGCAGAGGGGAGATTTAAACTGGATGTTAGGAGGAAGCTCTTTCCAGTGAGAGTGGTGAGACACTGGCACAGGTTGCCCAAGGAGGTTGTGGATGCTCCCTCCCTGGAGGTGTTCAAGGCCAGGTTGGACGAGGTCTTGAGTGAGCTGTACTAGTGGGAGGTGTCCCTGCCTATGGCAGGGGGTTGGAACTAGATGATCCTTGAGGTCCCTTCCAACCTTTACCTTTCTATGATTCTATGAAAAGCACAGAACAGGAAGGAATATGTTTACCCTGAATGTCTTTAACTCTTTCCCTCTGACCTCTCTCTCCCCCAACAGGACCACAAAGATGAAGTCATATGTGTTACATATAATGGGAATGATTCCTACATTGCTTCTGGATCTTTGAGTGGTGAAATTATCTTACACAGTGTTACCACCAATTTATCAAGTACTCCCTTTGGCTATGGCAGCTCTCAGGTAGGCTGTCTGTATAAAGTTCTTTTTCTAGTCTGAAGCTTTCATTCACAGTGTTTAGAAGTTGAAAGACCTACCAAGATGTTTAAGTTCTTGTTAATTTGTTTCCTTTTTTTTTTTGGAGTGTAAAGGAAAACCACACTGTTGTGTGCATTGCAGTCTTAAATAATAGCTGGGTAACTTTGAAATGCAAATTTCTTAGTCAGCTTTACAGGTTACATCAAATTGTACTTTGAGAACTCTGATTCACCAAAAAGCAGACTTCTGCTCATCGTAGAATGGGACCAAAACCAGTTGGCTTTACATAACAAAGCAAGATTTCAAGGCGTGACCTAATGTATATTGTTGAACAAACAACAGGTAGCCTGGGTTCTGATTTATCTAAAGTAATCAGATTTACAGCTGAACAAGCCATCTGTACAGGGGAGGTGAACATAAACCTGCATTTGAAAGTAATAAACTTATTTAATCTGGAGATTAAAATTGCACAGCTGCTCCCCAAAGTGCTGAGACCTGTGTATTACCTATTTAAGTGTTTAGGTTTTGGGTAACTATTCTGAAGGAAAAGGGCAAAAGGCAAACACAAAGCATGTCCACTGCTTAAGGGCCTTGGTTGGGTTTTCCACTGCATTCATTTCTGCAGGCTCAAAAGCTATTGAAGAATTAGTGGATATCTGTAAAGGATTTCCCTTGATATGAGGGCTTCTGGAGTGGCAGATGAGCTGTGTTGTCCCATCAGGAGTTCCAGTGTGCATTCTTAGTGTCAGTGTTGCTTTTGCACAACCAAGTGTTTGTGTTCTAGGTATTTTTTTTACCGAGTCATTTTTACAGAGATAGGAGTTGCCCGGGGACTGCAGAACTGTTGCTTTGATCTTAAACCTGACCTTTAATGTCTCAGGGAATACTGAAGTTGTCTTTCCTGTTACTACAACAGCTTTGTCAGTCCTAGGTTGCAGATGGAGTGTGAAGTTAGGTTTTGTTCCTGTCTAGCATGAACGTATAACTTGATGAAGAGCCTCTTACAGCTTTATAGCATCACAGGAACTGTGGTATACTTTCTGTTGAAAGTTCTCCATTAAATTTAAACTGCCTCTGCTCTTAGGTGCTACAGTGTCTTTGATCCATCACCACAGTCTTGTACTTACATTGAAGCAAAATTGTTCTTCATACTTGGTTTGGTCTTAAAACACCATCTCTACAGTCACTTCATTTTTCTGATTTGATTGTTATGGCCTTATGAAGCATGTGGGTGTGAGGCAGGAGCTAAATGGTTATCCATGGCTGAATTACACAGCTGAGGTGAAGCAGACTAGACACCAGGAAGAAATTATTTCCAGTGTGGGTGGTGAGACTTTGGAACAGGTGCCCAGGGAAGTTGTGGATGCCCCCTCTCTGGTTCAGTGGAAGATGTCCCTGCTCATGGCAGGGGAGGTTGGAATGAGATGATATTTAAGGTCCCTTCCAACCCAAACCATTCTATGAATCTATGAATATCCCAAGTGTTACCAGTTAACTGGGAGATAAAAAAATTCTTTGAGAATGATTTGCATCACCTTGTTTGATATATTCAGTGCTTTGCACCAAGTGATTAGGAGTAAGTGATGCAGTGCATAGCAATTTTTGCTGGTGAAATCAAGAGGCCTACTGCAAAGCTGAGTGACCTTTAAGATGGGTAAAGGTATTTGAAGTGTTAAATCACAGTAGTTACAAGCAGAGCTACTCTTCACATTCAAAAGAGTTTATAATGTTTTCTAAGGGACAGGGGGAGTTATTTGATTGTAACCTTAATTTAAAATGGAACTGAGGTACCAGCTGTGTAATGAGATGGCTACTTGGATGTAGTTTATCAGCTTGTATCCTAAAAATTATCTTTGCACTTATATGCAAAAATAACTTACATTTTGGGTTTGGGTCTTGTAGAGAATTGCAGGTTTAGTTGTGCAGTGAAGAAAATATCTGGAAAAGGAAAAGACCTGTGTACTTCTGTTGAACTAAAAAAGCCTTTCCTTGATTTTCTTGAAGGCCCAATTTTCTGATATCAAGCATGAATAGATATGCAGAGTCTTGTCCTGCTTGATCCTGGCAGTAGCTGTCTGCCTTAGTTAGGGTCACCACTCCCTGGTAACTTTTTACAATTGGGGAATGTGAGGCCAAGCTAACCACATAATATTTAGCTTGTTTCTGTTTGATTCAGCATGGTGGAATTTAGTTTTCCTCCCAGTTAATTTCTCATATTGTATGGACTCTACAAGTAGTAAAATAGCCCTAAATTTGCAGTGCTTTCTGTGACATTTAACAATTTTCTTTTCATGTGAGTTTGGGCCTTTGTTCTGTTAATGGATTTTTTGATTTAGAAACACCTTGGTGCTTTATTAGGGTTGAATTCTTGCACAGAGTTGTTTGCAGATCCCATCATTTGTCTTTGCTGTTGGTATTCATTTAGACCACCAGATTCTTATCTGCTTGCTGTTGTGAGGATGAATTAAGGTTTGTTTCAAAACCTAATGTTTGTTCAAGTCTTCACTGCCCAGTGATATTCTCGTAGCAACAGGATTTAGTTGAGTTGTTTGAACAGCTGGCTGATTTGTAAAGAAATGTGATGAGTTCTGGTCACTCCATCTAGTGAAATAGCTTTAAAAGCTGAAGGCTATCAACTGTGTTTACATCCTTCTCATTTATAAGGCTCACTAAGGTATAAAAGAGATTAGGGAACTGTGCTAGCTTTAAATAGGGTAATGGATGACACTAGACTACTTTTGGTTTAGTTTTGGGCTTTTCACTTGTTTCCCAGCAGTGAAAAAAACTGTGATTGCTCCTTCTTAGCAAGGGGCCAAGCATTTTTCTCAAGTGTTTGACTGTCTTACAGTGAAGCTAAAAGATAAAATGAACTTTTATTTTCCAAAGAAAACTGATTTCAATCACAGCTAAGGCTAAAAAGATGTGTTTTGTGTTGGTTTGGCTGGTAAAATGTTCCATAGAGGACTTCAGTATTTCTTTGTGGGTTCAGTGGATGAAACCATGACTTCTTTTCAGAAAGAGTAGCAGTGTTTAACTTAACCTCTCACACACTTAGCTGGTTTTTTTCCTTTTTTTTATTCTTACTGACAAACCTTGCATTTAAACCACATGAGTTGTGGGCCCGTTTTAGTCTTGGGGTTCCTGTTCCTGGTAGTATAAAGGCCAAGCAACTGCACTGGGCCTTTTTTCAGCTAGATTGAGTTGGAGACTGGTGTTCAAAATCAGTCACAGAATTCTTTGTTTCTAAACCATAAACTGAGAAAACAGATGGGAGGTGATAAATGAAGTTCAGCTTCACACACACAGGAGTGTGAACAGCAGGTCAAGAGAGGAGATTCTGCCCCTTCACTCTGCTCTTGTGAGACCTCAAATATTGCAGCCAGTTCTGGTGTCCCCATCATAAGAACAACACAGAGCCGTTGGAGTGAGTCCAGAGGAGGCCACAACGATGATCCAAGGACTGGAACACCTCTGCTGTGAGGATAGGCTGAGGGAGCTGGGATTGTTCAGCCTAGAGAAGACTCTCTGAGTTTCTTCTAGCTGCCTTCCAATACCTGAAGGGATCCTACAGGAAGACTGAAGAGTGGCCTTTCATAAGGTTGTCTAGAGACAGGACAAGGGGGAATGGTTAGGAGCTGAGAGAGAGGACATTTAGACTGGCTTTTAGGGGAGGAATGAGATTCTGGAGCAGGTTGTCCAGGGAGGTTGTGGATGGCTCCTCCTCAGGTGGTTTCAGGCCAGGTTGTCTGAGGCTTTGAGCAGCTGAGTGTAGTTGAGGTTTGTCCCTGCCCACAGCAAGGAGGTTGGAATAGATGATCTCTGGGGTCCCTTCCAACCTAAGCTGTTCTGTGATTCTTTGGGGTTAAAACTTCATGTGACATCTGACTTCCTAATGTTGTGTGTGTTTATGAAATAATTGAATGTGGTGTCTAGCAGTGGTGTTACAATTCCTTTTTTCACATCTCTTTCACAGCCTATTCGACACTTGAAATATTCATCCTTTAAGAAATCCTTGCTGGGCAGTGTTTCTGACAGTGGCAATGTAACTCTATGGGATGTAAATAGCCAGAACCCATACCATAATTTTGAAAATACTCATAAAGCACCAGCTTCAGAAATATGCTTTTCTCCAGTCAATAAACTGCTGCTTGTTACTGTAGGCTTGGATAAAAGAATTATTCTCTATGACACTTCAAGTAAAAAGTGAGTATATTAAAGACCTTTTGATTTTATAGGAACTTTTTTTTTGTTTGTTTTATAAACAGAAAAGGCTAGGACTGGAATGAGCTGCCCAGGGAGGTGGAGTCACCGATCCTGGATGTGTTTAAGGGTGGTTTGGATGTGATGCTTAGGGCTATGTTTTAAGGCGAATCTTGCAGAGTAGGGTTCTAGGTTGGACTTGGTGATCCTGAGGGGCTTTGCCAACCTGAATGTTTCTGTATGATTCTGTGTATTGAAATAGTTATGTCAGACCACATTCAGAATGGTTGAAGTGGTTGGCATCTTTCTGCTAGAGATCCTGTCCCATAGTTAATTTTACTTTATTTAGAGACCAAGCAAATTTAAAAAACCCTGAACAAACAATCCAAAAAATTCAAGGCATGTAGGAACTGAGGTGCCGCACATGAGCGACCTCTCACAAGTGCTTGTGCCTGAGCTTTTCTTGATAGAGAACAGTTAGCTTCTGTGAGGGGTAGTACAGCCTCTGAGGATCTGTAGCCATCTGAATTTAGCTTGCCTAGTTCAAGATGGAAGACCTAGCTGTGGTGCACAGTGTGAGCCTTAAATATGGGAGAGGAATAGTTGAAAAAGCAGGAAGTGTGGGGCGTGGGTAATGGGGCTGTGTAGTACAAGGGTAGGGTGGGAAGTGGTTTCATGGGGCCTTGGTGCTAGAGTGGGTTGTGCCTTCTTACTAGGTGAGTAAAAGCAAGCATCTGGCTCTAGTTTGGAGAGATGTAAAAGGCTGCAAACTGGGACCTGAACTCTTGCTGGAATTGTGGAATGTTTAGTGTCGATAGACTTGTGAAGCTGGAGGATGTATGATAGCTGCTGGAAATGATGAAACGAGTAAATAATGTTGGTGTCGGATCTGCTGTTATGAAGACAATTTGATCCTGTCCTGGTGAAATCTTCTGGATCATCTGCAGACTTCAGTTTGCTACCACTCAGTGTAAGGCTAATCCAGGGACCTGGGATATGGCTGACAAGCAGCTGAACATGAACCAGCAGTGTGCCCAGGTGGTAAAGAAGGGCAACAATATCCTGGCCTGTAGTGTGGCCAGAAAGACTGGGGAGGAGGTAGGCCCTCTGTACTTTGCGTTGGTGAGGCTACACCTTGAGTATTGGGTTCAGTTTTAGGCACATCAATACAAGAAAGACATCTCAGTTGCTGGAGAAGGTCCAGAGAAGAGCAACTAGGCTAGTGAAGAGTCTGGAGAACAAGTCTTACAAGCTGTAGCTGAGGGAGCTGGGGGGTTGTTGAGCCTGAAAAAAGGAGGCTGAGGGGAAGATCTCATTACTCCCTGAAAGGAGTTTGGAGTTGGTCTCTTCTCCCAAGCAGCTAGTAAAAGAACTAGAGGGAATGATCTCAAGCTGCACTGGGGGAGGCTTAGGCAGGTCATTAGGAAAACATTTTTCCCTGAAAGAGTTGTCAGGCATTTGAACAGGCTGCCCCAGGAGGTGATTGAGTTCCCATCCTTGGAAGTGTTTAAAGCTGTGTAGTTGTCCTGTTTGGTGGTGTGACTTAGTGGTGGACTGATAGAGTAGGGTTAATGGTTGGACTCAGTGATCCTTGAAGGTCTTTTCCAACCTAACTGATTCTGTGATTCTGTTCCATAGGATAGTTTCATTGAATTTACTTGGCACTGGTAAGAAATGGAACTGGTGACCTGTAGCTGAATTATGAAAGCTTTTGTTTTTTATTCTACTTATTTTAGCTAATTGTTTTGAAAACTCTGACTTTGTAACTCTAAAAGCTTCTTTATTCTGTCCTGTTTGAAAGGTTACTGACAACAATAGTAGCTGATTTTCCTCTGACAACAGTAGACTTCATGCCTGATGGTACTACTTTGACTGTAGGATGTTCCCGGGGCAAAATCTGCCAGTATGACTTAAGGCAGCTGACATCGCCACTGAAAACAGCTCCTGCTCACAAAGGCTGTGTGAAGTGCATACGGGTTCAGTTCAGCAGCACTTTTTCCAAGGTAAAAAAAAAAAACAACAAACTCTTTTTGGAATTGCTCATTTTATTGCAGATTGATTGAAAGCAAAGCATAAGTTTAAGTTCTAAAAAAAAAAAAAAAAAAAAGTTGGATTTCAATTTCTCGGTGTTAGAGATGCCAACAAAAGTGATTTATGCCAACAGAGAAATGAGAAACTGTTCAGTTTTAAGTGCTATTTTAGGGGGGGATTTAGGGTTATTTCCCCAACTGTTATCCTTAGAGTGGAAATGAGTGAAATTTAGTCTTAAATTTTCTGGTATGGAGATTGCAGGTCAGTTTGTGGTGTATTAGGTTGGTTAGCAGAAAGGTCTGTCCTGGCCCTTCCACTGAAGAGCAAGACGGACACCAGAGCTGATCCTCTTCAGATATTTGATGTGCCTGCAAAACACCATATATAAATGGTGGAAAAGCTGGCTAAATAACAGGGAAGGCTTAGCAGAGTCTCCCAAGACCTAATGACGCTCTAGTCTATGAAAAAATATTCAGGAAAGGTGGAGAGAACCTTTGAAGTGGATTCTTTTATTGCTCTGAGACTTTCCTCCTCTTCTAGCACACTTGCTGCTAGTAGTCTACCATTCCTGTACAATTTGGAGTCCTAAATTTCTTCCTTTACCTATGCCTAGGATCAAAATCGACTCCTGCCAGATCTTTCTGTGCTCACCTTAAGTTCTGTTGCTATTCTTTTGTTGCTACACACTGTACTGCTGTAATAATCTAGATGCTTCCCATGGTCTTTGAGGTAGATTGAACTTTTAATATTTGTAATGGCTCTGTCTCCTAGGCAATCTTTGCAACTTGAGCTAAATTATTATTTTTGTAGTATTCCTGGAACAGATTGTTGGTTTATATTTTTACTTTAAGCTGAAGATATATATATAAAACAGATTAAGAGAAGTTATTATATAATTTTTTTTTTAATTCCAGTCTAACCTTACAGGTTCTTCAAATAAACTTGTACCCAAAAGAGTAGAAGTCAAAGCTGGTAATAATCTTGGAGGAATTCAGAGTACTGGCATAAAAAGTGTTGCCTCTCAGGCACCAGCAATATTGCCAAATGAGAATAAGGGAGGAGAGATACATCAGGAGAAAACAGGTACTGTGTGTCTTCTGCACTTGTAAACATAGTTGCTGTAATGTAGAAGATGGAAGAAATATTTCATGCCTGGACAGTTACAGTATAAAAACTCATTGAGGAAAGGGCATTTATTTGGAAGAGCTGTGTGTATCTACCTGCATCTTTTTCCTCATCTGCTGCATTAGAGACACTGAGACTTTGGGAGGTGAATTGGGTCCTGCTGCAAGCTTTGGGACAGATAAAATTCTAAAATGCTGAACTCAAGTACAAATGCATGTAAACATTTAAAGGAGAAAATGATGGTGATACTCTGGGGTTCTTTTGCATCCTGACTTCCTGTAGGTGATGCTTACATACACAATGTATTTTCTGTAGTACGGAATGCAGAGATAATGGTTGATAAATTTATTAATAGACAGGAGTAACAAACCTGATCTAAAATAAAACCTAACAAAACACAGGAAAAAAGAATTCACTCCTGAGCCCCAAGTGAGAACAGAACTGTGTTTTTGTCTGAGGCATGATTCCAACATCACATGGTAGAAGAGATGTTAAATATAGTTGCCAACTGTGATTAGTTGTATAACTGTACTTGCTATTTATGCTTCTGAAATTAACAAGTTCTTTCATAAGAATTCTGAGCGTTATTCTAAAATTCTACCACAATGTGAAATGTAGTCTTAAAATTGTATTGAATTTGTGTTCTGATCAAATCAGTAACACTGTTCATAGATTCAGAGTGGTTTGATTTGGAAAGGACCTTGAAGATCATCTAACTCCAAAGCCTACTGATGTGGGCAGGGACCTCTTAGAATCATAGAATTGTTTTGGGTTTGTCAAACCACAGACCCAGCACCACCATGGCCACTAAGCCACGTTCCCAAGTGCCATGGCCACAGGTTTCTTCATCGCCTCCAGGGATGTGGACTCCACCGCCTCCCTGGGCAACCTGTACCAGTGTCTCACCACCTTCACTGGAAAGAATTTCTTCCTAATCTCCAGTTTAAACCTGTCCTCAAGCTTCAATCCATTCTCCCTCATCCTGTCACTGTAAGCCTTTGTAAAAAGTCCCTCCTCAGGTTTCTTGTAGTTTGATTATTGGAAGAAAAAAATTCCTCAAGCAGTTTTAGTACAACAGCACTTTCCCTCCCTTTTTAAAATACAGAGAAATACATTTAGCAGCAGTAATTAGGCAATAAGGCACTGCAGTTCGTGGAGAGCTGTATTAATGATCTCCCTTGGGTATGCAGTGAAGCACAAGGTGAAGCAGAATGCTTCCTCTGTATGCAAGAAGTGTTGCTAACCAATGTTATAGGCTGGTGTGGAAAATTTTGATTTCATTTAAAATAGATGAAATATTATCTGTATTTGAAGATGTAAAGGGTAACAGCCGTTAAACAGGGGCATGCTTAATAAAGAAATGTTTTAAGGCAAAAGCTTACCAAGTAAATCAAATATTTTTCATTAAACCGAATGCTCACTTCGGAAGTAAAGACCTTTGTGTACTTCAGAACATAATGCTTTTTAAATTCAAAATGAGAATGGACAAGAGGCTACAAACTGCAATTGTGAAGGGGACAGGTTTGTTTTTGTTTTCAGTGATGGCCTGTGGTAGGACAAGAGGCAATGGATGCAAAGTGGGACACAAAGTTCCTCAACATGAGGAGAAACTTCTTTGCTGTGAGGGTGCTGGAGCCTTGGAGTAGGCTGCCCAAAGAGATTGTGGAGTGTCCTTCTCTGCAGACTTTCAAAACCAGACTAGACATGTTCCTGTGTGACCTGCTTTGGCAGGGGATTGAACTCCTTGATCTTCAGAGGTCACTTTCAACCTCTACCATCCTGTGATCTTCTAGAAACCCTTCTAGACCCAGACTATGGGTTTTAGATTTGGAGAAATGAGGGGCATTGGGTAACCACTCCCAACCAATATAGTGTCATATGCAAACTTCCTGAGGATGCAGCTTACTTTGTCTGCAGCTGTAACCCCACTCTGATCTCCTCATGTTACAAAGAGATAGAACAGATACTGAATAGGATTTCCTTTAGAATGCTTTATGACTCCAGTGAAGCTGATTTCTCTTGCAGAATAAGGGTCACCTGAATGTGGTTCCCTTCATAGCAGAAGGTGCATTCACTAGTTTGCATTTCACCTTGTACACCATAAGTTTGTTGTATCCATCCTGTAGATGCAGATGCATCCATCATCTGTCTGAAAGTGAGTGCCTTGGCCAGTCTGACACTGGACCTTTTCAAAAAGAGGAGAAGAATCCATCTGTCTCTTAGTTCTGTTCATAAGCATCTTGGCTTCTAGTTACAGTGAGCTATGTTGACAACCCAAATGAGGAAGATAAAGTTGACCTTCTAGATGGAGTCTGTAGAAGGTTTCAAAGTGCTTGCTGGACTTAGCAGGCCTCAGACTTGCTGTGAGATTGTTTAGGGATAACAAATGTTATTTTTGGCAGAAGTTAATTACTAACTGAATTTTATTTTCCTTTTAAGGTTTGCCCCATAGTTGCAGCT
The DNA here is from genome assembly GCA_013396675.1 of Eubucco bourcierii. NCBI lineage: Eukaryota > Metazoa > Chordata > Aves > Piciformes > Ramphastidae > Eubucco > Eubucco bourcierii. The sequence goes on along the minus strand of VWZE01016283.1, from coordinate 63,219 downwards.
TGGATGTGATTCCATCTAAAGAAACAGATCATGGGAAAATGGCTGATTTGAGTAACTTCAGTGATTTGTCTCGAAGTAGTTTAGGAGATGTCTTTTCTCCAGTCAGAGATGGTAAGTTGCTAATACTGCAGCTTGTAAAGCATCATTCATCTGCTCTGTAGCATTTGTGTGTGGCTGACTGTTGTGCCCACTCAATGTTTTCACTTGTCTGTGATTACAAACTTGTATTCATTTAGCAAATAATTTGTGTGTGTTCTTTTTTTTGTAGATATCATTGCAAGCAAAGTGAATGAAGATCCTTCTCAAGGAAAAGGAGAAGGTAATTTCAGTACATTCTTTTTTCAGTGGTAGGCCTTTGGAGGCCTAGACTAGTTTTTGCTTGTTGATTTTTATTGCTCCATTAAAAATAAATGATGAAAACAGACACTAAATCAGATGAATTTGTCTAACACATTAAGTTGCTAAGATAGAAAATGGAATCGTAGAGCGGTGGGGGTCGGAAGGGACCTCTAGAGGTTGAGTCCAACCCTCCTCCCAGAACAGGATCACCTAGGGCTGGTCACACAGGAATGCATCCAGATGGATTTTGAATGTCTGCTGAGAAGACTTGACAATCTCTCTGAACAGCCTGCTCCAGGGCTTCCTTATCCTCACAGGAAAGAAACTTCTCCTCATTTTGAGCTGGAACCTCCTGTGTTCCAGTTTCTACCTATTGCCCCTATCACTGAGCACCTGATCTCTTGGCACCCACCCCTCGGGTATTTATAGACATCCATAAGATCCTCTGTCAGCCTTCTCCAGACTAAACAGCCCCAGGTTTCTCAGCCTTTCTTTGTAGGAGAGCTGTTGAAGTCCTGCAGTCATCCTTGTAGCTCTCTGTTGGACTCTTTCCAGTAGATCTCTCTCTTTCTTGAATAGAGGAGCCCAAAACTGGCTACAAGCTTCCGGGTGTGGTCTCACCATAACACAATAACATGAAATCCAAGTGATTTTTGTTTTCCTTTTTGCAGTTCATAGTGATACTTAAGAGGCTTTCCATGCTTTATTACTTCCACAAAGACATCAACAGTTTAAGTAGAACTGAAGGGTTTTAGTTTTTGTGAGGTGCAGTTTTCGCTGAGGTTTTTGCTTAATTGTGTTGTGGAAGGTGTTCAGGTATGCTAATGGCTTGATTCATGTGGAGAGTTATTTTCATCTGTGTGTTTCACCTTTCTCTTTTCATTTTAGGTCTGGATTTTCCATCCTGTGTTTTGGGTTTTGATTTTCTCCCACAGCTTCCTACTGTTCCTCCAGTAAAAAAACCACCAGTGGGCAGCAGTGCACAAGGGGTAAGGTCCAGCCCCTTAGGTAATGTACCTGTGGGATCTCCAGTTAAAGAACAACAACAACAACATCCAGAGGTTGACACTAAGAAAATATATCTTGGAAAGCAAGAATCTAAAGAAGGCTTAAAACAGGTATACTCTGCTAACTCTTGTTGTGAAGTGGTCTGTTTAGAATCTTGAAAGAATGCTGCTACTTGAAGGAAAAACCATTCAGGGCATCTCAGCTGAACTTATTCTGCAACTCTGACACAAATCTGTGAAATGCTTTTCAGTTTGTGTTGGTCTCCATCAATCAGAGATGAAATGTAGGTTTTGTTTGAAGTTAGAGAAGTTTACACACAATGAGCCTGGGCTCATACACTTTTCTAGTGAATCAAGAATGATCATTAGTTGGCTGCACCATTGTGATTGTCATTTATTAGATGAATTCCACCCTCTTCCTGTTCTCCTTCCTCCACTTCCTTCCTGAAATATCTTTGGCATTCCTCTTCTGAGACCCTACCTCCTTTTGTATTGCTTTTGAGAAGGCTGAGTTTGTTAGGAATCATGTTTATAACTTGACCTCCAGGTGAGAACTGTTACATTAAAATTGCTTGGGGATTTTTTTTTTCCAATAATCAAACTACAAAAAAGCTGGGGAGGGACTTTTGAGAAGGGCTTGTAGTGATAGGATGAGGGGGAATGGATTGAAGCTGGAAGAGTGGAGATTTAGACTGGAGAGTAGGAAGAAGTTCTTTGCAATGAGGGTGGTGAGACCCTGGTACAGGTTGCCCAGGGAGGCAATGGATGCCCCCTCCCTGGAGATGTTCAAGGCCAGATTGGATGAGCAACCTGGGCTAGTGGAAGGCGTCCTTGCCCATTCCAGTGAGGTTGGAACTGGATGGATCTGTAAGGTCCCTTCCAACCAAACCATGATTCTATGATTGTGTTTGATGTGGAAATAGACAGGCCCCTGCCTTTTGCTCTTCTCTGTATGCTCACTTGAGACAGTTCTGAATATTTTAGCAATCAGTTTTTGAGGTGTCTTGCTAGAAAATGGGTTGATGCCTAAACCCAGAAATGTTAGGAAGTGCATTCCTGAAACCTATAGTCTTCAAATGCAATTAGATAATTGAAAGAAGTAGAGTTCACTTTTTATTTTTCAAAGTTTGTCCTTTTTTTCTTTTTAATTTTTTTTTTGGTCAGTTTTCAAAATCAAGCTCATCAAATGTGGAATCTGTAGTTTTAAATCATCCGCCATCATCATCTGCTGTAAAGGTTCCTGATACAAATGAGAGGCTAATGAAGAATGCTCAAGCCCATCCTCCATATGACCTACCTGTAAATGGTACTACCTCAAGTAAGTTGATGAGTTTGGCTCAGATTTAGGTGTAGTTGATTGTGAACTGATAGGAAATCTGATAAATTTGCTTTTAGCATTAGAACAGAACATCCAATCTTGATTCTTCTGTAAATCCAGTTAGCCCTCCTACATCATCTCTAATTGCCTCTGAGAAGCTTCATTCTAAGATTAGTATGTTGTTACTAGTGAATATTTGAGATCAAATCTTGCCAAGCTTTGAGACATTTATTTCTTTAAATTGTGAAGGTCCAAAGAGAACAACACCTGGCACTGCTGCAGTTGCCTGCTCGTTGTCAGAAAAAATAGCAGAGAACATTGGGAGCGGCAGACCAAATGCGCCTCTGACATCACTCCAAATCAGCTTCATCCAAAATATGATACAGGAAACCTTGGATGACTTCAGGTACTGGAACATTTTTGTTTTCAGTTGCATATTTTCTTAGTTGTAGTTTCTGTTTTAATGAATTTCTACTTGTGTTAGAAAATGACACCTCTAATAGCCTCGGTCTTGGAAATCTAGGTAGGAAGCTTTTGTGTGATAGTTCTGATGACTAATTAGACTGATATCTCTAGGGGCTTTGCTAATTTGTTTTCAGAGTAAGTGTTTGAGTGCTTTTTGGATGGTAAATTTATCTGCATAACAGTCAGCTGCTTTCATAGAGTCTTACATTGATTTCTTTCCCTTGCTGCTCATCCTTTGTCGCAACAGGAGAAATTTCTCCTGATGTGGAGAATTTAAGTAGTTGACTTGTTCTGGCTTTGATTGTTGTTAGCATGGCCCATAGAAGGTTACATAGTGTGTGTTTCTACTGGTGAGGCTTTACATGACTGTGCTGTAAGTAAAGGTTGGGGTCAGATGGCTTTGTGCTTGTGGGTACCTAACCTGCTTGTCAGGAAAGGACTGAATCAAATGAGCATGGTTTTTGAGTGAAGTTTGCAGGAGATGGAGCAGTTGTATTACAGTTGTGTTGGGAAGTGATCTCCTAGATACATGTTTAAGATGAAAAGGACCAGGAGGAATATGCAACTCATCTGGTTCCAAAACAGTTGCTTGTTTCTTCAGCTTTTGGCCTTCGAAAGGCAACCTATGTCTTTGGGTTTCTGAAGCTGAGAGCTGGCATCTATGCTCAATGTACTTGAAGTGTCTTTGCCTCCAGGAGTTCTCAAGCATAGAAACTGGTGGAAAGGGAAGGTGAAGAACACATTCCCTTTGGATTTGTTCTGTGCTTTTGTAAGGGAGAATGAAGTAAGATGTGTGTAATTGAGCCTTGCTTGCTCAGGCTGTTGGTACCCATAGCAGAGTTTCTGGTTTCAGATGACTGCACTGTGCAGTCCAGGAAGAGCAGATGAGCTTTGCCTGCATCTGTGTGAGCTGCTGCTGTTCTTCCTTAGCATCTGGATGCTTGCATTAGTGTGGTGTCCAGAGTGTATTTCCTAGCTTGGTTCTTGTGGAGTAGCTGTGACATGAATTTGTCAGTTCAGTGCTGCTGTGACTTACGTAGATGAACTTGGAGCATTCCAAGGTCTTGGAGATCTTTCATTTATCACAGCTGATGTTCTGGGCCCTCACAAAAAAAGAGTGCTTGAAATGATAGACCAAAAAGCTGGATCTTCAGCTATAGATAAATATACTTCTCTGTGGCACTTGTAATTGAGGGATTGAAAATCAGCATTGAATGGTAGAAATAAGTTTAGAGCTGGCAAGTGAAAAAAACAGACTTGATGTTCCCATGTGTGTATTTGTGTCTCTAAACAGAAATCATCCTGTTTCTGTATATTGCAACAATTCTGCTTGCAAAAGTCAATGCCATCATAAAAGTATTCCAGAAAAAAAAAAGGAATATTTCATGGCTTTTAGATTCATGTTTTATGACACCACGGAGCTGTGGAGTAGTGGGTGCTGAGGGTTGAAGAGAAACACTGCTTCCTAGATAAACCTAAACATTGTCCTTCTGCCATTGTGCCCCCAGAGAAGCATGCCATCGGGATATTGTGAATTTGCAAGTGGAGATGATCAAGCAGTTCCATATGCAGCTGGTATGTACAAAGAGTTTGATGGGAAACAAGAGTTTTTTGTTTTCAATAGTACCAAGGTGTTGCCAACTTCTCTTAGGCAAAATTGGTTCTTCAGTTTTAAGAGCAAGAAAGAGGATTAGGTGGGAAGGAGAGGGAAACTATGACTTGGAACCTGTTGAACTGTTTTGTGCTGGATAAATAAAGGGATCACATGCATTGGGTAGGTGTTGAAGTAATGCATTGCTCAGCTTGGCAGGCTGCTGGGCCAGCACCTGGAAAGGTTGGACCAGATGATCCCTGGGGTGTCTTCCAATCTGGCATCTGTAATTGTGAATTCCATGTTTCTGGAGTTAAAAAAAGACAAAGGGGAAACATTCATCTGTTTATTGGGAAGGACCAAGAGTTGGGCTAAGGAGGAGAGAGATGGAATTGAAGTAAAAAGGTTCACTTACAGATCCTGGATGTATAGTGTGCAGTGTCCTGTGTTTCATTTCACCTTTTTATGAATCTTTGTTCTTTTGATCTGCGTTAAAAAGACCTTGTCTGAGTGCTGAACATTTTAATGGAACTTGCATTAGTAGATTCTCATGCTGAAGAAGTGCAAACTTATCTTTTGATAAAATATTCACTAATGTATTAATGATCAAAATGCTGTATGTCAGCATAAAAAAAAAAAACCCTGATCTTAGTTTTCATATCAAAAGAGTTTTTTTTAAACCAGTATTACCTAGGTTATTTAATTTTCAGAAAGAGATATGAAAATAGATAGGATAAAACTGGAATAATTAGCTACTGATTGAATATCTTTTTTTTTCCTTTTTCTCCAGAATGAAATGCATGCTTTGCTTGAAAGATACTCTGTAAATGAAAGCTTAGTAGCTGAAATTGAGAGACTGCGAGAAGAAAACAAAAGGCTGAGGACTCACTTTTGAGAAGTTTCCACTGCTGTTTGTTTCTTACCCTGATCACCTCCCTGCAGGTGGTATGTTGCTCCTGACAGATCGTCCTTCACCATTCAAGTGTTCTATGAGGACCTGCTGTTAGTTTGGACACGCATCTTATTCCAAAGTAATGGTGTAAGATAGTACATGTAATTATAAAATTTGGAGCACTGTATAAAAACATTTCTATGCTCATGCTAATCCCCTTGAAATACATCCTTCTACTGGAAAAACTTAAAGAGTAAGTACATTATCAGAGGTTTTTTAGCAATAAGTGAAGTGCCTTTTTGTAGACAAAATCCAACCAGGACAGATGCCTTTTCTAGAAGAGTTTTTTTGATACACCTGCTTTTTCTATCTCCTGCTTTCTTACTGCTGCCAGAAACAATCACTATAGCTTGCTTTACAGATACTTGTCTTGGAGAAAAAAGGGAGAGAAAGCTCTTCTTCTGGAGGATGTGGACTCTTGATCCAAAAGAGTTGGGAAGTACAGCATTCAGTTGCCTTCATTCAGCTGACAACTCTTCTGTCCTGAGTAAAACCAGAGCTTGAAAATAACTCCAAGTTCAGTGCCATGATCTTTCTTTGTTCCCCTGTTTAAAATTTGTCCTTGTCTGCTGTGAACTTTGTTTCAAATGCTACTTCAGCTGCACAAGGAGATCTTTGTTACAACTTCAGCTATGAAGCTAGAATTCTTTTAACGTACAAGCTGTTTGTCATATGAATGCAACTCTAGACTTCAAAATGTAAGTATATACTCAGCCTTTAATAATGCAGAATCGTAAGCATTGTCTTTCAGGCTTTGAGCACCTTTTGTGCACTTCTCTCTTTAATTCTTAGTGCACAACACTTAACATTGAGCATTTGTGTTGTAATTTTGCGTTGTGTCTGTTTAGCCTAACTGTAGCCTTTTGGAGATAGCTACATACCAAATCTAAGTAATATCTTAGTTGTGTTATTAACATAACAAATATTAAAGAGAACTCATTGCTTCAGGAGTGTAATGGCCTGAATACTGTTCTGAAATGAGGCTCAGCACAAAGTCCTGACTGCTGAAGTTTGTGGGAGGTTTGACTTGGCCTTTATTTGTGGCAAAAGATTTAAATAAAAGCTTCCAAAAAAAATTATTTTTTTTTTAATCTTAAGTTAAAATGTTCTGAAAAACTTTTTTTTTTTTTTTTTTTACTATTTACATTGTTCTGGAGACTTCTTAATTTTCCTGCTACTCCTCGATTGTTTCTTTTTACACAGTCATTTAAAACTCAATGAGGAAAGTCTGAGAAGATGGTGAATTAGTTACAACATCTAGTGTTTAAATCTATGATGGCACTCTTCTGCTTAATGAGAAAGCCATAATATATAGTGTAACTTATTTTTGTATATTGGAAAATTGAAAATAAATAAACAACCAACAACAACCCACCCTTATCTCTACCTTTTCCCTATCCTCAGTCTTTTTTTGAGTCAATTAATAAAATCCTGCAACAAAGTGAAGGTGTTTGAGCTGCCTTTAAGGACAGGATTTAAAATGTCTGCAGTTTTACTGCTCTTAAAAATATTTCTGCATTATTTCATGGTGAGTGGCAACAAAGTAAGTTAATTTTTTTTTTTTACTAATTTAATACACAATGTAGAAGGGTTTTCTGTTTAATTTGTTTTGTTCCAGTTCATAGGATGTGTAAGCTTGGCACATTGACCACAGTTGATGATGACAGTAGTAGGTGGAGGTATGAAAACCATCTTGCTCTTCTGGATGCTTTGCAGTATTATTTAATTAACCTTGTGGTTTTTCCATCTCTTGATCTCTTCCCCAAGTGTTCTTGCTGTCATCTGGGTCCTACCGAGATGATAGCAGAGAATTAGGCAAATATCTTGGGTGTGTGGCACTTAGATAATTTTGTTTTCTTGGCTTAGAACTGTTAATGTTTTTCTTAACTCCCAAATGGAGGTGATTATAGCAAGAGTGATTCAAAAGAAATATTTTGGCCTTCTTAAAAAAAGATCTTTAGGGCTGTTTTTCCATATCTCAGGACTGCTGTGGCACAAGTAGCTACCTATACTGTGTGGAGACCCTATATGGCTACCACTACAGGGGTGCATTTTGCCTTGTACACATATATGATTTGTATGTTAAAATAAAGCCTGTTTTAACCTTTTGGAGAAAAAAAAAAGTGGTGTGGTGACCTGTTTATTAAAGAAAACAATCTGTTATAATTGTTCTACCTCAGCAAGCAGGAGTCTAGTCCAAAGAATATGTAGAGATCTACTTAAAATTCTTTAGTTATCTTTTTTGCCCCTCTGGCTTCACATAGACCATCTAATGTACATATTACCCCATGATTTTGCAGTGAAGAACAGTTGTGTAGTTATTCCTTTCAGCTTAGAAACTTAGTCATGTTCACAGCTGAAAATGATGTTCAAGCAGATGTTTTAAGTGGGGGTATAGTCTTGTCACCTAAACTCCTGATGGCCTGCATCTTCCTAATACTTAATTTCAGCCCTGCAGTGCCCACATTGTGCTGATGACAAGAATTTGGAAGTTGCTCACTGCCCCTCCTACACAAGGCACAAGACCTCTGGAAAAGATGGCAATGTGTTATGGACTGATTTGCCAAACAAGGGTTCCTTGCTGGCAGATGCCCTGGATACTAAATTTAAGATCAAAAACTGTCTCAGATTACTTGGCTAGAAAGATCTTAGAACTGTTGAGGTTGGAAAGAGAGTCCAACTGCTCACCTAGAGGTGAGCCACTACCCCTAAACCATGGCCCTCAGCACCACATCCATGTCTCTCTTAAATACCTCCAGGGATGGTGACTGCTTCCCTGGGCAGCCTGTTCTGTGAAGAAATTCTTCCTAACGTCCAACCTGAACCTTCCCGGCACAACTTGAGGCCCTTTCCTCTTGTCCTGTTGCTTGAGAGCAGCCCCCACCTCACTCCAACCTTCGTTCAGTGGCTTGTAGAGGGTGATTAGGTGTCCTGCCAGCCTCTCCTTCTGAAGGCAAAACATTCTCAGTTCCCTCAGTTGTTCCTCCTAAAACTTGTGTTCAAGGCCCTTCACCAGCTTTGTTGCTCTTTGGCCATGCTCCAGCACCTCAGTGTCCTTGTGGTGAGGGCCCCAAAACTGGGCCAAATATTCAAGGTGTGGCCTCAGCAATACCAAAGGGAACAGTCTCATCCCTAGACCTTCTGACTGCATTGTCCCTGGTACAGGCCAGGATACCACTGGCCTTGGCCACCTGAGCATACTACTGGCTCATATTCAGCTGACCAAGTGACAGATCTGATACTGTTGGATGCTGAAGACTGTCAGCTGGCCTGATGTTTGCTTGCTCACCAGCATGGTGAGCCAACCAAGTCCTAGGCTGCATCAAGAGCAGTGTAGCCAGCAGGGCAAGGGAGGTGATTCTGTCCCTTTACTCTGCTCTCATCAGACTCCACCTGGAGTACTGTGTGCAGTTCTGGAGCTCTCAGCACAGGAAGGACATGGAAGTGTTGGAGCGGGTCCGGAGGAGGGCCATGAGGATGATCAGAGGGCTGCAGCAGAGGACAGGCTGAGAGAGTTGGGGCTCTGCAGCCTGGAGAAGAGAAGGCTTCCAGGAGACCTAATAGTAGCCTTCCAGTATCTGAAGGGGGCCTACAGGAAGGCTGGGGAGGGACTACTGACAAGGTCTTGCAACGACAGGACAAGGGGCAATGGGTTAAAACTGGTAGAGGGGAGATTTAAGCTGGATGTTAGGAGGAAGTTCTTTACAGTGAGGGTGGTGAGACACTGGCACAGGTTGCCCAGGGAGGTTGTGGCTGCTGCCTTCCTGGAGGTGTTCAAGGCCAGGCTGGATGAGGCCTTGAGTGAGCTGTACTAGTGGGAGGTGTCCCTGCCTATGGCAGGGGGTTGGAACTAGATGATCCTTGAGGTCCCTTCCAACCTTACCACTATGTGATTGTATGATTCTAGGGCTGGATCTGTGTGGTCCTTGCTGTTGTGTCAGAAGCTGCACCTTTTGTTCTGAGTCAGAATGGCTCTTTTCATCCTACCTCTTGCAGTGCACCTGGGGGACGCTGATCAACACAGTCTCTGAAGATTCAAGGTCTGGAAAGAATCTCACACTGCTCCTTAAGCATCTTCTGGCAGGCATTGACAAATGTAAAAGATGAAGCTAGGAGGGCAAGAATAAAGAACTGTGAAGTGTTTTCAAGGTAAACTGTGAAATCAGCTGTGAGTCTGGATGTCTTGCTGTAGACAGAGTGCAGATGTTTCCATTTCTCCCCGTGGAAAGCTAGCCCATGGCTAGAATGCATACCTAATGTTTGCAAAATAAGCTGGCAGGAGCTGTTTTGTGGCAGTGCATATAATGAACCGTGGGTTTTCAAGAGTGTTGTTATGAGGCAGGGGATGAGCACACAAAGGGAAATTATTCTCGGTGTGGAAGGCACCTCAGGTTTGACAGCAAACTTAGAAACCTCCCCTGCTTCCTCTGCAGAAACTTCCAGGTTATTCTGTCTTCACCTGGATTTAGACAAGTGGTGCCTAAAGCAAAGGGGCAGACAGATGTGTGGTATTTAGTCTTTAGCTTTGGTGATGCTTAAAACACTCAGACTTGAATTCAAGTAGTAGAGGTCATTCTTTCATCTGGACAAACTCTGTCAGGACTGGAGATGCTTGGTGGAACAACTGCCCCCACCACAACTTTTTTTTGTATCTTGGATTGCTCTGGTCTTTGCCTGTAGTGTTTTGGAGCTCCAGTGACACAGTTTTCTAAATTTAGTTGATGGATGTCCAAAGCCATCCACTTTTAATCACATATTAGCACTAGCAGGTCTTGGAAACAACTTCCCTGTTTTGTGTTACCTGCTGTCCTTTGTCACTGGCCCAGTGGTAGCTGCATCTGCCTTTGAGGATCTGTGTGAGCCAGACTTTGTTGGCTCAAACATTATGCAGTGATAAAGATCTGAACAGAAAAGGCTTGCCTAGAGATAGGAAGTCTCCATGGCTATGGGTAGCCCTCAACAGCCTCTTTTCTGGAGCCTCAGGCCACACTTATTCCTGGCACATGGATTAGCAATGGACAGAGATACGTTGTTCTAGGTGGAATTCTGTATTTTCCCTGAGTTGATTTCTCTAAACTCCTGCAACTGCACTGGAAGAACCTCATGCAAATCAGCATGCCCTCCCTTGAGAACTGGAGCAGCCACCCCACTCCCAAAGGATAAAAAGGGACAGCAATATTCTGAGTCTTATCATCTACCAGAGAAGCCTTCCCTGGATACACACTCACCACCAAAGAACAGAAGTCTTGGGCTGATCCTGTGAGACATCACTGGCTCCAAGGATGGTGATACCTTTCTTTCTCTCTCTTCTTTCCTCAGTTTCCCTCTCTTTTCTTCTAACCTTAAGGCATAAGCAACCACGAGTTTTCATACAGCACTCCTTGAATCAGGTAAACTGAACTGATCAGCCATTTGGGGTCAGTTCTTCATTTCCTCCAATGGGATTTTTGAATCTAGCATGACCTCCCTGCTGCCCAGAGTTCTGTTGCATTTGGGTCACAGCAACATTACGTGAAGTAATTAGCTGCAGAAACCTTAGTTCTACCAGCTGTGATATGCAGCTCACATGGTCATGGCTCTACATGTTTGTGCTCTCAATCTAGCTAAAATAATAACACAAGCCTTGGCTCGTGTTATTAAAAGTTGTTATGGTTCCCATCCAACTTCCTACACCTCAAGGGTCTGTTTCTATATGGAAATCAGGGAGAGACAATGCTTTTTCAGCCTATTGCTGTGCAAGAAAGGTAGTTAATCTTTTCATCTCTACTTGTCCTCTGAGTCACGAAGAAGGAAAGAAAGTAGGCAAAGGGCACATGAGAAAAGACCACACTGTCATGTATAAGTTATTTACACACAAGTGCCTTTACAGGTTAAAATCCTCACATATTGGCTAATAGAGGGCAGGAATGTTTCAGGGTGTAAAAAATGAGGGCTATAAATAAGTGCCAGCACCCAGTTGCATTACCATAGCACTGTCTACCAGAAAGGCTGAGTGCCCAGAGGTGTCCAACTGGAGATACTTGACAAAATAACCGAGTTGCTGTTTTCTGAAGAGCAAGTCCTTTGTAAGATCTCAGCCTGGCCAGTCAAAAACTTGGGCAGACAAAGCCAATCAATTATTTGTTGAAAGTTCTGGGCTAAGTAGATTAAATTCTTCCCCTCATTACATATCTTCTGCACTCAAACAGTTCTGGGTTTATGCTGTTTCAGTTCTCATTGCTGAACTTTTGTATCACTCAAAACATTGATGCAATTTCTTATCCAAGTCCACAAACAAACAAAATGGTGCAGGATAGATGCAATGATTTAACAGGTGCATTGCTTTTGCCTGCTGCTTGCTGTCATAGAATCATAGAATGTCAGGAGCTGGAAGGGACCTAGAAAGATCATCTGGTCCAGCCCCCCTGCCAGAGCAGGATGACCTAGAGCAGATCACATGGGAACGCATCCAGAGAGTTCTTGAATATCTCCAGAGAGGGAGACTCCACAACCTCCCTGGGCAGCCTGTTCCAGTGCTCTGTCACCCTTACAGGGAAAAAAATTCTTCCTCAGGTTCACATGGTGCTTCAACTTCCACCCATTGGCCCTTGTTGTGTCACTGGGCATCACTGAGAAGAAGCTGACTCCATCCTCCTGGCACTCACCCCTTACATATTTGCAAACATGAATGAGATCATCTCTTAGTCATAGAATGTTAAGGATTGGGAGGGACCTCCAGAGATCATCAAGTCCAACCTCTCTGTCAAAGCAGGATCACCTGGGGCGGGCAAGAGAGACACGTCCAGAGAGATTTTGGAAGTCTTTAGGGAAGGACACTCCATGACCTCTGGGCAGCCTGTGCAAGGGCTCTGTCACCCTTACAGGAAAGAAGTTTCTCCTCATGTGGAAGTGAAACTTCCTGTGTTCCAGTTTGTGTCCCTTGCTGGTTGTCCTGTTGCAGGACACCATTGAAAAGAGCCCAGCACCTCCTTCTTGACAGCCACCCTTCAGCTACTTGTAGACATTAATACGATCTCTCAGTCTTTCCAGGCTAAACAGCCCGAGGTCTCTCGGCCTTTGCTCATCATCCACTGGAGTTTTAGGTTCCCAACCTTACAGAAGTGTCTGCAGATGTGTCCTGCAGTTACTTTATTACTGAGGTCTATCCTTTCGAGAAGAAAAGTCAGCAAGTCTTCAAGAGTAAGGCAAATGTAAATGAAATAGACTGCGTGTCCTCATGCCACAAGCCACAACATTCTTCCCACACCGCTCCAGTGATGCCAAAGCTCACACTGCCACACAGCATGGGGTAGGAATGTGGCTACACTGTGCCCAAAATACTTGTCCCCTGAGTCCAATGTATTGGTGCCTTCCGTGGCTGTGGGAAAGTTGCTGACTCTGCGTCTCAGCAGCGGCAGAAGAAACTAGAAGTCTTCTGCCCCTCAGAGCGTTTGGCCCCGCTCCTAAATATCCCCTTTGGGGTAACACACAGTGAAGTCTCTTTCTGCAAGTATCCCCACCTCTGCCCCGCTGTACAGCTTCCTTCCACGCAGATGTGCTCCACCAGATGTAGATCACACCAGTAATATGAGCTCACTTCATATGGCACGTATGGGTGGGGCTCACGGCTCTACAGGAATTCCATTGCTTGTTTCCATAGTAACTTTGAGGCTTCAGAATGGAAGAGACAAAAAAACCCCATGAACAGCAGGAGACATGCAGGGAGGTAACAGCACTGCAGTGACACGATAGAGTTGCCCTTTGCCATTCTGAAGTGACAGAAAACCCAACTGTGACAGGAAAATGTACTGCGGTTTCTGTACTGTGCAGCCCATTACTGACTTTGCTGTTGGATGGGTTCAAGTTACTTCCTACCCCAGCTAGTAAGCAAATGATAGCGTTGGTGTGACTGTTAGATATCTCCACCTGCAAGTGGAAGTCTCTTCACCTAACAACCCTCTTTGTCAAGAGGTCTCACTCGGTACAAGGCATTACCTTGTACATACCTTGACCACCTTCCCAAGGAATCTACACTGGGCTCAAGAAACTTGACTGCCTTTGTTGATTGTAGGTAGGTAGTGTCGTTAGGAAGGAGGGAGAGGAAGAGACAGATGGAATGATGACTGGCCAATTAACCTGGTTCACCTGTACTCTCCTGTGAGGATGGGGACCTTGAAGCTGATCTGCAGCTGAAGCTGATCAGCAACAGATATGTAACTGCTGGTGTGAGAGCCCTTCTCAACTGAGATGCTAAAAAGAAAATATCCTTCTGATGACTCCCTTACAGAGCAGGTCAATTGTTTCATGTTTTTCTGTACTGAAGCTGTTTTTCTGGCCCTCGTTCTTCCTATTAGATTGCTAGGTAGTAACTTAACTTGGAGACCACAAAGCTTAGCTGATAGAAGTCAGCTCCAGCTGCAGAGGAAAAGATGGAGACATTTCTTTTCACTGCTGCTGTGTGTTAAGAGCATCTAGGAATGAAAACAACTCTCAGACGATTTACAGCCCTTGCCACACACTGAGTCACAGCACTGAGGATTCAATAACAGGAGCCCTCCAGGTCCTTGAAATGCTTCTTTCAATGAGCATCCACTCCATCACACCAAGGCTGAACGTAAACAAATTTCCGTCCATACACTTACCTCAACCACCTATTGGGTTTTCCTGACAATGCCATGGCAAGCTCCAGGGGAGATAGCACTGCAGTCAGCCTCTCCTGGTACTATGTCAACATTTGGGCTCAAATCAATGTCCCTGAGGGTGTGATACCTTAAAGAGATTGAACTTGAGAGGGCAATCAGGCTGTGGCTGTGGGTGAGGCAGCAGATCAGGGACTCAGGTGCTGCCACACCTGTGGTGTATCATTTCAGAGCATTCTTTGCCTGTAGCCCCCAATGCTGTGGTGGGTGTGGTCTACTTTGTCCCACCAAGCAGCTCTCCAGGCTGCAAGGGTAGAGTATTTCTGTCCTCGCTGGCAATGATCTACCAGTGGGGCAGATGGAAAACACTCCCATCAGTAAGCATGGAGCAGGAAGGGACAAGGTAGTGGCAGGGGATGTGGGACAGGGAACACGGGACACGGGGTTCGTTGTAGCCAGGCATAGAGGTTGCATGGCAGGAGGGTTCATGGGGCTGGCAGTGAGGGTGGGAAATGGCCTGGGGAGCAGCTCTGGGTGATGATTTTTGCAGACACATTGCTGTGTGGGGGCCAACCATGGGGCAGAGAGCTGGGACATGCTTGCTGGTTGGGTGAAAAGCTAAGATGTGCTTGGTTTTGCTTCTGCTTCCTTTCAAGAAACTGTGATCTGCCAAGGGAGGTGGTGGAAACACCATACCTGGAGGTGCTCAAGAAACAAACAAATGTGGCACTTTACGTCATGGAGGTGTTGAGTAGAAGGTTGCGCTCAGTCCTAGAGCTCTTTTCCAAACTTAATGATTCTATGATTGTAACTCTAGAAGTCCTTTCCTAATTGGCACCACTCAGTGATTTTATGATGTTATAGCACACAATTACACTTTTTATTAGACCCACCCTGATAAAAACTTGCTATGACAGAGCAGGGCTGCTGACTTGATGGTGTACTGACAGACTTCAAATTCCTGCCGCTGTTCACAACCCAAAGGCTGTGCGCAGGAGCAGTACCTGAGGCAGGCAATAGTGAGGCCACACTTGGAGTACTGTGTCAAATTTTGGGCTCCCCAGCTCAAGAGAGATAGGGACCTGCTGGAGAGAGTCCAGTGCAGAGCCACAAGGATGACAGGGGGACTTGGGCATCTCCCCTTCAAAGAGAGACTGAGAAACCCAGGGCTGTTTAGTCTGGAGAAGACTGAGAGTAGATCACACCAGTGTGTACAAATATCTGAGGGGTGGATGTCAAGTGGATGGGGCCGATCTCTTTTTGGCGGTCAGCAGCAATAAGCCAAGGAGTAACAGTTACAAACTGGAACAGAGAAGGTTTCACCTCAGCATGAGGAGAAACTTCTTTAGAGTGAGGGTGCCCAGAGAGGTTGTGGAGTCTCCTTCTCTGGAGACTTTCCAAACCCACCTGTGGGTGCATTCCTGTGCAGACTACCCTAGGGGATTCTGCTTGCCAGGGAGATTGGTCTTGATGATCTCTGTAGGTCTCTTCCAACCTCTAATATTCTGTGATTCTGTAATATCTGAGGCAGGAAAGGCAATACCTGAGGTGTATGGGCAGTACCTGAGGCAGGCACCACCTGAGGTGGGCGAGTGTCACCCGAGTCAGGCAGTACCTGAGACAGATGGGCACTGCCTGAGCCAGGCAGTACTTGAGGTGAACGGGCAGTGCCTGAGCCAGGCAGTGCTTGAGACAGGCAGTACCTGAGACAGATGGGCACCGCCTGATCCAGGCAGTACTTGAGGCGAATGGGCAGTGCCTGAGGCAGACTGGCAGTGCCTGAGGCAGACGGGCAGTGCCTGAGCTAGGTAGCGCCTGAGCCTGGCAGCACCTGAGGCAGAAGGCAGTGCCTGAGCCAGGTAGCACCTGAGGAAGATGGGCAGTGCCTGAGCGAGGCAGCACCTGAGGCGGATGGGCAGTACCTGAGCAAGGTGGCACCTGAGGAGGACGGGCAGTACCTGAACCAGGCAGCGCCTGAGCCAGGTAGCGCCTGAGGCGGATGGGCAGTACCTGAGCAAGGTAGCACCTGAGGAGGACGGGCAGTGTCTGAGCCAGGCAGCGCCTGAGTCGGACGGGCAGTACCTGAGGCGGATGGGCAGTGCCTGAGCCAGGCAGCGCCTGAGGAAGACGGGCAGTACCTGAGCCTGGCAGCACCTGAGGCGGACGGGCAGTGCCTGAGCTAGGTAGAGCCTGAGCCTGGCAGCACCTGAGGCGAACGGGCAGTACCTGAGCCAGGTAGCACTTGAGGAAGACGGGCCGTACCCGAGCCAGGCAGCGCCTGAGGCGGACAGGCAGTACCTCCTGGCCCCCGCAGAGGGCAGGGCTACCCCACGCCTCGGCGGTTCCGTCGACTGCCTCTCTGCTCGTCCCAGCTCGCTGCTCGGCGGCCGCAGCCCCATGGGTGGGTGCGGCGATTCCCCCATACCCTCCCCGCCTCACGCCGGGCCGGTGTGCGAATCCTGCCCTGAGACCTGGCTGCGGGCGAGCGGGTTTGCGAAGCCGTGCGGGAATGGCGTCGCGGCGGCTGGGTACGGGGGAGCGGTGTCTGCCGCTGCCGGTAAGTGATGGGTTAGCGTCAGCCGCAGCCACAGCCGGCCGAAATGCGGGGCAGGTGCTTCTCGCCTTCTGAAAGGGGCAAAGTCACGGCACCGACTCGGTGTAGCAGGTTAAGTCCCGTTTGAAGGTGTTTCTTCAACGAATTTTCATTCCAACGCTTTGGGCTGAAGAAGATGCAAAGTCATTTAGGTGCTGGTTTAGGGTTATGTGAAGGGAGATCATGGCGTTAAACGAGTTTTACTTTAATCACTCTTGGTAATGAATAGATGGCACATTCATCAGGATGTATGCTGTTTCCTAGGGAAGGAAGGAAAAAGTGGAAGAAGAAATATAATGCTGCCAGGTGATCTCATTTGCCTTGGCTCATTTCCTTCCACTGTGAAAACAGTAAACTTCCTGAAGCTAAGAGAGTGAAAAAGTAGTTGAACTATTTTGTGAGTCTTTTCAACACCTCTGATAGAGAGCCAGGCCTTCTCTAAGTCAGCATCGTGTATTTAGGTAACTCTAAAAGTAGGGGGAGATTGCACATTCCCCTAGAGTCAAAGATCTGGGTAATTTTCAACATTGTGGGATCTTCAACTCTTGGCTGCAGTGGAAAGTTATGCACAGGACTTCAATCGGGTCAGCAGAAAGATTGGAATAGAATTAGTATTTCTCTTTCAATTCAGGTAGAGCAGGGACTAAATGCAAAACTCTCCTCATTCATGAGAAGTACCCTCAGAACATGCCTCCTGCAATGCAGGCTTTTGGTGATTGTGGAATCCACTCTCATTTCCCAGAAAAGTTACCTTAAATCTTGAAATACAGGGTGGGAGAACTATTCCCTGCTTAAAGTGAGGTCTGAGAGCTGTCAGAGAACAGCCATGGTTGCTAATGCCACATCTGTGTGAGACAACCAAGAGCAACTGCTAGACGTGACTCCAGGTTGGCTGAGCTGCATCAGCTTGCTTGGGAGTGCATGTTCTGGTGG
The DNA here is from genome assembly GCA_013396675.1 of Eubucco bourcierii. Classification (NCBI taxonomy): domain Eukaryota; kingdom Metazoa; phylum Chordata; class Aves; order Piciformes; family Ramphastidae; genus Eubucco; species Eubucco bourcierii. Next base: position 45,403 of record VWZE01016283.1, on the reverse strand, counting down.
AACTGGGGCTCTGGGCAGCTAGGGCCTTTCTTTTAAAGGAGTGGAAATGTACAGTCTCACCTTCTTGTTCCCTCTGACATGAGTTTTGAAGGGCAAGACATCTCTCAGCTGCAAAAGGAGGAATCTTGCTCATGGGATCTGTGTTCTCTTGTTGGCCTCCATTGTGCGTATTGTCTTTGTGTTCTGATCCTGTAAATGGTTGTGGACAGTCTTAGTGCCTAGCAGAGCTTAGATGAAAACTCTCACATCAGGTTGCTCATGGTTATCAAGAATTTAGCAATTCTTTGTGTACCTTGCAGTAGAGAGTGGGAGTGTGTTACATGCTTATGGGGCCTGGGTGACAATTTGGACCTCTTGGATGCTTAGAGGGGCATTTAAGTATCAAACAGTCTTGGAGGGTTTGCACAGATACCTACACTCATTTTCACTTACTGGAAGTTCAGGTCAGGCTGTTCTTTAAGGGTTAAATGAGTTATCAATGTGATAGGAAAAAAAAATGTATCTACAGAGAACAAATCCAGATGACTTTAAAGCTCATTATGCAGGGTGGGAAATTGTGACTGGAATTGTTATTTGTGGCCACAATTTAAGGTATCGATTGGACTCTGAGCTACTTTGACTGTCTTATTTGTATCTTTTAACAATAACAAAATCTCCTATCAACCTCTGGTCAGTAGGAGAGGAAATAGAAGTGAAGGCAACAGAGAGGTATTTTAAAGCCTCTGTCTCACTAGTTCCCAGTCTTTCAGGCTTCAGTGCTCATTAGAGCACAGCAGAGCATGTCCTCAGAGCTGAACCACCTTTTTCTTGTTTTGCAGCAGTTTCAGCTTGACAAGAGTTTTCTTCTGAGACTCTGTTTGCATGTGAAGTGGCTGTAATTTGGGAAGGGAGAGGAAATTTGTGTTCTTTGCTGAAGACAGAGGGTTCTATTGTCATTCACACCCTTCTCAGGAGCTAGTTGCCTGGCTTTGTGGATGCTGCAGCAGGGACTGGCTTCTCCTGGGGTAGTCTTTTAGTTTTGATAGCATGCAGCTGTGACAGGAGCTGTAATCCTGAGGTGAAAATAATCTCAGTAGGTGGTATAGGTGTTACAAAGGTCTTTGTTCCTCTGTTTTTTCATCAAAAGAGAGACATGAAACTGAGCTTTCTGTTCAGTGAAGTGCTGAGAGGTAGGGGAGAAAGTGACATCGCTGGGTAGCACGTTCAAGAGGATCTCTACTGGTGAGCCTTTGGGTTGCTGTCCTCTAGCAGCACTCTTGGCAGGAGAAGATGGTTGGAGATGTTTTGTCCACAATAGAATAGGTGCAACACAAAGAAGCTGAGTTAGGAAGTTTACTTGTGACATGAATTTGATAGTTGATGCTTCTAGATGCTGCAGATGAGAGGTGGAGAAAAATGGAAATGTGTACGTCCTCCATTTGTATGCAGAAGGGCTCACTGGTCAGAGATAATATGGTGTTGAGTGCTTCCTCGTGTGCTGGAGCTGGCTGGAGGGACATCTTGCACACTGGCAACTGCATGTAGTGTTTCAGACTTTATTTGCATAACTTCCTAGTGAGGCTGGCTTAAGGAAGTGTCCTTGACACTGGGCGAAGGGGATGGATGCTGAACTTGGCAAGCTAGCCTTGCTGGGCCCCCACTCCGTCCTGGGGCACTGTGAAAAAGAGCGTGGTCATCAGGTCAAGGGAGGCTCTCTTCCTGTTCTGCTCTGCCCTGCTGAGACCACATCTGGAGCATTGTGTCCAGTTCTAGGCTCTCCAGTTCAAGAAGCACAGGGATATACTAGAGAGTGTCCAACAGAGAACTATGAGGATGATGAAGGGACTGGAACATCTGTCTTATGAGGAAATATTGAGAGACCTGGGAATGTTTAGTCTGGAAAAGAGAAGACTGAGAGGAGATCTTACTGGTGTTATAAATACCTTAAGGGTGGGTGTCAAGAAGAGGGGGGCAGGCTCTTTTCAGTGGTGTCCTGTGATAGGATGAGGGGCAGTGGATACAGAATCACAGAACATTAGAGATTGGAAGGGACCTCCAGAGATCATAGGGTCCAACCTCCCTGCCATGGCAAGATCAGCTAGGGTAGTTCACACAGGAATGCATCCAGGCAGATTTAGAAAATCTCCAAAGGAGGAGGCTCCACAACCTCTGTGGGCAGCCTGCTCCAGTGCTCTGTCATCCTCACAAACTACAACACAGGAAGTTCCACCTCAACACGGAGGAAAAAACTTATTTTCTGTAAGGGTGATGGAGCTCTGGAACAGGCTGTCCAGAGTGGTAGTGGAATTTCCTCCTCTAGAGATTTTCCAGAATTATCTGGATGGGTTCCCTAGTGCCCTGCCTGAGGTAATCCTGCTTTGGCAGGGGATTGGACTCAACGATCTCCAGAGGTCCCTTCCAACCTCTACCTTTCTGTGAATTTAGGACTCTGTAATTGCTTCTGTGGGGACAAATGGGAGTGTAACTCCCTGAGGGAATGTGTCTCCACAGGGTATGGATGGAAATCTGGGTAGATGATGTGAGAGCACAAAGTTGGGCACTATATATACATCCTCACTTTCCTCCATTTGCAGTTGTGTCCTGGCTGCTTGCAGGTTTGCTGAATGCTGCTCTTTAATAGTATGCCTCAAGGAGTACTGGGGAGGGATTATTTACAAGGTCTTGCAATGACAGGACAAGGGTTCATGGGTTAAAAACTGGCAGAGGGAAGATTTAAACTGGATGTTATGGGGAAGTTCTTCCCCATCACAGTGAGAGTGGTGAGACACTGGCACAGGTTGCCCAGGGAGGTTGTGGCTGCTCCCTCCCTGGAGGTGTTCAAGGCCAGGTTGGAGGAGACCTTGAGCTGTACTAGTGGGAGGTGCCCCTGCCTATGGCGCAGGGTTGGAACTGGATGATCCTTGAGGTCCCTTCTAACCTTACCATTCCATGATTCTTTGATTCTATGACAAGGAAAAAGCAAAATGCCCATAAAGGCACGAAGAAGTCATTTTCACATAGCTGAAAGACCTTTTTCTCTCTTTTTCTGACTCTTCCCTACAGTCTGTAGACTGTTTTTATCTTTCATTTGTTTACTGATGGCAATGGCCATTGGCATTTAAAACAGAAACAGGAGAACACCCACATTTCACATGACATTAAGCAAAAGCAATGATTCAGGGTTCATGTATTTTAATAACATTGGTTAAAGCACTGTATGTGCATATTTCTTTATAAGCCATTATGAATATTTATTTCTGAAACATTTTTCTTCATCTTAGCCACTTTGCAATGGCTTTTATTTATTCTTCTTCTATTACTGCACTGATGTTGAGCTGCTGCTTTTATTTCTAGAGACTCTAGCAGAGTGCTGGTCTGTTTACTTGGAGAAAACCAGTATATTTCTGACTAACAGGCTGAAATAAAGCAATAAAGAACAGTGTCAAGGCTGTTCACAAAAACAAAGTTTGTCAGCTTGGGAAGGAGGTACTGCTGCTTTGCTCCATGTTTCTGAATTGTTAGGGGTGAGCCCTGGCTTAAACATTGTGGTTTCTTTCTGATGTTACCCAGGATCTGATGGGTCAGGAATGTGTGAGATATGGTGGAATTACTGAATAATCAGCCCAAAAGGAAGGCTTTTCCTGGGGCTATTAGGCAAAAATATACTTTTAGTATCCATCTATCTGTCTATCCACCTATCCATCTATTTCAATTTATTTTCTGCTTTAAAACAGTGTAGTGGGGAATGTTTCACATTCAATGTAAACTGTCTTCTATTTTTACTCTTAGCAGTGGACTATAGGAATGTTGTGTTCTGTGCTAATTAATTTAAAGTTAACAGAATCACAGAATGTTAGGGGTTGGAAGGGACCTCCAGAGATTCTCCAGCCCACCTCCCCTGCCAAAGCAGGATCACCTAGGGCAGGCCATACTGAAACACATTCAGATAGGTCTTGAACATCTCCAGAGAAGGAGACTCCACAACCTCTCTGGGCAGCCTGCTCCAGGGCTCTGCTACCCTTACAGGAAAGAAGTTTCTCCTCATGGTGCTGACGTAGAACTTCCTGTGTTCCAGCTCATATCCTTTGTTCCTTGTCCCGTCACTGGGCATCACCAAAGAGCCTGTCACCTTTGCCTTGACACCCACCCCTCAGATACTTATAGACATTAATAAGATCCCCTCTCAGCTTTCTCTTCTCCAGACTAAAGAGTCCGAGTTCGCTCAGTCTTTTGTCATAGGAGAGATACTGCAGTCAAGTTTGGTGATATTTTAATGTTTTTTAAACTCGAAACAAGATCTTCTCAGTTTGTGGTAGTTTCATTTTGTGCATTTTCTGTTAAAACAGCAGAGTGAAATCTTCTTTGCCTCCTCTGTAGCTTGTGAAATGTATATTTCTAGTGTGCGGCCTCTTATTTCTTCCATTTTTTGACCTTTCATTGCCATCCAATGATGGAGCAAGCTGAAAATGGTTTCAGGAGACCATTTCTTAAAGTGAAGATGCTCCAGGGTTGTCAGAAATAACTAACAATTAATGCAAGTGCTGTTCTAATCCTTATTTGGAGTTGAGTCACTGATGCTGGTAGCATGGATTTGTAGCACGGGGAAAACAGGCACCGTGTACTCGGTGCTTTATAGCTTCAGGTTTGAAGGACCATGAGGGATATCTTAAGTGAGTGAAACCCAGGAGAAGGCAGTAAATAAAACAAGAGTGAATGCTAATGGGCCTTTGGTATGAGAGAATTAAGCTGAGTAATCTGAGGAGGTGTTAGAGGAAAACAAAAGCCCATATGTGAAGGTTGATGGTTATTTGGTTTGAAATGCATTATGAAAGCACAGGAAAGGAACCTGTGGTTACAATTGAAAATAAAGCACCTAAAATGTGGCTGAGGCAGGGCAGAATAATGAACCTCTAAGTTCCTTAAGCTGCATGAGATAAACAACTTGTAAATAAATTTGAAACAAGTTAGGATACTGTCTTGGCTTAAGCAACAAGCTGCTTTTAATAGCAAAAATTGCTACGTTCACTTTGTTTCTTGATAGCTTGGCTGGAGGCAAATGGCTGGAGTTTGCTCCTGGAAATTGTAAAACTTCATTACCTGAAGTTATCTGGTTAGGCTGAAATTAGAGGAGAGACATAACCAACTGGTACAAGGAGTATGAGTTTCACATCCTCGAAATGAGTGTGCTAATGGAAAGAGTCAGGAAACTGCTCCAACTTCCAGACACTCTTCACTCAGAGTAGTACAGATAGATTCATACATGCAGAGAATGCTTTGGGTACCAAGGGACTGTGAAGATCACCTAGTTCTAACCCCTCTTCTGTGAGTAGGGATACCCTCCACTGGACTAGGTTGCTCAATGCCTTGAACACCTCCAAGGAGGAAACATTCACAACCTCCCTGGGCAACCTCTTTCAGTTTCACTGTAAAGAATTTCTTCATAATCTCCAGTCTAAGCCTGCCCTCCTCAAGTTTCAATCCTTTTTCTCTCATCCTATCACTACAAGACCTTGGAAAAAGTCCCTTTTCTAGCTTTCTTGTAGGTCCCTTTCAGGTGGAAGCCATGAAAACCACCAAGTTGGGGACAGAATCACAGAAGCTTAGAGGCTGGAAGTGACCTCCAGAGAACACCAATTCCAACCTCCCTGCCAAAGCAGGATCCCCTAGGGTAGTTCATACAGGAATCACAGAATCACAGAATGTCCAAGGCTGGAAGGGACCTCCAAAGCTCATCCAGTCCAACCCCCCTGCCAGAGCAGGATCACCTAGAGCAGATCACACAGGAACATATCCAGGCAGGTCTTTGCCTCAGTCTTTAACAGCAAGGGCTCCAACCACAATGTCCAAGTTGCAGAGGGTAAAAGTGAGGACTGGGAGCAGGCAGATCTGCCTACTATAGTAGAAGATGATGTTTATGAGCTCCTAAGAAACCTGAATGTGCACAAGTCCATGGGGCCTGATGAGATCCACCCACGGGTCCTGAGGGAACTGGCAGATGAAGTTGCCAAACCACTGTGCATCATATTTGAAAAGTCATGGCAGACTGGTGAAGTTCCTGCTGACTGGAGAAGGGCAAACATAACACCCATCTTCAAGAAGGGTAAAAAGAATGACCCTGGAAACTACAGACCAGTCAGCCTCACCTCTGTGCCTGGCAAGATCATGGAGCAGATCCTGCTGAAAGTCCTGCTAAGGCAAATGGAAAACAAAGCAGAGGTGATTGGTGGGAACCAGCATGGCTTCACCAAGGGCAGATCTTGCCTGACAAATTTAGTGGCTTTCTATGATGAAGTCACAGCGACAGTGGACAAGGGAAAGGCAGCTGATGTCATCTACCTGGACCTGAGTAAAGCATTTGACTCTGTCCCACATGACATCCTGGTCACCAAACTGGAAAAGCATGGACTTGATGGATGGACCACTCGCTGGATAAGGAATTGGCTGGATGGTCGAACCCAGAGAGTGGCGATCAACGGCACAATGTCCACCTGGAGACCAGTGACAAGTGGTGTCCCTCAGGGGTCAGTGCTGGGACCAGTGCTGTTTAACATCTTTGTCAGTGACATGGACAGAGGAATGGAGTGCACCCTCAGCAAGTTTGCAGATGACACCAAGCTGTGTGGCACAGTCGACTTGCTAGAGGGCAGGGATGCCATCCAGAGGGACCTGGACAGGCTGGAGAGTTGGGCCCAGGCCAACCTGATGAAATTCAATAAGGCCAAGTGTAAGGTCCTGCACCTGGGTAGGCACAATCCCAAGCACAAATACAGGCTGGGTGGTGAATGGCTGGAGAGCAGCCCTGAGGAAAAGGACCTTGGAGTCTGGGTTGATGAAAAGCTCAACATGAGCCTGCAGTGTGCACATGCAGCCCAGACAGCCAACCGAGTCCTAGGCTGCATCAAGAGAAGCGTGGCCAGCAGGGCAAGGGAGGTGATTCTGCCCCTTTACTCTGCTCTCGTCAGACCCCACCTGGAGTACTGTGTGCAGTTCTGGAACCCTCAGCACAGGAAGGACATGGAAGTGTTGGAGCGGGTCCAGAGGAGGGCCACAAAGATGATCAGAGGGCTGGAGCAGCTCTCCTATGAGGACAGGCTGAGGGAGTTGGGGCTCTTCAGCCTGGAGAAGAGAAGGCTTCGAGGGGACCTGATAGTAGCCTTCCAGTATCTGAAGGGGGCCTACAGGAAGGCTGGGGAAGGATTATTTACAAGGTCCTGCAATGACAGGACAAGGGGCAATGGGCTTAAACTGGCAGAGGGGAGATTTAGACTGGATGTTAGGAGGAAGTTCTTTACAGTAAGGGTGGTGAGGCACTGGAACAGGTTGCCCAGGGAGGTTGTGGCTGCTCCCTCCCTGGATGTGTTCAACGCCAGATTGGATGAGGCCTTGAGTGAGCTGTACTAGTGGGAGGTGTCCCTGCCTATGGCAGGGGGTTGGAACTAGATGATCCTTGAGGTCCCTTCTAACCTTACCATTCTATGATTCTATAGGTTTTGAATATTTCCAGAGAAGAAGACTCCACAACCCTCCTGGGCAGCCTGTTCCAGGGTTCTGTCACTCTTACAGGGAAAAAAAATTCTTCTTCATGTTTACATGAAACTTCCTATGCCTAACTTCCCTCCATTACCCTTTGACCTGGCACTGGGCATCACTGAGAAGAGCCTGGCAAATGCATCCAGGTAGGTCTACAAAGTCTCCATAGAAAGAGACTCCACAACCTCTCATAGAAAACCTATGGTTAATTTTGCTGTCTTGATGGGTCATGTGGTAATCCATATCAAGCACTCTGAGAATTTTCATTTCAGATGGATTATTTTCTTGCATCATTTCTAAGTAATAAAGCTGCAATTATTTATAACAAAGCTCAGCTGAAGTAGATGGATCTATAAAAAAGGTGGGTTTGTTCTTCAGGTTTTCTGCTCTGTATTCAGTAGAACAACTGGGAAACTGTTATTTCCATAACATAAGGCACTGGCTGTTGAGAGAGCTCGTTCCAAAACAATGTGTTAACCGGTGCTGAAATAGCACCGTGCATGAGGTTTCCCCTTGTGATTCGGAGTTAGAGATGATCCTGTTTGTTACTGGCTTTGGAAATTAAACCTCTCATCCTTGTTTTAGCTGTGCTTCTGTGAGGCCTGGCTGAATAAAGGCACTGTATTTTGGAACTCAGAGTTGAGGGAGAGGATTCTCTGGTAGAGTCAGAATCATAGAATCAGTCAGGGTTGGAAGGGACCACAAGGATCATCTAGTTCCAAGCCCCCTGCCACGGGCAGGGACACCTCACACTAGATCAGGCTGTCCAGAGCCTCATCCAGCCTGGCCTTAAACACCTCCAGTGGTGAGGCTTCTGCCACCTCCCCGGGCAACCCCTTCCAGGCTTTCAGCACCCTCATGCTGAAGAACTTCCTAACATCCAGTCTGAATCCACCCATTTCTAGCTTAGTTCTGTACCCCCAGTCCTATCCCTAACTGACATCCTAAAAAGTCCCTCCCCAGCTTTTTTGTAGCCCCCATTAAGATACTGAAGGGACCACAGTAAGGTCACCTTGGAGCCTTCTCCTCTCCAGACTGAGCTACAAGATGGCTTGGCAAATCAGACTTGCAGTGCAACTTCCCTTGCAGTCTCCTGTGCTGAAGTTTTCAGAGCTCTGAGACAGGGTTGCAAAGATGTTATAGAAGGTACTATATATCTTGGTCTGTCTTGTCTGTCTTTGTGGTAGCCTAGAAACCATGTAGCAACTTCTAATTGAGAAGAAAGGTGGATACTTAGAAAAAGGAGTGCAGGATATAGACGGATACCTGAAACTTAAAAGTGGGCTGCGTAGGAAGTTTTGCGTAAACATGAGGAGGATTTTTTTCCCTGTGAGGGTGACACAACACTGGAGCAGGCTGCCCAGGGGGGTTATGGAGTCTCCCTCTCTGGAGATATTCAAGACCTGTCTGGATGCATTCTTGTGTGATCTGGTATAGGTGATCCTGCTCTGGCAGAGGGGTTGGGCTGGATGAGATTTGAGGTCCCTTCCAGCCTCTGACAATCTGTGATTCTGTGATCTCATAGTTCACAGAACCACAGAACGGCAGCTTGGAAGGGACCCCAAGGGTCATCTGGCCCAACCTTTTCAGGTGATTGTATCTGGTTAAACAATAGTGATCCAGCTAAATGAGCTGGCCCAACACCCTGCCAAGCTGAGTCTTAGAACTCTCCAGTGTAGGGGAATCCATCACTTCCCTCAGGAGAAGATTCCAATGTCTAACTTTTCTCGTACTGAAGAATTTTCTTTTGACTTCCAGCTCAGGTATCCCCATCAGTAAGTTGTCCTCATTATCCCTTTGTCTTCTCAATACAATTTCTTGTTAAAACAAAAAGGAGTCTCCATCATCCTGGTAGTCACCCTTTATGAACTGGTGTGTGGTAATAAGGTCTCCTCTAAGTCTTCTGTTCTGCATATTCTGCTGCCAAGATGCTGTGCTTTTGTGATGATACTGCTTTGTTACCTTGTTGAGTTTTGGAAGAGGAGCTGGAAAGGGCTTGGACTTATTACAGCTTAAAAAAAGAACAGGGAGCACTTCAGCAGTTTGCAATTTAGGTTGAAAACCTTAACTGGGCGTTCTGGAGAAGCTCATCAGGGACACAAAATGGATTAGGATCTTCCTTGTTCTCCCCCATCTGCCCAGTTTAGGTTTCAGAATCAGCTTGATTAGATGAACAACTCCTTCCTAACTTTTCAGATTTGCTCAGGCTGTCTCCAGGGAAGATGATACTGCGCCGGATTTGATTTGCTTTGGGTTGGTGATTTCACAACTGTGAGAACGGGGGACATGTTTTGTTTTCAAATTAAAGGTTATGTTCTACTGAGATCCCACACTCAAGGAGTCATTTCTCCAGCAAACTCCCCACCAAAGGCTAATGTGTGGTTGTGTGCCAAGACTGATGGTTGCATTCCAGCTGCCGAAGCTCTCCTGCCTTGGGACTTGTGTCGTCTCTGGGATGACTCTAATGTGAGATACATTGAAGGTACAAAACTGCAGGGTAATTAGATGCTTTACTGATGAATATTGATTCAATTATCTAATTTAACTGTAATACCTACAAATAGGAGTGAAGTTCAGAGTGAAAGAGGCATTGCAGGCCTGTGTCTGTGAAACATGAATTACCATGAACAAGTAGAGAGCGTTGGACACTTTGGCAGTAATTTTGCACATGCTCTATGTGCCGTATTGTAATTGTTTGATGCTACTCTGCCAAACTGCATGAAATTAAACAAAAAGAAACTTGGAGTGGAACAAACAAGAAATGAAATAAGTGTAGTTAGGTGCCTCTGGAGAGATTAGTAAGTGATCTGCAGTAATATTTGCGAAGTTATTAGATTGGACACCGAGCTGGGTGGAGTGGCTGCAGCACCAGAAGGCTGTGCTGCCATTCAGAGAGACTTGGACAGACTGGAGGAGTGAGCAGGATGAAGTTGAATGAAATTCCACAAGGGCAAGTGTAGAGTCTGGCACCTGGAAAGAACAACCCCAGGAATCAGTATAGGCTGGGGATTGACCTTTTGGAAGGCAGTGAAGGGGAAAAGGACCTGGGGATCCCGGTGGATGGGAGGTTGAGCATGAGCCAGCAATGTGCTCTGGTGGCCAGGAGGGGCAATGCCATTCTGGGGTGGATTAGAAGGGCTGTAGCTAGTAGGTCGAGAGAGGTTCTCCTGTCCCTCTACTCTGCCCTGGTGAGGTCACATCTGAGTATTGTGCCTAGTTCTGGGCTCCCCAGTTCAAGAGGGACATAAAACTGCTTGAGAGAGTCCAGCACAGAGCCACAAAGATGATGAAGGGAATGGAACATCTCTGTTATGAGGAGAGCCTGAAAGAGCTGGGGCTTTTTGATTTGGAGAAGAGGAGACTGAGAGTTGATCTCAGCAATGTTTATCAATATGTGCAGGGTGAGTGCCAGGAGGCTGGAGCCAGGCTCTGCTGGTTGATGCCCAATGCCAGGACAAGGAGCACTGGGTGGAAGCTGTGGCATAGGAAATTTCATGGAAACATGAGGATGACTTTTTTTTTTCCCTGTGAGGGTGCCAGAACCCTGGAACAGGCTGCCCAGGGAGGGACCTGGCATTTGGCCTTGTTGAAACTCATCCTATTAATGTTGGCCCATTGGTCTAAGCCTATCCAAGGCCCTCTGAAGAGCCTCATTCAAATCAGCACTGCCACCTAACTTTGTGTCATCTGCAAACTTACTTCTGACACTCTCTATGCCTGAATCAAGGTCGTCAATAAAGACTTGCCTAGGTTAGTTATCACTGCTTAACCTTTGTCAAATGAGTGAAGTTTGTCACTTCATGAATTAGAAGACATTTCTCCTCAGTATCAGGAGGTAGAATGAGAAGAAATATCTTGAAATTTTGGTAGAATGAGAAGAAATATCTTGAAATTTTGCCCTGGGAGGTTTAGATTGGATATTAGGGAAAATTTATTTTCTACCAGGGTGGGCAGGCACTGGAACAGGTTGTCCAGGGAGGTAGTGGAGTCTCTTCCATTCTTGTAGGTGTTCAAGAAACCTGTGGAGGTAGCACTTGGGGATGTGGTTCAATGGTCCTGGTGGTCTTAGTTTGAAGGTTGGACTGGAAGGACTGGAACCTATGACTCTATGAAATTCCAGTATAAGCTGGAATTGTCTGCATTGCTCCTTCTGAAATCTATGGGCTTTGCTGTGCCACAGCTTGGTTAAGGCAGTGTGTTAGGTGTGCTATTAGGATTTAAATGGAGTAGACAGAGAGAACCAATCTGCTGGGTCCCAGACTGGCATACACTGAGTTTTCTGGACACAGTTGTATGTTAAGCCTTATGTTTACATCTTAGTCAATAAGCATTTTTTTTCCCCTACCTTGTTTTTTATTTTTTCCTCTTTTTTTCCCCCCTCCCTTTTTTTTCTTTTCCCTAACACAATGGTGTTAACATTTCTGCTGACTGCAGCTCCCACTGGAGCTGATTGAGCTGATATTTCTGTTCTGTAAGCCTCCTGTTTGTGGTTTCCATAAAACTGAAAGTAGTTGTTGGTGATGATCATGTTTGGTTTTTTGTTGCTGTTGTGGGGGTTTTTTTCTCTCTCTCTTTTTTTTTTCCCCCTAAAATTTCATCCCAATTGAATCTGTACCTGATAACCCTTCTTGAGTTTATCTACTCCTGATTGAAATTAAAAAATAAAGTTCTGCCTGTGAAGTTTTCATAATTCTAAATGGTCTCTGATATTTCTGCTACAGTAAACACCTTTTGCTCCACACATAGTTCACTTTTAGAGTGGGTTTATTATGAGACTCAAGGCATCAAAAGCATTTGACATGTTGAATTGTAGGTGGGAATACTTTTTTTTTTCCATCAGGTATGAAAGCTCCCTCTCAGTAAGCTGCAGTAAACTGAAACATTAGGGTTGAAAATTTTCATACCAGCTGTCTGTTTGTTTTTTGTCCCATCAAAATATTTAGGGTCCTTTTGGAGAATTAATTTCTTTTGTCACTTGCAAAAGCCCCCTCAACCACAGCTTCAAGGGCTTTGCAGGGTAGGCTTGGCAGAAGTCTGCATTTTTAGAGGAAAAGCTTTCTTCTGCTTCTTCTATTTAATTCATGCTAGGTTTAGAATTCACTGAAAAAAAAGTATGTGTCAGTAATGAAATCCTGAAAGCATACCTGTCATCTCCATGCAATTAAACAGAGGCTGTCCCATCCTCGCTGAGCAAGCAAGAATGTTGCATCTCAGGGTTATTAGGAGCTCAAAAGCAGCTCCCTGTAGCTGCAGGCTGAGGTTAAATTGCATCCTGAAGCAAAAACGGGAGCTTCTGTTTCCGAAGCACCAACTGACCAGCAGAAGCATTTAAATGCAGGAGGAAACAAACCAGGCTGTGTCAGGAGGTGGGAAGAGGGAAGGAATGAGACTGTAAGGATTTGGACATGGGCCCTGGTGACTCAGGGTGGGAAAGGGAAAGAGGTTACTTTGGAAGATGGGAGCCCTGCTCAAAGGTGCTGTGGCTGCTCAGAAATTACAGAATCACAGAATGTTAGAGATTGGAAGGTACCTCTAGATATCATCCAGTCCAATCCCTGCCAAAGCAGGATCACCTAGGGCAGTGCACACAGGAACACATCTGGATACATCTAGAAAGCCTCTCTGAAGGAGACTCCACAACCTCTCTGGGCAGCTTGCTCCAGGGCTCTGTCATGCTTACAGGAAAGGAGTATCACCTCATGATGAGGTGGAATTTGCTGTGTTACAGTTTGCAATCATAATTCCTAGTCCTATTACTGGGTGTCACTGAAGAGAGCCTGGCGCTGCCTTCTTGACAGCACCCTTAAGGTACTTGTATTGCTCAGATCCCCTCCCAGACTTCTTTTCTCCAGGCTAAATGGCCCCAGGGCTCTCAGCCTTTCCTCATAAGAGAGATGTTCTATTACTTTGATCGCCCTTGTAGCCCTCCATTGGACTTTCTCCAGTAGTTCTCTGTCTCTCTTGGACTGGGGAGCCCAGAACTGGACACAATACTCACATTCAGAGATGTATCTTTGAAGTTGTTTTCAGGTCCTCTACCCCCATCCCTCTCTGGATTCTAGAATGAGCTGGTTCCATGAAAAATGGATCCATGTGAGATCCTAAATTCTGTCTTTGGAGCAGGGGCTGGGTACTGGGCTTGGCACATTGATTTCTGCCTCCGCATAATGCAAGCACTGCCACTGCATTTGCACTTGGAGCTCTCTCACGCAGAGATAGGTGTCTGTTGGCTCTGAGGTGGAGAGAGTGTTTATATTTTTCATCTGGTAAGATATTTGTGGTATATCTTCTTTAAGTTCTGAGTACATATCTGCTTTTACTCTGTTCTTGCATTGTTTTGGGAAAACTTGTTATTAGTAGGCTTGCACCTGAGATATGATTTAAACAGGATGAAAGTTATCCAGGCAACAAGAGTTGCCTTGAGGAGTTCATTTGCTGTGTCTTCAAAGGGTTTTTGATTAACATTCTGTGTGATTGAATGTGTAATGTAGGTTTTACCACTTCCATACAAGAGGCAGCAAATAGAAATGGTGGGATCTAACAGCTTAGCCAGTCTGAATTCCTTCTGAACTGCCACATTAGACACCAGTTTCACCAGCTGTGCTCATGGATTCTGCTGGCCTTTTAAGCTCCACTGCTTTAGCCACAGCTGCATCACTCCATAGTATGTTTGGTAAAGCCTTGAGGCTGTGCTGAGGCTTTTGTAAGGAACTATGTTTATACCTAAGAAGTCACAGTCATGGTCCTGGAGAGTTTCTCATCTAAATCAAGAATGGCACAGAAAGTAAATGAGACCCACAAGCAGAAGGAAAGAAAGAGGTGAGAGTGGGATGGTCAGATGTGGCTTGGTTTGGTGTTGAAGCTGCTGGGCAGCACCAGCCAGCTCACAGGATTGCAGGATGCCAGGGGTTGGAAGGGACCCCAAGAGATCATCAAGTCCAACCCCCCTGCCAGAGCAGGACCAGACAATCTAGCTCAGGTCACACAGGAACACATCCAGACAGGCCTTGAAAGTCTCCAGAGAAGGAGACTCCACAGCCTCTCTGGGGAGCCTGTGCCAGTGCTCTGTGAGCCTTACAGTAAAGAAGCTCTCCCTTCTGTTGAGCTGGAACCTCCTGTGCTGCAGCTTCCATCCACTGCTCCTTGTCCTATCCCATGAAGCAAGTGAGCAGAACCTATTCCCCCCACTCCTGACTCCCAGCCCTCAGGTATCTATACACGTTTATACAATCACCCTCTCAGTTTCTCTTCTCCAGACTAAGAAGCCCCAGGTCCCTCAGCTTCCCCTCATCAGGCAGTGTCCCAGTTAGCAGGTGCTAACCAGGTGCAAGATATATACTTCTACAGGTGAAGCTTTTCAGAGATAATTTAGACCCAGCCTCTCATCAGCCACATGATCTTGTCAGCCCCTTTTCCTGAAAGGCTGTTCTAGAACCAGCCTTTTAGCAGCCAAACTCCTGCAGTGTAAGTTTGTTTGTGCCCATGTATTACTCTTCTTTGCCCTTTGCTTTGAAGGGCTGTTCTTTCTCCTTTTGGCTGACACGAATCACAACGGCTTTTACTTTCTCAGCTTGCTTTAGTGTTGCTGCAATTGTGTCTCTGTAGACATAGCTGGAGCACCTCTGAACTCACCAGCTGGTGGAGTGCTGCCACCACAGTACGGGGTAAGCAGGTTCACGCTCAAGAAGTTTCTTGGGTGGGTTTTGCTCTGTGTGTTGCGCCACCAGCTGCACCTAGGATTTTGAGGAGGCCAAAGTTATATTCCTTTAGTCTCTCCTGCCACCCTAAACACTCCCCATGTTTGTGTGAGTATCCTAGGGGGTTCTCTGCATTTGCCTGAATTTGTTTTTCCATGCTAGGCTGATGAGAATGTTCATGGTGCCTGTAATGAAAGCACTCCACGTGCTTGGGTGATGTTGCTGATGTCATGCTGTTGCTGCCACCATGTGCAGTGTTTGTCATCCATCTCACTTCCTTCTGAAATGGTTTTGAAGAATCTTGGACAAAGATGTCAGCCTTCAGAAGAGAGAATGAGGCTGCTTCTGTGAGCAAGGGAGTCTGGAGGAGAAAGAGAGTGGAGAGTAGTGGCCTCCAAGAGAACTGTGTGGAGCATGTTGCAATTCAGAGAGCTCCTAAAGAGTCAAGTCAGGAAGTAGAGACCTACCTTTGGAGGGGTTTGGTGGGAAAGAGGAGCCCAGGGTACAGTCCCTTCTCCCTACTCAGTTTGAGTATTCTAAGCTTTTTGCTGATAGAATCTAGTTTTCTTGTGCTTGACAACATAAGTCTGCTGCAGAAAAGTTGTGGTCTGCTTTAGGAGGCTGGATATAAAGTGATCTACCTCAAAGTTCTGATCTGGCTCAGGGACCTTCTACAAAACAGTTCTGCAAGCATCAGTAGTTGCATTTCCCGGTTCTCATGGCTGCCGTTTCCTGCTCTCATAGTGGTGATAGCTTGGAATCATCTTGCGCTGTAGCAATTCTTACTGTATCTTGCATTGTTAAACTTTATCTTTTGTTCATTCCTCATGCTCCTTGCAGAGCAGTTGGAAAGAATTTCTTGAGGAAGGAGCTTTCTGCCTTGTGCTTTTCACCTGTGTTTCTCCTTTTCAGTGATTTACTTGATTTATGCATCTTATACTTCTGCTGACTTTCCCTGCTTTTCCCAGTTTAGCTTAGGTAGTGCTTTGAGAAATGATTTGTTAAAATCTAGATAGATCATGTTCACTTTTTTTTTTTGTGGTGGTGGGGGGAGTGTGTGTGGATATAAAATAAAAAAAGAAAGATTTTGGACTAATGTGACATGATCTGTCTTCTGTAATTCATTTGATTTCCTCTGTTTCCCATTCTTTCCTTGAGATTCGTGTGCTATCTGTAGATGACTGATCTGTTTGTACTACCAAAATGACTTTTTTCCTCTGTCTTTCCTTTCAAGTGCAGGCACCATACTTGGTTTTCTCCAGTCATGTGGTCCTCCCTCATTTGATGGATTTATTTAATATCCATGCTACCAGACTTGCAATTTCATGTATCAGTTCTTTCAGTGTTGTGTGATTAAGATTGTTCTACCGCCCAGACTTGACAGCAATAAGGTCTTTGGATTTTGCTTCCTTCTCAGTAATTTCCATCTCTGAGAACTCCTCCTTGCTAGCTGTCCTGTCTGGTTCACTGCCCAGCATCAGTTTATTTGTTTGAAAATGAATGGAGATAGCAGTTTGTCTGGAGAACCATGTGTACGTTTCAGGTGAAAACTACCCTACTCCACTTAAGAATTTGTCCTGGCTTCTCTGGGTCAGAATCATAGGCAAGCCATGGGCTGTAGTGTTTGCTGCCCTGTCTAAGAGGTGTTCACTGTGAACTATCCACCTTCCAAACTCTGGAAGCTGAAGCAGTTTGACTTTAGGCAGAGGATGAGTGCTTTACTGTACTAACATGACCATATGACAGGTCTCCAGCCCAGTTTGGTGTGTCTGGCATTATGTAGCATTTGCCAATTGCTCTTTCTCCTCCCCCACAGAGGAGTAGAGGATAGCCAGTGGAGTGTCCAGTGTTCAACATCTTCATCAATGATATTGATGAGGAGACAGAGCCTACTCAGTAAGTTTGCTGATGACACCAAACTGTGAGGCTTGGCTGATCCAGCTGAAGGCTGTGCAGCCATCCAGTGAGACTTGGACAGACAGAGCTGGGCACAGAGGAATTAAAGGAGGTTCAACAAGGACAAGTGCAGGGGAGGTGGGGAGGGACAGGCTCTGGTCGCTTGCTCCCTGGGATAGGACAAGGAGCAGTGGATGGAAGCTGCAGCACAGGAGGTTCCAGCTCAACACAAGGGAGAACGTCTTTACTCTAAGGGTCCCAGAGCACTGGCACAGGCTGCCCAGAGGGGTTGTGGAGTCTCTTTTTCTGGAGACTTTCAAGGCCTGTCTGGCTGTGTTCCTCTGTGACCTGAGCTAGATTGTCTGGTCCTGCTGTGGCATGGGGGACTGGACTTGATGTTTGTTTTGGGTCCCTTCCAACTCCTGATATCCTGTGATCATTGTAAGAAGAGGTAGGGAAAGTAGGAATAAGAGAGAGCACTGGGTGGTTGGACAAGATGCCTGCATCTTGTGTCCTGGCACAGAAATGCAACCAGATTCCAGCTATCAGTGCAACTGCAGACTGCAAAAGAAGATGGCAGAGCTGGCCTTGTGATGACCCAGGAACAGCACAGCTCAGCCTTAATCTCACAGTAGTAGAGCTTCCAAACCCTGACAGAACTGAGCAGGTTCTTCACCATATCACTGCTGATTTTTGGAATTGCCTGAGCTTGTGAGCCCTGCTAGAACCAGGACAGGTCAGGTGTTGGAGTTTCTGGGGAGCTTATAAGGTTGGTGCAGTCAACTTGAAATGAGACCAGATTTTATGCTATGCCACTACTGCTTTAGCCAACCTTCCCAGAATTAGTGCTGAAAGGATTCAGTCCAGACCCACCTCTGTCTTTCAGTCATAGTTACAACTTTGTTAGGACTAAATCAGGGCAGCAGGCTAGTCCCTGGGAACCTGAGCTGACTCCATGTGAATTGTGGCTTTGCTAAGAAAGCCACAGCTGCTTTTCCACGAAGGCTCATGTACCCTAACCTCAATTTTACTGGAGAAAAGAGACCTTAGTTCCAAAAGTGACTGGCTGGGGCAAGCAGTTTTCTGAGAGCAAACAAAGGCAAGTTGGATTAGCTGGAGTTGCATCTGCAGTAGATGACTGTTCTTTTTCCTCACTGGGACTGGTGTGTGCTGATAGTTTTGGTTTTTTTCAGAGGACATTGAGTGTGTTCATGGAATAAGTCTGACAGGTAACTTGCTACAGGCTCTCATGCATTTAGCTGTTTGTTTAATTAGTATTTAGGAAAGGAGTAACTGTGGTTTTAGTGTATTGGTACCATGTTAAAGTTCTATAAATTTGAAGTAGGGCTTCAGGTGCTCTGCTTACTGAGAGCCAGCAGGACTTAATGAGATTTCTCTCTTTCACTGTAGATGCAATCTTCTTCTTTTCTGCATTCTTAATCATTTGCTTGCACAGGTGTAAGTAATTTCCTACTCTTACAGGCTGCCCATGTCCATGGACAGTTCTCTTGATCTCTGACTCTCCCCCTGTCACCCAAGATGTGTATCTTGTGGTGTCCCACTCTAGAGCTGGAGATTGTTGTAGGGTGTTTGGAAGGTTTACACCTCTGGTAAATGTGAGCATGAAGAATGAGCTGATTTGCAGATGCAGAAAGGCTGCAGTTGCTTTCAGCTTGAGTACCAGAACACAGTCTCAGCCTGTCACATGCACTGGAGGCACACCCCAGTGGAAGTCCTTGCTGAGTCTGTCTGTCACCTCAGCTTCATGTGGGCTGAATTTTAGCTGCTCTGCTTAGCCACAACTATCAAATCAATTAGCTGTTCCTCTGGATGGTCAGGCAGTGCAGGAGATCATGATGGGAAATTACCACTCAGGGTGTTGTAGTGCACATCATCTTTGTGTATGCATTGACAGAAATGTATGTCCAAGAATAACCCTCCCTGTAAGAGCTCTCAGCTGAAAACGTTTCCTACACAGGTGCCTGTAGCTGTCTCTTGCTGTGCAGAGAGAGAAGTGAAGCAACTGCAGCTCTATCAATTTTAGAGGCTTAAATTGGAGAGGACAACTGCTAGATTTTAGAATCTGTATAGCTGGCTTTTGTGGTTTTATTTTATTTTCCTTCTTGGTGGGAATGGTGAAACAGTTTAGTAAACACTACTAATGCTCAGTTGCTGGGGTAACACTGGATTTGGTGAAAACCTTATCTGAAATCCTTCATTTCAACTACCAGATTCAATAGAACTCTGTGGCTGATTACAGAAATGGTGTTTAAAAGCCTGGAGAGGATGGTCAGCAATGTTTGCTCTGTTTAATGAAAGAAGAATCAACAGCTGGATGCAAAATGTGATGTTTAGCAATTTGAAAGTTTCAGGCTGTGGTAGCAAACTAAAAGGTGAAATTACAGAAGTACTTTGATTGGAAAACAAACAAACAAACAAAAAACCAAACAAACAAACAAAAACCCAAAACAAAATACCAAAAACCCAACCCAAACCACAAAAAACAAACCAAAACAAAACCCCCCAAACCAAACCCCAATTAACCAACCACCAGAAAACAAAACCAAACCACAAAAAGCCCAAAAACAAATACAAAAAACCCAACCCAAGAAACTCTCACCCAAAAATTGGGAATATGGTACTGTAGGACACTATGATTGCCTTTAAAAGTACCCCTTTGGTACATAAGTGACCTATTGTATGAATGAGAAGCTGTTGAATTGTATTTGAGTGTTGGAATTGTGTTTCTCATCCCGATTTGGCTGCTGGAGACCAGTGCAGTTTGTCCAAAGAGTTATTCACATGTGATAAAGGCTAACAGAATGGCCAGTATTAGTATATGTACATTGAACCTCTTGCAGCTATTAGTCTTTAGGTTTCTTACTAATCATGGAAAATTAGATTCTCATCTAAAGAGACAGCAGACAACCTCAAGGAAAGAAAATATTTTGTAACATATTAGAACCTTATGGATCCTTAAATGAAGACTCTGTTTGCAGAGAACAGCTGATCAGCTTTTAAAAAAGCTTAGTTGAAACCTTTACTCTGTAAAGTTTGGGTTGCCAGGTACCATAGGGAATATCTCTTTCCACTGTAACTAAAATTGAACAGGGAAATGTTTGTTACATCTTTAAAAGTCCCTCTATCAGAGTCCCCTTCTGCAAGGGAAATCCTGAAGGCAAATGCAGTATATATTGATACAAACATGATTTTTAATGAAGAAAGCTTAGAGACCAAAGCTTGACAACAGCAGAGCTAACTGAAATGACAATTGCTTTGGCAAATGCACCAGCCTAAAATCTATATAATTGATCACTACATGAACACCAAAAAAAAAAAAAAAAAGGTTAAGAAGCACAAAGTCTCATCAAGCAAAAGCTCTGAAGTGATTGGAGGGAAAGGGGCTGTGTGGAGCAGAGTGGATAATTACTCACATGCCTGTGATCTCTCCAGCACAAACTCTGTTCTGTGCTGCCACTGAGGTCAACATTGCTTAGCCTTTTGCAGTCTTACTGCTGCAAATGTGCTTCAGAAATTGTGCTTATATTGTTAAGGTCATCAGGTTTGAAGTTCAGAAAACCATCCCCCCATCCATAAGAACTGAAACTAAGTGGTTTTTTTTCCCTGCTCCTATTTTGAGAGCTCAAATTATGTTCTGTTGCTCCTTAACTTCCCCAGTGCTTTGTGTTGCTGTTACAGGGGTGGTTTGCTTCTCCCACTTCACTCTGATCTGTGATGCCTTTTAGCTACCTTTGAAACTCTGTGCTGTTTAGTCTGTTTCTTGCCAAAAACTTAGTGGTGTTACACCTGGAAGATGTTCAGCATTGCACTAGGTGGCCCTGAAGGGTTTTGAGGGTGGGGAGCTGCAGTGGTCTGAGAAATATGCAGGTGCTTACTTCACATCCATAAACTTCAACAGCCCATGTTTCAAGCACTCAGCAGTTGAGGCTCTGCCCTTAAATGCTGAATGTTCAGGTGTTTTAAAAGTATTTTTGTTTCTAACAGGTTTTGGAGGCATCAGGACAGGTAAGTTACCAAATAATCGGATATTTTAAAATCAGTAAAAATGCTCTTAATATCCATCAAGTGCCTCTGTGTCCTCTGAGCTCAGTGATAAGTTCACAACGAGATTAATCTCAGGTAAATTCCAGCACTTTGAGATTTCACTTTGATAAAGAGTTTGAAACATCTTTGAAAATATTTGTTGAGGTGAAAGAAATGTTGCTTCAGTTTTGGGTAAGGGAGTGTGGTTTGCTAATAGCAGGAAGCAGGTATAGTGTGGAATAGGGCTGAAAAGCACAGGGACTTGTCTTTTCTGTTCATCCCTGCCTCTGAAAAGCGTAGGTGCATCCATCAGAACACATCAGGTTTGATCTTCCTCATTTGGAAATCTACGAATGTAAAGTAGCAGCACTTAAGCCTTTTGCTCCTGGTTTCAAATCTAGAATTACTTGTTTGAAGGACCATGCACTTGTACCTCCTTCTCCTTCATGCTGCTGAAGACAGAATGACAGTACCAATATTTTACATCCATGTAATGCAGCATTTCCTGCAGTATTGATGATCATAATGAGTGGAGATTGAGGGTTGCTGAATTATGAAACATAGCAGTCACATCTTGTTTGTTGATCTGTTTGGTAGTGGGTCAATGGTTGGGCTGCCCAGGAAGGTGGTGGAGTCACCATCCCTGGAGATGTTTAAGAGGAGGCTGGATGAGGCACTTGGTGCCATGGGTTAGTTGATTAGAAGGGTTAGGTGATAGGTTGGACTTGATGATCTTGAAGGTTTTTTCCAATCTGGTTGATTCTGTGAAAAGGATCTCTGTGGAGAAGGGCTCTGGAGTCCTGGTGGACAGGAAGTTATCCATGGGACAGCAATATTGTCCTGTGGCCAAGAAGGGCAATGGTATCCTGGGGTGCATGCATTAAGGAGAGTGTGGCCAGAGGGAGAGGACATACTGGAGAGTCGAACAGAGGGCTGTGAGGATGATTAAGAAACTGGACCATCCCTTATAAGAAAGGGATGAAAGACCTGGGGCTGGGTAGCCTGGAGAAGAGAAGGCTAAGAGGAGCTCCTACTAAGGTTTACAAATATCTGAAGCTTGTCTGTCAAGAAGGTGCACAGTCTCTTTTCAGTGATGTCCTGTGATAGGACAAGGGGCAATGGATACAAACTGGAACACAGGAAAGTCCACCTCAGTATGAGGAGAAACTTTGCTGTGGAAGTGACACAGCATTGGAACAGGCTGCCTGGGGAAGTTGTGCTCTCCTGCTCTGGAGACTTTCAAAACCTATCTGGATATATTCTTGTGTGGCCTGCCCTAGGTGATCCTGCTTTGGCAGGCAGATTGGACTCAATTTCCAGAGGTCTCTTCCAAGCCCTACTCTTCTGTGGTTCTATGAAAAAAAGGTCTATTTATCTTTTTGCTTTCCTGGGTAACATATATTGGTATAGTTGAAGTGCACTATTACTATGAGAAGTATCAAGCAAGTCATATCATAGAATGTCACAGGCTGGAAGGGACCTCAAAAGATCATCTGGTCCAGAGCAGGATCACCTAGAGCAGATCACACAGGAATGCATCCAGATGGTTCTTGAATATCTCCAGAGAGGGAGACTCCACAACCTCCCTGGGCAGCCTGTTCCAGTGCTCTGTCACCCTCACAGGGAAAAAATTCTTCCTCAGGCTCACATGGAACCTCCTATGCTTCAACTTCCCTTCTCTTGCCCCTCGTCTTGTCACTGTCCAAGCAGAGCCTGGCTCAGTCCTCTTAGCACTCATCCTGCACATATTTATAAACATTAATGAGGTCACCCTTTAGTCTTCTTGTTTCCAAGCTAACAAACCCCAGTTCCCTCAGTCTCTCCTCATAAGGAAGATGTTTAACTTCCTTAATCATCTTTTGTGGCTCTGTGCTGGACTCTCTCAAGCAGCTCCCTGTCCCTCTTGAACTGGGAGACCCAGAACTGGACATGGCACTCCAGATGTGGCCTCACTGGGGCAGAGCAGAGGTGCGGGAGAACCTCCTTCAACTTACTAATCATAGCCCTCCTAATACACCCCAGAATGGCATTGACCTTCCTGACCAGCAGAGCACACTACTGGCTCATGGCCATCCTGCCATCCACCAGGTGGATGCTTTCTGTCTTGTGGCTGCATGTGTAAAGTCGAAACCCACCATTACAGTTAGGATGGGGTGGGATCCACATCCTGATCCATGTAAAGGCTTTGTTTTGAATAGGTGTGTTTCAAACTGGTTCTTAGAATAGAAGAGCTTTTAATACACGGATTCTATCCACCCTTGGTGATTTTTCTTTTACACTTTGTTGACAGGTTATTGTTTCATCTTGTAATTTATAATTTATGGAGACAACACACTGAGGCATTCTACAGTGCCTTCCACAGTTGAGCACCACAGTCTAAGACTGTGAAGGACTAGAAACCATCTCATCAGCTAGGTGAGAAATACTGCAGAGGTATATCTCTTTGGAGTACCCAGCTGTGGTAGGTTAGGAACTTCCCCCCCACACTACTGAAATATACCAGACCAGCTCAGACAGGTTGGAAGTAAGATACAACTATATTTACAGCAAAGCAAAATTTACAAGCATATATATATACAATTTATTTATAACTATTTAGACTTCATATATAAATTAGAAGTAATGCAGAAATCCAAATTCCATCCCTGACAAAGAAACTGCCCAGAAGGGGCTCAAAGTCCTTCTCTCTCTCCCCCCAACAGACAAACAATTAGCAAAGCTTACTTATTATCTGTTAGATGAAGATATTAGAGTGGAGTGAAGGACAAGTGAAAGGAAGAAGTATCCCAGAGCAAAGAGGGACAAATTCTTTACATTTTGACCTTCTATCCCTTTTAGCAAACCAATGAACCACAGGATCACAGGATGTCAGGGGTTGGAAGGGACCCAAAGACATTGAGTCCAATCCCCCTGCCAGAGCACTTTGCCATAATTATTCTTTTGTAACTGATGATCAGATTTCTCTCATTAGAATATTTCAATCAGTCTCAAACCAGCACAGCAGTCTTCTTGATGAAATGAATCTATGTTAGATCAAGTTGTATATTTCTTCACCTCACTTTTTTCATTTTTATAAATGTCTGTGTCTCGCTGCTCAGCTCTTCTAAATATCAGATGCAGGGAGTGGAGCAGATGTTTGGCTAACTACCTATGGAGCCCATGGAAGAGATGTATGAAGTGTTATTTTCCTTGTTAGAATGAAGCTATCATTACATTTGCTTGTGAGGTTTGAATTGGGTTCTTAACAGGAGCATGTTCAACAGGCAAGGGGAGGGGGAAGGAAAAAATGAAATGGCATAAAACATCATGTGATATTGGGATAATGAAAAATGTATCACTTAACAGTGTTTGCATTATTCAGAGTTATACACATACAAGTGTCTGCTCTAATCCCTTGCCAGTATGTTGTCTTGGTAACCAGCTACCTGCACACCTGCTCAGCTTCTGCCAGTGAGGGGGAAATGGATGGTTATTGGCCACAAATATATTGAAATGGAATATAAAAATCTAGCATGATATTAATATTTAATAAGGCTGTGCCTTCCAACTTCACTGCTTAGTTTTTAGCAGCAAGTTTTATACCTGAACAGAAAGAGATTTGACATCATTTGCATTGCTGCTTTGTGCAAAGCAGGGGGAAGTTAAATTTGTACCTAAAGATCCTGGAACACAAAGGAGGAATATCAGGGGTGTGAATATTAAAGTAATCATGGAAACATCCAAGTTGGAAAAACCTCTTGGATCACCAAGTCCAACCTAGAACCCTACTCTACAAGATTCACCTTAAACCATAGCCCTAAGCATCACACCCAAACCACCCTTAAACACAGCCAGGGTTGATGCCTCCACTATCTCCCTGGGCAGCTCATTCCAGTCCCTGACCATTCTCTCCATGGAAAAACTTTTTCCTAATGTCCAGTCTAAACCTCCCCAGCCTCAGCTTGAGGCCTTTCCCCCTTGTTCTGTCTCCAGTTACCTGTGAGAAGAGCCCAGCAGCAGCCTCTCCATAATATACCTTCAGGTAGCTGTAGACAGCAATGAGGTCTCCCCTCAACCTCCTCTTCCTCAAACTAAACCCCTCAGAGGGGTTAGTAAAATGGCCACCTTGGACTTTGAGAGGGCAGACTTTGTCCATCAGCTCCTAACCAGGCCAAAGTCCCTTGGGAAGCTATTCTGAAGAATTAAGGCATCCAGGAGGGTTGGACTCACTTAAGAGAGAAGCCTTAAAGAGGCACAGGAGCAGGCTGTGCCTCTGTGCCAAAAGACAACTGGTGAGGAAGGAGTTCAACCTGGCTAAACAGGGACCTTAGGCTAGACCTCAAGAACAAATGCAGTGGTAGTTCATTGAGTGAATGTTTTGGAGTAACTAACTGGTGAGGAATTGATCACATCTCAAAAAAGTTTGTCACTAACCTGAATAATCAGTTCTGTACAGGCACTGACCTGAGAAGCAGGAATAGGGAAAATGAAATGCAGTTAGGACTGGCCCCAAGAACGCCTTCTACTTTGGCTGACTTTCTTTGGTAGACCTTTATCTTAACTTGAAATTTCTCCTAGTATAGATACAACCTTCTGCTAAATGACAAGAACTTAATGCTGGGCTTGCAGGAGATTCTAAAGATGGCATAAAGGCTTCTGTGTGCTTTATGTTCTCTGAAGGCCAGCTTCATGAATAACTGCTAGAAAAATGACTGACCAGTGTTTTGCAACTAGAGCTAGAAAAGGAGCAAAATACCTGAACAGGGCATAATAAGTACATGAATAGTCTTCTGGTGCACAACAGCAACCAGAAACAAGCCAGAGAAGCTGGGAACTTGCAGTCTGCATGCTGCTCTGTGCAAATTGATTGTACTCCACCAAGAAATGTCTTCTTAATGCATGGCCAGAGTGAGCCTGCACTTGAAGTTATCTGGATGCTATGTTTAGATTACAGATTGACTACTGGCTAGTGCGTGACACTCGAGTGTGTGCTAGTGTGAGGATATTCCAGACATCCACTGATAGGCATTGGGATGGGTTGCCCAGGGAAGTGCTTGAGTCGTTAATCCTGGAGGGAACTGCCTGATGAGGAGAGACTGGGGGACCTGGGGCTTTTTAGTCTGCGGAAGAGAAGACTGAGAGGGAATTTAAGCAATGTTTATAAATATTTGAGGGCTGGGGGTCAGGAGAGGGGTGGGACAGACTCTGCTCACTTGCTCCTTAGGATAGGGCAAGGAGCAGTGGATGGAAGCTGCAGCACAGGAGGTTCCAGCTCAACACAAGGGGGAACTTCTTTACTCTAAGGCTCATAGAGCCCTGGCACAGGCTACCCAGAGAGGTTGTGGAGTCTCCTTCTCTGGAGACTTTCAAGGCCTGTCTGACTGTGTTCCTGTGTGACCTGAGCTAGATTGTCTGGTCCTACTCTGGCAGGGGGGTTGGACTTGATGATCTCTTGGGGTCCCTTCCAACTCCTGACATCCTGTGATCCTGTAATGTGTTTAAAAGTCATTTGGATGTGGTGCTTTGGGATATGGTTTAGGGTGAACCTTGTAGAATAGGGTTCTGGGTTGGACTTGATGATCCTGAGGGTTTTTTCCCAGCCTGAATGTTCCTGTGATATGGTGTTACAGTTCTGAAAGTAGAGAGGAGGTTTGGGCATGACTTTTGAATCATGGAACCACGTTACTTGAGAAATATTTTTTCCTCATAATACAAAAGTTGAATGTGTTCATGCTTGTGTTGTTGCAATTTGATTAAAAAAAAAAATAAAATCTAAGCACTAGGAAATGAAAAGTTAGATGGAGCTAGAAGAGCAGCCTGAACCTGGTTGTGTGTTGTGTGTGTTGTTTGTTTGTTTTGTTTGTTGTTTTTTTAGGATGGCAGTCTGAACCTGTATTAAGGTGGGAATAGTTGATAACTACTTTGGTGCTCCTTGAAAAATGCTCTTTATGTCAGCTGGTTTTGTAGTACAGGGTCTTGCATAAAGCTCTCATACGAAGAACTGAACTGTGTGATCTGGGAAGGTGCAATTCAGCTTCCAAAATAAGGGCAGGAAATTAATTTTTATTTTTAATTAGCTGTAAACATCTTGTGTTGAAAAACTGAGCTTACTCTGATTGTTTCAGTATCTTTGACAGCACTTGAGGTCCTGCCCACGCAGGGGAAGGCAGCTTCATTGCCCTAATGTAGAGATCCTGTTGCACAAGGCACAAACAAATGAATCATTGCAGGAAGGATTTCAAACTTTAGCTATATTTACTCTTGTGCTTGCTCAGAAGTTTTTACAAGATCTATGATCTAAGATGTGCCTTTTCTTTAGGATCATGTGTGTGTGTTTATGTACATGAACACAGAGTCCTGAAGATTTCACATGGCTAAGGGTAGCTATTAACATGTCTGTAAGGGTAAATCCAATGTCACTGTGTTGGCAGTTCTGAAGGCTGGAGGATATAATAGTTTATATGAATCATGATTTTTATCCTTTCCTTCTTGTTATTCTGAGACTGTAGAAATGCACATGTTCAGGTGTACTGATTTTGACATTGTCATAACTCTGCCACTTCAAAGAGGCTAACAGGAAAGCTGGGAAGGAGCTTTTTACAAGGGCTTGTGGTTGATAGGATGAGAGGGAATGGATTGAAGTTTGAGCAGGGTAGATGTACACCAGAGATCAGGAAGAAATTCTTTCTGGTGAGGAAGGTGAGACACTGGAACAGCTTGCCCAGGGAGATTGTGGATGGCCCCTCCCTGGAGGCATTCAAGACCAGGCTGGATGAAACTTTCAGCAACCTGGGCTGGTGAAAGGGGGGTTGTACCTAGAAGATTTTTAAGGCTACTTGCAACCCTGACTGTTCTATGATTGAACTTATGATAGTTTTGAAGACCAATTTTGATTGCCATGTACTTCATGGGTTACATGGCAGCAAGCTCAATGACTTATTGATTCTAATTTTCAGATCTACACCTTGGCATAGAAGTGGTTTTACTTCCACAAGGCTACTAACTTAAAAAATGGCATTTTGAAGCATAAATTCCATCCCTGTGTGGATGTAGTTTGGAAGTATGAGAACACATTGTTCTCACTTTTTTTTCTTTTAGATGGGTTATTCCTTCTTGGTCATGTGGGAAATGTGTGTGCAACAGTGAATCTAGTTAAAACGACATCCTTGATCATCCTAATCACCTCTGTTTGGCCCTGGTCTAAGGCAACTGGAGGGTTGGATCCAGTGCTGTCCTAATACATGATATGGACTTGCTGAAGGGAATTTAAAACCAGGAGAGAACCCAAAGAGATCATTAAGCCTAACCCCCCCTGGCAGAGCAGGACCTGACAATCTAGCTCAGGTCACACAGGAACACAACCAGACAGGCCTTGAAAGTCTCCAGAGAAGGAGACTCCACAGCCTCTCTGGGCAGCCTGTGCCAGTGCTCTGGGACCCATACAGTAAAGAAGTTCCCCCTTGTGTTGAGCTGGAACCTCCTGTGCTGCAGCTTCCATCCACTGATCCTTGTCCTATCCCATGGAGCAAGTGAGCAGAACCTGTCCCACCACCTCCTGACCCCCACCTCTCAGCTATTTATAAACATTTCTTAAATCCCCTCTCAGTCTTCTCTCCAGACTAAAAAGCCCCAGGTCCCTCAGCCTCTCCTCATCAGGCAGTGCTCCAGTCCCCTAATCATCCTCTTGGCCCTCCCTTGGGCTCTCTCCAGCAGATCCCTGTCCCTCTTAAACTGGGGAGCCCAAAACTGAAGGCAGTACTCAAGATGAGGCCTCACCATGGCAGAGTAAAGGGGAAGGAGAACATCCCTGGATTTGTTGGACACACTCTTCTTAATTCCCACCCAGGATCCAACTGGCCCTCTTTGCCACCAGGGCACATTGCTGTCCCATGGATGTTACCCACCAATAGTCCCAGGTCCCTCTGCACAGGGCTGCTCTCCAGCAGTTCACTTCTCAACCTGTACTGGTGCAGTTTGTTACTCCTCCCCAGGTGCAGATGAAGATGATGAAAGGGCCTGGAGCACAGGGTATAAAGGGGGTGCTGAGTGAGTGAGTTTTCAACCTGGGTAAGGGAAGCTCAGAGGGATCTTACCCAGTTGTGTAAGCACCTCATGAGGGAGGAGTAAAAATGATGGAGCCAGGCTCTCCTCCGTGACAACATGGGAGGCAGTGGGTGCTAACACATAAAGGAAATTGTCTGCATACACAATATAAGTTTATTTTTTAAGGGCGATTGAACACCTGACCAGGCTGCCCAGTGTCTCCATCCCTGGAGATACTGAAAACGTGGTTGCTTGTAGCCCTGACCAACGTGGTGTAGTTGACCCTGTGTTGAGCAGGAGGTTTAGATGAGGTGACCTTCAAAGATTCATCTAACATCAGTGATTTCTGTTAAAGTAGTCAGAGAGAAATTGGTAATTATTTCTGTCAGTTCTTTTCAGTCTTTCATCCTGCCTAAGCATCAGCTCTTTCTGTTGTGTTAATGAACTAATTGTGGCTACCCTTAAAACCAGTTTCCAAAAAGAATTTGCATCCTCTGGTTAGACTTCAAGGTCCTTTCATTCCTAAAAGGGCTTAGGCAATCAGACTCTTTGGCATATGACATGAATCCCCCTTCAAATGCAGCACACAATGAGTGCGGTAGGGCTGCATGTGGCAACTTTGGGAGCAGGTGTCTAACTCATTCAGCTCTGGGTGTCACCAGAGGACATCACAGATTCCCTTACAACAGCATTCTGTCTGCTGGGTGAGGTAGGCAGGGAAGGTTTCAGAGACAGGCAGCCCCAAGATAGGTCTGAAGGTCTTTCCTTCGATTGTGCTGAACTACATCTGCCTGGATCTTTAATGAAAAATGTGAAAGCTTTTTGAAAATGGTTGTTGACTAGAAACTGTGGATGTCAAGAGCCAGATCAAAAGGGAAACAATAAAACTAAAGGTCAATATTTAAGGACTGTATTTTCAGAGCAAACCTCTCTGCATATGTTTCATCTTGAGCCTGTAATCATTGGCAGCTGTGGTGGTGGGGGGATACAAATGTTATTTTAGCATACAACCCTAGTTCTCAATAAACCCTTTCTTGCAGATGTGTTTCTAGGCACCAACAGAAAATGTCATTGTGAAGTGTTAGCACCAATTTATTATGCATGATTATCATTGACAGGGCACCATGGAAAGGAGCAATTTGCTTATGTAAGGTTAGAACAAAATGCCTTCAAGTTTAAGAGGAACCAAACACACAGCAAAATAAACCACAACAGAACAAAAGCCAAACCAGAAGTAAAGTATCCTCTTGCTAAGATTGAAGTTGGGTAGCTTCAAGGACAATGTGCATTTTTCACTACAGCACTCTTTGAGGCTGTCCAGGGAGATGGTGGAGTCACTGTCCCTGGAGGTGTTCAAGAAATAAGTGGACATGGACCTCTGGGACATGTTTAATGGCTATGGTTGAACAGGTTGATGGTTGAACAGGATGATCTTAAAGATCTCCTCCAACCAAAACAGGGCAAGAGAGGAAATTCTCCCTCTTTCTTTTGCTCTCATGAGACCCTAGCATGAGTATTGTGTACAGTTCTGCTGTGAGGACAGGCTGAGGTTGTTGGAGGTCTGCAGCCTGGAGAAAAGAAGGCTTCCAGGAGACCTTGGAGTGGCCTTCTAGTATCTGAAGGGAGCCTACAGGAGGGCTGGGGTGGGACTATTGACAAGGTCTTGCAATGACAGGATGAGGAGTAATGGGTTAAACTGGCAGAAGGGAGATTGAAACTGCATGTTAGGAAGAAGTTGTTTGCAGTGAGGGTGGTGAGGCACTGGCACAGGTTGCCCAGGGAGGCTGTGGCTGCTCCCTCCTGGGAGGTGTTCAAGGCCAGGTCGGATGAGGCTTTGAGCAACCTGTTCTAACGGGAGGTGTCCCTGCCTATGGCAGGGGGTTGGAACTAGATGATCCTTGAGGTCCCTTCCAATCAAAACCATTCTATAACCTCTAGAAATAACTTCAGATGCATTTTGGTGCGGAGAATTTCTGAAGTGATGTATAATGAGGCCAGGTGCATGGGCATAACTTTTGCTTCTCCTGAGATCTTTGGTTGTTTCAGAAGAATGAGGAGAAACAAGTAATTGCTTACAGGCTCTTTAAATGCCATGTAGTGACAGCTTCACCTGTAAAGAAGTTGCTCTCCAGACTAACAGGAAGCCTTCCTGAAACAGTTAAATCTAAACTAATTTTCCTAAATCTATTTTAATCCATGTGATGATATTTCAATTAATCGAAACTCTGAAGATGGAATTTGATATCTGTGCATGGAAAGCAGAGATGTGGGAAGGGGAGGAACAGTCTGTCTGCAGGGATTTTGGTCAGTGGTTGCAGACAGCAATGCAGATGTGAAGGTCAGGTTCAGCACAACAGTCTCTATGCCTAGTTTTCCATTGGAATAACTGATGTGAAGGAAGTGAGGTTAGCCTTTAACTTTTGTATGATGTCAGCAGCACATTTAAGCAGATAATTTATATTTCTTCCTGTTACCAAGACAGACAGGTGGTAGCTGCCAAATTAAAGCAGTTTTTTAGTGGTGGCTTCACCTAAGCTGATTGCTCTGTTGAGGCTGGGTGCTGGATGTATATGTCTGTGGCTGTGCACATGTCCTCACCTCTCTTCTGACTGAATGCTCTTCTGGTTTTGGGACCTGCCACTCCAAATCCAGACAAGGAAAGGTGAGGCTGATTTAGATGTTTTTAATCTCCTCATAGAATCAGTCAGAGTTGGAAGGGATCACAAGGATCATCTAGTTCCAAACCCCCTGCCATGGGCAAGGACACCTCACACTAGATCAGGCTGTCCAGAGCCTCACCAGCCTGGCCTTAAACACCTCCAGGGTGAGTCTTCCACTGCCTCCCTGGGCAACCCATTCCAGGCTCTCACCAGCCTTCTTCCTAACACCCAGTCTGAACCTCCCCATTTCTAGTTTGGTTCCATTCCCCTCAGTCTTATCACTACCTTACATCCTAAAAAGTCCCTCCCCAGTTTTTTTTTGTAGTCCCTCTTGTGATACTGCCTGTCAGTGTACATGCATCAGGGGTCCTGGTGTCCCAGTTTAGGGTCACAAACCACTCAGGACTGGAGTACCTGGGTTAATTCCTCTCTTATTTCCAGTGCCTGAAATTTGACATTGCTCTCTGAAGGAGGTTTATTTTCTGCAAGGAGAAATGTTCTTCAAGAAGTTTGGTTTTGAAAGATGAGATCATGAGTGAAAATAGCACTGCAGCTATTTTACCATTGATCATACTGATATTTTTTTATCTATTCACTGGTCATCTCTGTGGTAAATAGGATTTTAAAATAATCAATACAATCTGTGAAAGAAATAAAAGGCAGTTATGGGTTGGCTTGAGTTTACAAGCGAAGTCTGAGTGAAATGTTGAAGGTGAGTGTTTTATATTGCTAATTCTAGATGATCCTGGGTTTGATTTCTAAGACCAAGCTAGACTTTGATTTCAGTGATGCATCTTGAAACCACACAGCAGGGATGAAACCTTTATGAGTTGGTCTGCTTATTTTGCTGTGGTTTTCTTCATCTCTGCCCTCTTCTTCTCTCTGTGTCTGTTTGGGGACTGGTTGATATAAATCACTGGTGGGGTAGAAGAGAGAAGTAAAAATGGCATTTTCAAATGCAATTTAAATGTTTCAGGATGGTTACTGTTTGTGGAAGCTCTACGCTTCACGTTACAAGGATATACTCAATTACAAATGCTATTTGTATTGATGTGTTTGTATGAGATGTGCTGTCTTTATCAGCAGACCTTGAGAAAGCAGGAAACAAACCCCCTCCACTTTCATATTAGCATATAGTTAAAATCTAATTAAGGTAATACCCATTATGCAGGGTTATAATTTACAGTTTGAACCCATTGTGCTCTAAATCAACTAAATATGCATTCAAAAACAAACAACAAAACCTTAGCAATTCTTGACCTTTTAAAACTGGAGTAATCAATCCAGGCTTATTTTCTGCTTTAATGCATCCTGGCACCTCAAGTTGAAATGCCAAATGGTGTTTCTTTTCTCTCCTGTGGGTCTGAGGACATTTGTTGTAGAAGTTAAGCAGAATGACAGCTTGCTTTGTCCTGACTGGTAGAGCTCTTGACTGTGCTGGTTTTACTTTCCTCCATAATAAGTTGTTAATAGAAATTCCCTGGCCTGCAGGGCAGAGTTAATTTGTTACAGATATTGGGTTGATGTAATAGGAATGGAATGCAGTAGAACAATAGGGAGGGATTTTTTTTCCTTTTTTTTTTTTTTTTGATGTGGACTCTTTTTGGCTTGGTAGTGTCACACAATTTCCACCCAAGTTCTGCTTTAACACAGTGATATTTAGACTCATAGAATCAGTCAGGGTTGGAAGGGACCACAAGCATCATCTAGCTCCAACCTCTCTGCCATGGACAGGGACTAGATAAGGCTGTCCACAACCTCATCCAGCCTGACCTTAAATACCTGCAGGCATGAGGCTTCCACCACTTCCCTGGGCAACCCATTCCAGGCTCTCACCACCCTCATGGTGAAGAATTTATTCCTAACATCCAACCTGAATCTACCCATTTCTAGGTTTGTTCCATTCCCCTCTAGTCCTATCACTACCTGACATCCTAAAGAGTCCCTCTCCAGCTTTCTTGTAGGCCCCTTTCAGATAGTGAAAGGCCACAATAATAATTTTCCGGCTTGTAAGAGATCATGCTGCATGTGAACAGTATCTTCATTGCCAAGTATTTGAAGAGAGAGAATTTATAGAAGCATACAGGAAAAAAGAAATCTCCAGTCAAATATTCAATGCTATTGGAAATGTTGTTCTCTGAGACTTGATGTTTATCAAGTAATATTCTGAAAGGAAATACTTCAGTTCTTTTGTTGCTGTCCCTGAGCTAGAAAATCACACAATGTTAAGGTTTGGAAGGGACCTTGAAAAATCATCCAGTCAGAGTAGGACAACCCAGAGGAGGTCACGCAAGAACTCAGTCAGGTAGGTTTTGAATGTCTCCAGTGAAGGAGAATCCACAACCTCTCTGAGCAGGCTGCTGTAGGGCTCTGTTACCCTCATAGTAAAAAAGCTTTTCCTGATGTTCCCATGGAACCTCCTTTACTCCAGCTTACATCTGTGGCTTCTTGTCATTGGGTATCATGGAGCAGAGCCTGACTCCATCCTACCAGGTCTTTAACCTGTTCATTAACATGATTGTGGTCACCCCTCAGTCTCCTCTTCTGGAAGCTGAAGAGCCCCAACTCCTTCAACCTGTCCTCATAAGGGAGATGTTCCAATCTGAAATGTGAGTTTCTTTTTTCAGGCTTCACCCATGATTTCCCCTTCAGGTGCTTTCCTCAATTTCAGTAGTCATTTTAAAACCAGAAAATGCTCATAAAATGATTTTAAAAAAAAATATAATGAAAAACAAACTACAAAGCAAGACAAGGACCTTGTCTTGGTCCTTGGAGGTTGAAGCAACCTTGACCAACCTGATCTAGTAGAGGGTGGCCATACTCATGGCAGAAGGGTCAGAACTAGATGATCCTTTCCAACCTAAACCATTCTATGAATCTATGATCTCTCTAGCAGCTTCTAAAGGAAGTTTATGCAGGTTTTACAAGCAAAGAGTAAGTTGTTCCACACTCACTCTCCACATTCAGTAGCTGGTCTTTAGCCAATTAAAAAAACAATGTAGGATTTAAAAGTGAGGAATTATTTTCTGAATTGCTAAGTTCATGTAAGCTGTCAAGAACTGCACTGTTAATATTTAAATTGATATTCTGTACAAAACTTTACTGTTCTTTTAAGGCTTAAACCCTTACTTCTGTCATGCTGAGAAGAGAGGCAGTTTTGACCTGTTTTGAAAAGAATAAAGTAATAAGTTGTTGTTGGTTGGAGACTTGTCATTTTTCATCTCATGCTTCTGTGATTTAAATACTTAAGATCTTTTAAAAACTTATATATAGCTTAGGAAAAAAAAACAACTAAAAGGTTTTATTTGTGGTGTGTGGTGAGAAGGCAAGTCTGAAATGTCAAACCATGTCTGTGTTTGGTGCTCAGGTGGTATCACCTATCTTCAGTGGTTAAGGAGATGACATCATTTTTGCTTCTGTCTTCCTTCTAAGCTGCACTCATAAGTAGGAAGGCAGATGTAATTTCTAGGACTGTGTGAGGTAGAAGTGTAATGTTATCTGAAGTGAGATGCAAGTTCCTCGGAGAAAAGCATAAACTTCCTATTGAAAATAACCTCGAAAGTATTGCTTGGCCAACTTTTCAGCTGCCCTAGAACGAAGATGAAATGGAAGGAGAAGATCTGGTAGGGGAAAATGGGAGCTGTTGTTGGTCCACTTGAAGTCAATCCAGTGGTGGTAAAAGCTTTGTTGTAGGATAGCTATTTCATGATGTTTGTAGAAGAGAAGCAAGCTTGGTCTTCCAAACAAATTTACATTTCTGTGAAGCAGAAATACTTACTTTCAGGAGAAAGAATTGTGAAGGAAAAACAGTCCCTTGCATCAGGAGTAGTGTGGCCAGCAGGAGCAGGGAGGTCATTCTCCCCCTGTACTCTGCACTGCTTAGGCCACACCTTGAGTACTGTCTCCAGTTCTGGGCCCCTCAATTTAAGAGGGACATTGAGGTGCTTGAGCATGCCCAGAGAAGGGCAATGAAGCTGGTGAGAGGCCTGGAGCACAAGCCCTATGAAGAGAGGCTGAGGGAGCTGAGATTGTTTAGCCTGGAGAAGAGGAGGCTCGGGGGGACCTTATTGCAGTCTACAACTACCTGAAAGGTGGTTGTAGCCAGGGGGAGGTTACCTTCTTCTCTCAGGCAACCACCACCAGAACAAGAGGACAGAGTCTCAAGCTGTGCCAGGGGAAGTTTAGGCTGGAGGTGAGGAGAAAGTTCTTCACTGAGAGAGTCATTGGCTACTGGAATGGGCTGCCCAGGGAGGTAGTGGAGTCACCGTCCTTGGAGGTGTTCAAGGCGCGTTCGGATGTGGCACTTGGTGCCATGGTCTAGTCTTGAGGGCTGTGGTAACGGCTTGGACTTGATGGTCTTTGAGGTCTCTTCCAACCCTGGTGATACTGTGATAACACTGAAGATGTCCCTACCAGTGGCAGGGTGGTTGGACCAGCTGATCTTTAAAGGTCTCCTCCAACCCAAAGTATTATAAGAAAATATATTAGGTAAGGACATGGTATCTACCATGCTTCAGCTTAAAGGGAAGATCACCACAATGCCATTGTCAATGTTTACTGTTGTCACAGTCTTACACCTTTTAGGGTCTGAGCCTGAAGTGGGAAAAGACAAATGAACAATAGTAAATGTGATTGCAGAATAGCATAAGGCAAAGCAGGCTGTGTAGTTTGCTGCATGGCAGGAGTAGGGAAGTGATCGTACCCCTGTGCTTGGCACTGATGAGGTTGCATCTCAAATTCTGGGTTCAGTTTTGGGACCCTTTCTAAGAAAAAGAACATTGAGGTGCTGGAGTGTGTCCAGAGAAGGGCAACTAAGCTGGTGAAGGATCTAGAGAACAAGTCTTAAGAGAAACAGCTGAGGGAACTGAGTTTTTTAGATTATTAGATTGGATTTTTAGATTATTAGAATATTAGATTGGAGAGGAGGAGGCTGAGGGGAGACCTCATTGCTCTCTACAACTCCCTGAAAAGAGTGGGGATTGGTCTCTTCTCTCTAGTACCAGATGATAGAACATGAGGAAATGGCCTGAAATTGTGTCGGGGAGGGTTAGCTTGGAGATTAGAGAAAATTTCTTTGCTGCAAGAGTGGTCAGGGATCGGAAGAGGCTGCCCAGGGAGGTGGTGGAGTCCCCATCCATAGAGGTATTCAAGAAACCTGTGACCACAGCACCTGGGGACATGGTTTAGTGGCCATGGTGGTCTTAGGTTGATAGCTGGACTCAATCTTAGAGGTCTCTTCCAACCAAAACCATTCAGTGATTCTGCATGAGTTTCCATTACATGCTTCAGATACAAAAGCAAAGAAACTTTCATTTCACGAAGTACTTCAAGGAGTGAGACATTCAGGAAATATTTCTAGCAGCAGAGTAACCTTTACAAGTTTTGAGAGATTCTTCTACCTACACTTTTATTTGTTGCTTATAATAAGCTGTTCTTGATGGTAATTCTGTTAGACAGAGCCAGAAGACAATGTGCCTTCCCACTGCTTGATATAAATCTTCTCTGATACAAAATGAGTCGAGCTGCAGTGAACTTAAATGCTAATGCTGAAGACATCAGGCAACCTGCTGTTCAGTATCAGAAAGTTTTAAATTTGGCTTACTCTTGCATCTTCCTTGTTCCAGGATAAGTTAAATTGGCACCTCACTGCGAAGAATGATTAAAAAGCTGTTCTTTATTTGCAAACAAGGAAGTTTGTATCATCAAAAAAGTCACTACTAATGGACATTGCACCAAATCGGTGCATGTGATGTAGTGCAGGCTTCATCCAGCTAACGAACAATTCCAGTCCTACTGAAAGAGGTAAACATTATTCAATAGTTCTGCCTGTATGGCTGTGATAAGAGGGGATCTTATCACTCTCTATGACTACCTAAAAGGATCCTCAGGTGAGGATCGGGCTCTTCTCCCAGACCACTTGTGCCAGGACAAGAGGGTATGGTCTGAAGGGTTGGATATTAGGAAGCATCTCCTTGCAGAAAGATGATTAGGCACTGGAATGGACTGCTCAGGGAGGTTGTGGAGTCACCATCCCTTGAAGAAAAGGTCTTGAAGAAAAGATTAGATGTGACACTTGATGGCATGGCTTAGCTGATGTAGTGGTGATAGGTCATAGGCTGGACTTGATCTCAGAGGTCTTTCCTCAATGATTCTGTGATAGTCTGTCTTCAGGAGAAATGGTCAGTGTTTTTCTCAGGTTCTTAGCTGAGAATGTATTCTCTATGTAACACTGAATACTGTTCAATAATTTTCCATTATATATATTCATCCTTGAATGAATTTTCCTTTGGAAAATAATGACCTTTCACTGATTGATAAGGTATCACAGCTTCCTTCCTTTCTCCACTCTATGAATTTTATGTAATGAACTGAAGTAAATGATAATTAGCCTTTCATTTAAGCCCTTCAGAGGTTTAAATGGTCTAGGTTGTTCTCCAATTTTCATCTAATCAGCAGAAGGAAATTTTGCTTTCACCTTTTTTGCCTTCACCTGATCCTGCTTAATGTTTCTGTTTCTTAAACTCTGCAGGATTTAGATGATTGGCTAAGTGTGGGAGGACACGCAGGACACTTGCCTTAGGTGAGGCAGGTGTAGTTCATACACTGAGCTTCTTGAGTCCCTTCCATCTGTGGAATGAAGGGACCTAATCTTCATCTGTATCTACAGTAATTAAAGGAAAATAATGAAATCTGACGTTGTATCTGGTGGGGAAACTCAGGTCTTCTAATAGATTCAAAATCTCAGTGCAACACCTTATTTTGTGACTGAATATTTCTTCAGAGTCAGAGAAACACTCAAGTTGGTAAAGCCCCTCAGGATCACCAAGTCCAACCCATAATCCTACTCTACAAGATTCACCTTAAACCATATTCCTAAGCACCACATCCAAACAACCTCTAAACACATTCAGGGTTGGTGAATCTCCTTGGGTAGCTCATTCCAGTGCCTGACCACTCTTGCTGGGGGGAAAAAAGATTCCCAATATCCAGTCTAAACCTATACTGGTGCAACTTGAGGCCATTTCCTCTCATTCTACCACTACTCACCTATGAGAAGAGACCAGCACCAATCTCTCCACAACCTCCTTTCAGGTAGCTGTAGACAGTCATGAGGTGTCCCCTCAATCTCCTCTTTTTCAAATTCAGCCCCAACTCTTCTTGCAAAGAACAACAAAAATTGTTTGTCTTATGTTCTGTGCATTAGCATAGTGCTCAAAATGTTTAAACAAAGACAAGTTGTGTTGATAAAATGTTAAACATTTGTAGTGTTAGGCTGCTAGGCAGTGTCTTGGAATGTTTGCACTGTTTAAAACAGCTTATGGTAACTGTTGTGGCTTAGAAAATTTGAGAAGATGGTTTTGGACTTTGGATCTGCTTTCAGTATGTGGAATAATGCATAGCAGCTTTTCACAGAATTAGAGCTGTTTCAGTTGGAGAAGACCTCTGAGATTGTCCAGTCCAACCTAACAACGCTATGGCCATTAAACCATGATGTAAATTGCCATGTGCTTATGCTTCTTGAACATCTCCAGGGATGCAGACTCTGCCATCTTCCTGGGCAGACTGCTTCAATGCCTCACCACTCTTGCAGGAAATTTCCCCCTAATCATAGAATCAGTCAGGATTGGAAGGGACCACAAGGATCATCTAGTTCCAAGTCACCTGCTGTGGGTAGGGACACCTCACACTACATCAGGCTGTCCACAGCCTCATCCAGCCTGACCTTAAACACCTCCAGGGATGTGACTTCCACCACCTCCCAGGGCAACCCCTTCCTGGCTCTCACCACCTTCACGCTGAAGAACTTCTTCCTAACACCCAGTCTGAATCTTTCCCTTTCTAGATTGGTTCCATTCTCTCCAGTCCTATCATTCCATGACATCCTAAAAAGTCCCTCCCCAGCTTTCTTGTAGGCCCCCTTAAGATACTGAAGGGTCACAATAAGGTCACTTCGGAGCCTTTCCACAACTCCAGGCCATTTCCTCTTGTTCCATCACCTGATACTTGGTCACAAGCATTGGAAACACTTCCAAGAAACAGGAGGAAGAATGTCACAAACAACAAAAAACGTAATAAGGTCTGTACAAGGTTCTAAATGCAGATCTGTGCAAATCTGTCTGCACAGATTAATAGATTGGATGGTTGGAAAAGAACCATTGTCTAGTGTTGTTTCTTATTTTGTATCATCTATTGGACGGAAGGTGCAGCAAACTTCCTGTTAATATTATTTCTCTGTCCTTTCTCTAGCTAATTTCAATATTAGTTGTTATTGTGATAATTAAGCTGGTTTGCAATAGTTTTTCTTATGCTGGAATGGATGGTTCTGGTCTGCATGAATATTCAAACTGTGGTATTTTCTTTCTATTTGCAACCTTTCTTTGGTCAGTGGGTCCTTGATCTGGAAATATTTATTTATATTAAATGACTGTAAAGAGCACCTCCAGAGATTGTTAACATTTGTCAGCTCTTGGAGTGACAGCTCCAGTCACTATAGAAGACAAGCTGTATTCCTCTGGAAGAAAAGAGATGCTAATCTCCACCTACAGTAGTATGTTTTGAGAAACATAATGCACTAAGAAAATGTACCAATTACTTGGCTGAAAATTGTTTCCCTTCTGCAACATAGACAATCATAACATTTTTGGACACTTTTTTTACTAGTTTCATAACAACTCCCTCTTCTGCCAAGTGAAACTTCATCTTTCCAAGAACAGATGAATGTTCCATCAGCTGTTGGAGTGGCATTGTGCTGTGACATGGCATTTCACTTTTCAGACCCTCCATTATAGCCCTTGTCTGGCGTCTGTGAGCAGAAAACAAATTGCCTCTGCTTTATTAAGAGAATAAGTACTGAGTCAATATGAGACTGTGTATGTGTGTGTATGATCCTGCGTGTTTTTCCTTACACATCTGTGAGGGTAGTTCTTACACTGTGTTCCCTGTGATGGGCAGCTGTAATTGGTGACTTGCTGGTTTCTAGGTGTTGTTTCTTAGCAATGGGCTTCTGAACACCATTTAATTTCTACCTCCAAGTAATGCAAAGATAGTAGGTGGAAAGGACATGTAAGTTCATTTCAGTTGTGGCAGGAGAGGTTTAGATTAAGTATGAGGAAAATTCTTTCCTGAAAGAGTGGTCAGGCATTGGAACAGGCTGCTCAGAGAGGTGGTGGCGTAGCCATTGCTGGAGGTGTTCAAGAAGCCTGTAGATGTGGTGCTTCAGGATATAGTTTAGTAGTTGTGGTTGTTGGTTACAATTGGGCTTGACCTTAAAGGTGTTTTCCAACCTTAATAATTCTATGTGTTTATATCACAATATACTTTGCATATTCTAAATATACTGAGCAAGAAGAATGAGGAAAACAGCAGTTATAATAATGAAGTTGCTTAATTGCATATAATGAAATCTTTAATTTACTGCAGCCTGCTTTGAGCTAATAGAGATGAGAGCCTTTTGCTTGTATTGTTTCCTATTCAAATCAGCAGGAGTATATTAAAACAGACTGCTTAACTGTTGAGAAATTAGATTATTTGCGATATAGAAGGAAAACAAAACCATAGTAATACAAAAATTGACTCTATTTTAATAAGCAGTTAGACAAAACTATCTTTCCAAAGATGTTTAGTGCCACAGGTTTATGAGATGAGCAAATGAGTCGTAGCAAGTGACTTTACACAGAATCAGAGAATGCCAGGTTGGAAGGGACCCCAAGGATCATCTGGTCCAACCTTGAGATGAGATGGCGCAGCATGCTGCCAAGCTGACTCTTAGAATTGCCCAGTGTAGGGGAATCCTCTGCTTCCCTTCTCTGACTAGCAGCCTATTAGCCCATGCCAGTGAGTAGCTCCTTCCCAGGGCCATGTTTATTATGGGACTGAATGTAAACAGTTCAGTTGGAGATGTCTGGCTCATTTCTGTTATGTGCTGCTTCCCATCCCACTACTGTGCTTTCCTGGTGCTCA
Source organism: Eubucco bourcierii (assembly GCA_013396675.1). NCBI lineage: Eukaryota > Metazoa > Chordata > Aves > Piciformes > Ramphastidae > Eubucco > Eubucco bourcierii. Next base: position 3,615 of record VWZE01016283.1, on the reverse strand, counting down.
GACCTACCTGTGAAACACATCCTCCCCTTCCTCTGCTGCCATCAATTCTGCAGCCTTGTCTCTTCATCTCTGTGTGAGACTCCTCTTCATTAGCAGCCTAGCTGTTAGGTACCATTGCCCTCTACGACGGAATCGACAGGAGGAACTGCAGAGGTGGAAGGAGATGAGAAAAGTTTTGGGCTTAAGTCTGAGTCCTGTGTGGACTTGCAGGAACAACAGGCGCCTGGTAGGATGTAATTGAGGCAATTAAGAAAGAAGTCATGCTAGCATAAAGGCTGCAACATCTGTTTAATGGTTTACAAGAAGTTCAACTTTCAGCTTCACTAATGGCACTGTAACTTCTTATCATTAATGTTCACTAAAGAATGACTCACTCTCTGGTACCTAATGACTTCTTGAGAAGGTCTCTTCCATCTGGAGCTCAGCAACAGTTGCATTCAAGGTTAGAACACTCCTGGAGAATTTCAGCAGGATGAAATCTGTTAAGTACCTTGAGTGCTGTGTCCAGTTCTGGGCCCTGCAATTCAAGAGAGATGTTGAGGTACTGGAACATGTCCAGAGAAGGGTGATGAAGCTGGTGAGGGGCATGGAGCACATCCCTGTGAGGAAAGGCTGAGGGAGCTGGGGGTGTGCAGCCTGTAGAAGAGGAGGCTCAGGGCTGACCTCGTTGCTGTCTACAACTATGTGAAGGGAGGCTGTAGCCAGGTAGGGTTGATCTCTTCTCCCAGGCAACCAGCAACAAAATGAGGAGACACAGCCTCAAGCTGTGCCAGGAGAGGTATAGGCTGGATATTAGGAGGAAGCTCTTCCCAGAGAGAGTGATGGGCATTGCAATGGGCACAGGGAGGTGGTGGAATTGCTGTCCCTGGAAGAGTTCAAGAAAAGCCTGGATGGGGCACTTAGTGCCATGGTCTAGTTGATTGGCTAGGGCTGGGTGATAGGTTGGACTGGACGATCTCAGAGGTCTCTCCCAACCTGGTTGATTCTATGGTTCTTTTTTTTTTTTGAGGCTTTGTCACACATTTTTCTTATTTGACTAATTCAGTTCTATTCCTTGTTACTTGTGCTGGTTGTTGTCTGTGTTGGTACCATGTGCTAACTCCTTCATAAGGACTGAAACATCTGAAATGCTAAGGAAAGTTTTATTTAAGTTCTGTTGTGCTTGGCTCATATGCAGGGAAGTGCACAGCTCAAGTAATGACTTTGTGTAGGGAGGATTGTTGCAGTAACTGCAAACCTTGAAATACCATTAACTGCTTAACGATTGAAATATTTTCCACAAACACTCTTATTTTCCTTTTTATTTTCCCCCCTCTTAGCGATTTTCATCATCCTTCTGTTACTTTTAAGCTAGCTGTATCTTTGGAAAAGTAATAAAACCTTATTTCCTTTTCTAACTTGGTTTGTATGCTTGTGGCTGTCATGTTAATCCGCTGTTAGTATTAGACTTTAATAAAAGGCTACACAGCAAGAAGAAAGAGGCTTGCTGAGGGTATGGAATATTGCATATAATTTATTTTAATATTGATGGGTTTGAAATGTTGTGAATGATACTGGACTTAGCCATTTTCATATTTATTAAAAAGAAATTGGGGGAAAAAAAACAAACCAACAAACCAAAACTAAAACCAAACAAGGAAACAGAACCCCAAAACAAACAAAAACCCACCAAAAAACCCCCCAAACCCAACCAACCTTCAAAAAACCTCCAAACCTCACAACTGCCTCCCCAAAAACCACAACCCAACCAACAAAAAAACCAAGACAAATGAAAAGACACTAAACCACCAGTTCCCCCCCTCCCGGGGGGGGACCACGACAAAACAAACACCNAAAATCCCACACACACCCAGTGTGTATGTTGAGGTAGTGATAAAATAAAGCATTGAAAGGATAGAAATTTGGGGTGAAAAAGCTCATCTTTTACTAGCTTTGCAATTCAGGGAAAGGAAGAGATAATGAAGAGTGCAATGATTATGTTGCTTACTGGCAGTTGCATTTGCCATTTTAAGCTCTGATCAAATTTTGCTTGCTTTTGGGACCAGGCATAAATGTGGGCTTGAGGATAGGGTACGAGTATCAGATTTCTCCTGGAAGGTTTATACAGAGTATGCTTATATAATTAATTGCTACTTGAATTAGATAAGTAGTTCACATATGTCCTGCTCTTGCAGGCAAGGGTGGGAAAGGATCTGACTGTTAGTAATTCCCTAAAAGTTATTGCTGTTGCCTTGCCTGGCCTCTATTCTGTAAGCTGTTGTGCTGTTGTTTCTAAATTATAGAAGCATAGTTGTAATGAAAATATAGGGGAACCCTTCCTCCCTTCCCAGTGAACTTTAAAAAAAGTCTGTATCTTCAGATGTAAACTTTGAGTATCTACTCTTGAGGGGAGAAGAGGGAGGAAAAGACAAGAAGTAATTTTCTGTTGAGTCTCCTGTGTCCATCAGCTAATAAATCCAAACCCTGCCAGCAGCAGGTATTCAGTCAGTACAGCTCCTGAAGATCTGTGTTTTAACAGTGTTTGTGATACTGGGCACCCCGGATTCCACTGAAACCAGGCTTTGTAAATCATAGCACCTCTGGAAATGGAGATAAGTAGCTAAAATTAGACTATGTGCATATTTATGGACCTCAGATACTCTGAACCTGGAGACTGCAATCAGTACAGAAACTCATGGGGGCGATGAGAGGCAAAAGCAGGGCTCTGCCCATCTTAGGTCTAGAAATGCTAAACAAGATAGGCAAGAATTAGAGAGGAAATAGGAAAACTTTCATTAGGTAGTGAAAGTTAGATGATATAACAAACACAAAGTGATTCAGAGGCTTGTTCATTATATTTCTTTAATAGGAGGGACATGGGTTGTATATTCTTGCTCTGGGATTCAAACTGAAGCCGAATTTGAGTGTGGATGTTTGTAGATTGTGATTAAGCAGTTCAGTGGTTGTCCTCATGATTATTGCAAATGACAGAGGGCAGGAAGAGGAGGATCGCTGTTGTGTTGGTTGATCACGGGGATTGTCATCTATAAGCATTTAGGCAAAGGGATGCAATATTAATTTTCAGGGTGAGCTCTCAGGGAGTTGGTGGGAAAAGGTAATGGTTGTGAAAGTGGAAGTTAAAGAGGAGAACTGGAGAACTGCAGACAACATTACAAATTCCAGGGAATGTTCTGGAGCTCGTAATCTTTGGCAAATACTTTAAGAGAATCAATAGAGCTGCCTTTATGGAGAGTGGCTCTTGTCAAACTAGTCTAATTTTTTCAAAGGTAGCAGGTCTTGTAGATGTCAGAGAAGCTGTAGATGAGATGTGTGTTGCCTCATTCACCTGAAGAGGTTTTTTTTTTGGTATGTGCTGCACTTAGAATGCAGCAAAAGAAATACAAGATAGGTGAAGCAGCTGCAGGCTGAATTGAGCAGCAGTTAGACAAGTGTAAGTCTAATTGTGTAGAGCATCTGCTATTGAATAGGAGTCGAATGTGTTTCTGGAGGATTTACTTTGCATCTAGTCAGAATACCTTACTTGTTTTCAGGTGGTTGTGAGGAAGAAGCAACAAAAACAACTTTGGAGGACAGGGTTAGGGTAATGAATCATAGAATCATAGAATGGTAAGGTTG
>VWZE01016282.1:84424-96196 GCA_013396675.1 Eubucco bourcierii | reverse complement strand
TCCTTCCTGTGCTGGGGGCTCCATAACTGTACACAGTTACGCACACAGTCCCCACAGGGCTCCAGATGGGGTCTGAGGAGAGCAGAGCAAAGGGGCACAATCCCCTGCCTTGCCCTGCTGTACACACTGCTCTTGCTGCAGCCCAGCACTCAGTTGACTGTCTGGTTCTTTGTCTCCTAAAACACTTTTAGGAGGGCAGGAGAGTCACTCTGCATTTTCTGTCAATCCTCTGCAGCTCAACTGATAATACCAACAAGGAAAACAATTTGTTGAGTCTGGAGCTGTGATGTTCTGCTGAGGAACAGAAATGCTCCCTGGGAACCAAACTGAGAGCTATGGCTCATTTTTATCTTGACAATGAGAAAGTGAGCATGACTTTAACTTGTTGACCTCGTTGCTGTTGTATCACTGATCTAAAAGTCTGTAGATACATATATATATATATATATATATATATAAACATTATTCACATTGAACTATCATATAAGCTGTGGGAAAAAAACACATTTTACTATTTATAAAACATTTCTTCATTAAGTAAAACTCTGCAAACATTAATCACAACTCTGTAAATGACAGTTGACAGTAAGGAAAATGAACCTTTTTGAGTGATTCATCTCAGCTCTGCTGCTCAGAGAGGAGTGGTCTGGATTTTAATGCTACCACATACTTGACACTAACTATTTGAAAGTTGAGATACTGGCACTGATGAATCTCACTCAGAAGCTCCTCTGGCTCTCAGGCCTTGAGATAAACAGTGGAGATGTGTTCCCCCTTGGGAAGCTATGTTTATTTTTCAGTATAATGACTTGACATTTTGTCCTAATTGTTACGTGACTAAGTAAAAAGAAAGCTACCTAGGTGGGAATTGTCAGAACATGTTGTGAGCATACATCTGCAATTTTGAAAGATGATCATCTCCAGGTGGTGGTAAATTAGGATGGTTCTTCTGCAGCTCTCTTGGGAAGGGCTCTGCCAGCTAATTTTCCTTGTCATCATGCAAACTGTTAGACTCAATGTTGAATGTAACATTACTCAAATCCCACCTGCCAGTGATATTTTATCACAGAATCATAGAATGGTAAGGTTGGAAGGGACCTCAAGGATCCTCTGCTCCCAACCCCCTGCCATACGCAGGGACACCTCCCACTAGCACAGGTCACTCAAGGCCTCTTCCAACCTGGCCTTGAATACCTCCAGGGAGGGAGCAGCCACAACACTGGAAGGCTACTCTAAGGTCTCCTGGAAACCTTCTCTTCTCCAGGCTGCACAGCCCCAACTCTCTCATCCTGTCCTCATAGCAGAGCTGTTGCAGCCCTCTCAGCATCTTTGTGGCTCCTCTGGACCCACTCCAACACTTCCATGTCCTTCCTGTGCTGGGAGCTCCACAACTGCACACAGGACTCTGGGTGGGCTCTGAGGAGAGCAGAGCAGAGGGACAGAATACCCTCCCTTGCTCTGCTGCCCACACTGCTCTTGCTGCAGCCCAGCACACAGTTGCTGTCTGGGCTGCACTCACACTGCAGCCTCATCTTGAGTTTTTCATCACCTCAGACCCCCAGGTCTCACGTTTTGAAGCGTTTCTTTCACAGATGATTAAATAGTATTATGAGATGCACTCTGGTTACTCTGCTCTGATCAGACCCCATCTGGAGTAGTAGGGCTGCAGCAGCTCTGCTCAGGAGACCTTAGAGTAGCCTTCCAGTGTCTGAAGGGGGCTCCAGGAAGGCTGGGGAGGGACTATTGACAAGGTCTTGTAATGACAGGACAAGGAGCAATGGGTTTGAAGTGACAAAGGGGAAATTAGACTGGTTGTTAGGAGGAAGTTGTTTGCAGTGAGGGTGGTGAGACACTGGCACAGGTTGCCCAGGGAGGTTGTGGCTACTCTCTCCCTGGAGGTGTTCAAGGCCATGTTGGAGGACACCTAGAGTGCCCCGTACTAGTGGGAGGTGTCCCTGCCTATGGCAGGGGGTTGGAACTAGATGATCCTTGAGGTCCCTTCCAGCCTTACCATTCTATGCTTCTATGATTCTATATTTAGCATAATTTGTCACCTCTGTAAAATACTGTCCTAATGAAAAAAACCAAAACAAATAAAACAAACTATTACAACAGTAAAACAGTTTTAAACATGGGATCTTAGAGTCTCTTGTCTGGAATCCTCTGACAAATAAAAGTGCTCTGGAACTTGTGTAAAAATGTTTTACATTTCTTATTTTGCTGAATTTACCACAGAAATTTATTTATTATTTACCATACAAATTTATCTCTTAAAAAGCTTGATGAATCAGACACTCACAACACTTAACATCAATAGGAAAAGTCTATTCTCAAAGCTTCTGAAGCACTTTATTGGAGACAATTATTTTCCAGGTGAAAGGCTTTTAGTTGTTGTGCCAAATTTATGAAGCTCATTGTCCTCACTGCATGAAAATTTGCAGTTCTTGAGCTCTTCCCACCTCACTACACTTTGCACATCAGCGCTGTCCATTTACAAGCGTTCAGCATTCATCCAGAAATAGGTCAAGTTCCTGCATTTTCAAACACTTCTGCATACCTCCTGACAGCTCTCAGCATGCTATCAGAGTTGACCTGTCTGTAAAATAATCTAAACACCTGCACTTTAGATATGTATTGCCAAGTTATACTAGTGAGCCTTATATGCATAAATGGCTAATTGGATATTCTGGACTCATTCTGTTCCTTCTTCCAGCTTCAGAATGCTTCATATTTCTCAGAGGTACTTTCATGTAAAAAAAAATAAAAAATTACTTGGAATAGATTATGGGAGGTGGGCGGTGTCCCTGCCTATGGGAGGGGGTTGGAACTAGATGAGTTTTGAGGTCCCTTCCAACCTTACCATTCTATGATTCTATGATTATATATGGCTCACATTTTCACTTCTGTAGAAAAAAATAATGTGGAGGATCCTTTTCATGTCCCATAAATCTGAAGCTACTGAAGGTGCCATTGCCAGATTTCTTCTTTGTAATAGAGTGGAACCATTTCCCTCAAAACATAGCATCATAGACTCACAGAATCATAGATTAGTAGGGGTTGGAAGTGACCTCTGATGATGACTGAGTCCAAACCCTCTGCCAAGGCAGGTCAAATGGGAATACAATCAGATGGGTCTTGAGAGTGTCTAGAGAAGGACACTCTACAACATCTCTGGGTGGACTGTTAGAGTCCTCAGTCACCCTTACGGTAAAGAAGTTTTTCCTCATGTTGAAGTGGAACTTTCTGTGTTCCAGTCTGCATCCACTGCCCCTCACTCCATCACAGGACACCACCAGAAGGAGACTAGCACCACTGAGGAGACATTAGAGGAGCCTTCCAGTATCTGAAGGGGGCTCCAGGAAGACTGGGGAGGGACTATTGACAAGGGCTTGTAATGACAGGACAAGGGGCAATGGGTTTGAACTGGCAGAGGGGAGATTTAGACTGGATGTTAGGAGGAAGTTGTTTGCAGTGAGAGTGGTGAGACACTGGCACAGGTTGCCCAGGGAGGTTGTGGATCTTTGACCACATTCTGTGCTTCTGTGCTCCGCAACCTCCCTGGAGGTGTTCAGGACCAGGTTGGAGGAGGCCTTGAGTGACCTGTACCAGTGGGAGGTGTCCCTGCCTATGGCAGGAGGTTGGAACTGGATGATCTTTGAGGTCCCTTCCAGCCTTACCATTCTATGATTCTATGATTCTATGATCTTCTTGTTCCAATGAATACTTACTGTGAGCTTTATCTGGCATTTCTACCCTGTCATGTATTTGCTTATTTTTATGTTTGCTGTTTTTCTAGGACATATCAGAAACCATTATTGGATCCTTATTAGTAGGATGTGGAATTTTTGCTACTTGTTATCGCTAAGAAAATGTAGTCAGGAAAGTCCCAAAAGACCATGAAAAGAAACAAAAGCTATCCCAAGTGGAATTAATGCTAATATCCATACTTATTTATACCACTACCCACAGGGGTTTCGCATTAAATCCTATTTCAGAAACATTCAATAGTAAATGAAGTGAATTTCCTTGCAAAAATCAGGCTAAACAAAAATCAACAGATCAGTCAACTTCGATCAGTGCCAGCTTTTAAATAATACTACAAACACACACATGATGTGAAACAAAAAATGAAAGGAAGATTGCAGGTACAATATTCTGCTTGTTTGCATAAGTGATTATATCAAAGACAATTAGTGAAGATGGATATATTCCTAAGATTTCCTAATGGAAAAAATTAAAATTTCCTTTTACTGAGAGGAAGAAATAGTTTCAACTAAAGTAGTTACAGCAAATCACACAAGCAACCAACATGAATATATATTTTCAGAATACATTTTTGGTTCCTGAACCCCCCAATAAGTAGTTAATTTTGTAAAAATATTCACCTAATTCACCTAATATTCACTTGTATATTAAAATTGTAGGAAAAAAATATTTAGGGAAGTGAATAATACTACTCATTAAGCCTGAAGGTGGAGAAGGAATGACAATATAATTTATCAGAGATTTAATGTATCTGAGAAGAACCACTGGCAAACATGGAATCGTAGAATCATAGAATGGTAAGGTTGGAAGGGACCTCAAGGATCATCTAGTTCCAACCCTCTGCCATAGGCAGGGACACCTCCCACTAGTACAGGTCACTCAAGGCCTCCTCCAACCTGGTGCTGAACACCTCCAGGCAGGTTGTGGAGCACAGAATCACCCAACGTGATCAAAGATCAAAGGTCCCGTTGGGTGATTCTGTGCTCCACAACCTCCCTGGGCAACCTGTGCCAGTGTCTCACCACCCTCACTGCAAGCAACTTCCTCCTAACATCCACTTTCAATCTCCCCTCTGACACTTCAAACCCATTGCTCCTTGTCCTGTCATTACAAGCCCTTGTCAATAGTCCCTCCCCAGTCTTCCTGTAGCTCCCTTCAGATCCTGGAAGGCTTCTCTAAGGTCTCCTGGAAGCCTTCTCTTCTGCAGGCTGCAGAACCCCAACTCTCTCAGCCTGTCCTCACAGCAGAGCTGCTGCAGCCCTCTCAGCATCTTCGTGGCCTCCTCTGGATCCGCTCCAACACTTCCATGTCCTTCCTGTGCTGAGGGCTTCACAACTGCACACAGGACTCCAGGTGGGGTCTGAGGAGAGCAGAGCAAAGGGGCACAATCCCCTCCCTTGCCCTGCTGCCCACACTGCTCTTGCTGCAGCCCAGCACACAGTTGCTGTCTGGGCTGCACTCACACTGCAGCCTTATCTGGAGTTTTTCATCACCCCACACCCCCAGGGCCAGCTCCTGAGGGCTGCTCTCAGCCGTTCACCACTCAGCCTGCAGTTTTATTTGTGTTTGGGATTGTGTACATCTGCATGTAAAGTCTCTATCATTTAATTAAGTTTGTTTCTCCTAATCCATCTGCCAATGAAGTCCCAAAGAAATAATTGAAATAATTGTGAGTAAACCAAAATATTTAAAAAAAAATAAATAATGAGGGATGATGTTAAACCTCACATTCCCCTCAGTAATGAAGAAATTAATAAGATGTCCTACAAGTGAAATTTCCTATTGCAGTTTCTGGAACCCAAACCTCTCTGATCTCTTATATATTCTTGAACATTTCCAAGTTTCAAAAGAATTTTGTAAAGGGTTTAAATTATTTCTATGTTAGTTGAGCCACCTGCAGCTGATTCAATGCTGGAATTCAGCACACACAACAGGTCTTAATAATCGCTCTACTTTAGGATTACCACTTGTAGCGAAATTCTCTTCACACAAATTCACAAGTCTAAGGTGAGATTCACATATTTAACAGTTAAGGGTTTGCACTCATCCCTGTGTGTGAGAAGCTTTGCACAAGCTGATACAGGCAATTAATTTGAATAACATGAAATATTCAGTGAACCAAATTCCCTCTCCCTGTATAAATGCCTGTTTTAGCTGAAGACTAATAGCAAAAGTGGGGAACTCAATACTGATGGTAGATCTTTTCCGCTGTCACGGTAGGCCTAAGCAGACCAAAATAGGCTTATACATGTCCTGGTTTGCCCAGAGATGTTTTTCTGCTCTCCCTCCTTCTGTTTTGAGGAGAAGTAACTGCGGGAAAGAGGACAAAGAACCAGGAGCCACTGAATCTGAGGATCCTGGCCCTTTGCAGCCTGTGGTAAACGGGTACACGGACTCGCCTTGTACCTGCCTTATGCAAGGCTGTGCTCTGCACTAAAAAGGGTAAAGCAACCCTATGGTTTCACCTAATATGGTCAAGCTTGGCAAAGTGCCATCCTGATAGGCTATTCTATGTCCAAAGGTGCATTAGTCTCAGGCTGTATTGATAAAAGGAGATGAACAGGTGACACAACCTGCTCTGCCCTTGTATCTGTGCTCTGCCATTGCATCCATGCTCTCTGCTGCTGTATCCATGCTTGCTTACTGCTGCTACAGCCTTATTGTATCCTGAACTGCCTGGAAACTGCCTGCCTCCAGTTTACCAGGAACAGGATCTGGATAGGCAATCAGCCGGCATAGCCAACGCGACATCATGCTGAGTCTGCGCATCATAAGACATTGGGTTCTGGGCTGATGAAAAGCTCAACATGAGGTTGCAGTGTGAGTGCAACCCAGACAGCAACTGTGTGCTGGGATGCACCAGGAGAAGCATGGGCAGCAGGGCAAGGGAGGGGATTCTGCCCCTTTGCTCTGCTCTCTTCAGACCCCACCTACAGTCCTGTGTGCAGTTCTGGAGCCCCCAGCACATGAAGGACATGGAACTGTTGGAGTCAGTACAGAGGAGGCCACGAAGATGCTGAGAGGGCTGCAGCAGCTGTGCTGTGAGGACAGGCTGAGAGAGTTGGGGCTCTTTAANGTGTTCAAGGGCAGGTTGGAGGAGTCCTTGAGTGCCCTGTTCTAGTGGGAGGTGTCCCTGCCTATGGCTGGTGGTTGGAACTAGATGGTCCTTGAGGTCACTTCCAACCCTACTATTCTATGATTCTGTCCTTCCAAGACAGGAAGTCTTGGAGATACACAGATCATACAGAGGAGATCAGGACCAGGTCAGAGATGTCTGCCTCCTTTCCCCAGCACCCAGAAGTCTGGGAAGAATGAGAAGTCTCAGCAGATAAGAAGACAGTAACAGAACTCCCTGAAAGTCTGAAGCTGTAGCCAGCCCTACCAGTCGAGAGATAATATTTTGTGAGTGAATACTTCAAACCTCTTGTAACTCACCATTGCCCTCTGCCATAAGCAGAAAGGAGTTCCTTGAGTCCCTCTAGTGGGCAAGCGGAGTATTGTCCGCAAGCAGTGCACTGACCACAGGAACCTTCTCTGCCAGTTCAATTAATGCTGTGTTATCATTAGTTATTTCTAGATCCTGTATTATTAACTGTATAATGTTTCCATGACCATGCCAAGAACTGACTATTATTGAATTTAGTGGTCAGGGTGGAAAGAGGTATGAATAATAAATACTATTAATAATATTAATATAACAATATTAATTTGGAAATAATAATATTTTTGAAAAATACAATCTTGCATTAATTAATTACCCCTCCATATCACTCTGGTTATGCAGAAACCACTGATTATAGAATTTTATTCTGCAGAAAATACATTCTTAATTTCCTGAGGCTCATTAGAAATCTCCAGATAGAAATGTGTACAGCAAGTATATCTATTTGTCATCAATTTCACACGAATGCATGATCCTGCTAATGAAGGAATGTTTCCTGTGCTGTCTTACATTCATGAATGAGTTATGTTGCTGTCTGCCCTGCTCCTTTCCTGCAGCACTGAATGAGATGCCTCCAAGAAGTACAAAAGTAATTGGGAGGAGCAGAACTACAGAGGATGGTAAGTGTGTCTAAAGATTTTATAGGTCTGCATCAACAGCACAAACTACCTGAACAGTTAGCAAAGAAGAACATCAGACAGTTAGCAAGAAAAGGGCAGAAATTCCACAAACGTGTGAATGGCCAAAGGGAGTTCAGAAATGACAACAATAAATAACACTCAGGTCCCTTTTGTTCAATACTTGTTTTCATAAACACCTTAAGACTTGGTGGCTAGATGGAGGAATTTGCAATCCTTGGGAATGCTAACATGTATGTATCATAGAATCACAAAATGACCTGGGTTGGAAGGGATCCAAAGGTCATCTAGTACAACCCCTTCTGCAGTCAGCAGGGGTATCCTAAACTAGATCAGGTTGTCCAGAGCCCTGTCGAGCCTCACTTTGAATATCTCCAGGGATGGGGTCCCAACCACCTGAGTAATCTGTTCCAGTGTTCCACTCCTCTTGTGGTGAAGAACTTGTTCCTAACATCCAATCTAAATTGTCCCTCATCCTATCACTGCAGGCCTTGTCAAGGGAGCTGAATGTCTACCAGGACCCTTTTCCATCATTGATACTTTGGAAGTTGTATTCATGGCCATACACTGCATGCCAGAATGTTATATGGTTGAAACTCATATGCCATTTTGTCCATGAGCAACTGGTGGGCACAATATTTCTCAGAGAGATTGCAAGGCTGGGTGGTGAAAGGTTGAGAGCAGCCCTGAGGAACAGGACCTGAGGGTCTGGGGTGATGAAAAGCTCAACATGAGGCTACAGTTTGAGTGTAGCCCAGACAGCAATAGAGTGCTGGGCTGCAGCAAGAGCAGTGTGGGCAGCAGGGCAAGGCAGGGGATTGTGTCCCTTTGCTCTGCTCTCCTCAGAGCCCACCTGCAGTCCTGTGTGCAGTTCTGGAGCCCTCAGCACAGGAAGGACATGGAAGTGTTGGAGCAGGTCCAGAGGAGGCCACAAAGATGCTGAGAGGGCTGCAGCAGCTCTGCTGCGAGGACAGGCTGAGAGAGTTGGGGCTGTGCAGCCTGGAGAAGAGAAGGCTTCCAGCAGACCTTAGAGTAGCCTTGCAGGATCTGAAGGGGACTCCAGGAAAGCTGTGGAGGGACTATTGACAAGGTCTTGTAATGCCAGGACAAGGGGCAATGGGTTTGAAGTGTCAGAGGGGAGATTGAAACTGGATGTTAGGAGGAATTTCTTTACAGTGAGGGTGGTGAGACACTGGCACAGGTTGCCCAGGGATGTTGTGACTGCTCCCTCCCTGGAGGTGTTCAAGGCCAGGTTGGATGAGAGCCTGAGCAACTTATTCTAGTGGGAGGTGTCCCTGCCTATGGCAGGGGGATGGGACTAGGTGATTCTTGAGGTCCCTTCTGACCTTACCATTCTACGACTCTATGATTCTATTATAAGGACTCCTTTTACTGTAAGTAATTTATTTTACAGGAAAATCAGGTTCACCAAATTAAATGTTGTTTTGGTTTTTTTTTTCATAGAAGTTATTTCTATAAACTGGCATCTTTCTTTTGTCTGTAATCCTGTTTTATCTGTTTATGTTTTCCAATATGAGAAGAGCAGGTATTATTCAGGGTTCAATCCAGATTAATTGACTACATTAACTGATGATTGCAAACCTAGAAACAAACATGTGGCATGGATGGGCACTTACTTTCCATAACTGAGCTTCACAAATGATTTAGTTTTCTTTAAGTTAACTTTATTTATCTTCCAAGATAATATATTCTAAAATGTGAAAGAGAAGGGAATTAGAACCTTTTAGCCCAAACACAAAGCTTTTTGGAGGGAACAAGGTTCCCATGTCACTTCACTGTTGTTTAACATCCGTCGGTTCTCCTCATTATCTCTCGATAACGAGCTCCTTTCCTGCACTTTCTGAAGGCTGAAAAATCTTGCATCTGTTAAGCAAATTGAAAAGAAATATCCAAAGCTGCAGGTCTTAGTTCTGTTAAGTATCTACAGCCATATACCAGGCATTATTAGGCTAACATTAACAGTTCAAGTTATTATCCAAAAAATTCACTCTATGACAACGCTAGGAATTGAAACCAAGTCTCTGAATCATACGTTAATGCTTAATGAAAGAAAAAAATAACACCACTAAAACTTGTAGAAGGAGAGAAATAAGGCCTTTAGTAGTGAAAGTTGTAATGCTGTACACGTAATTCAGACTCAAGTTGTTGGAACTACAAATGTAGTCATACTCTTTTTTAAGGAGATAAAAGAAAGCAATGAAGTAAATAGAAGGATGATTAAAAGATCATTAAATTTTAGGGGGTTTAATGGCAGGCATAACAGAAGAGCATCTTTGCATGCAAACCAGACTTTGTCTACTACACAACTTTGTAGTTTATCCAACAGGGAACTGGCAAGGTGTTATTAAAAAGACAGTCCATCATCATCTGAACACAAAGTGAAACTGACATTTTAAGTTCTGGTCAATGCATTTTCCTTTTTGTCAAGGTCTATTCACATTTGAGCTTGACAGGACTCTTACTGGGGGATATAATTTACCAGCAATACAGTCCAACTTAGAATGAGGAGGACATTAGTAAAGGGAACATGGGTGAGTTGCAGTTTACTTAAAATAAAATTGTAAGGAAAAAAAAAAAAGACTAAGAAACTGTACTTAAAACCTAAAACAAGTTAAATTTCATAATTAAATATTTTTCAGGGTAATAGCTCATATTTTGCTTTAGGCAACAGAAAACATCTCCATTGTTAAAAATCACCAGGAAAAGAAATAAGCAGCACAACTTTCTAATTTCAGAGGAAATTTATGTGCAGAGAAGTACCATAACAATTCAGCCACAGTCATGAGCTGTAACATTTTAGGAGCACAAAGACCTGTGGATTAGGTGAAAGAGAAAATGGGAAGAGTGAAGGAGCATTTTACAGAGTTAAATGGGATTGCTAAGACATACTAACTGTGGGGAGGAGTAGGTTTTCCTTGGGGGTGCTGCATGCAGGCAGACACCTCACTGAGCATTATGAACAGCTGTTTTTGTCCTTTGTGTGATGTTCTAACTCCTATGAGCCACAGGTTTTGTCATCTTGCTGCACTCCTCTATGGAAGTACAAAGTGACTAGAAAATATCTACCAGGTTTTTTTTCAAGATTTGAAAACCTAACAGCATGAATCTGGCTGCTGAGCATGCCAAATTTCTACTAACACTAACGTTAGCAGAAATCTTAGCTGCACGTAGGTGGGAATCAGAGGTTTTCCACAAGGCAGCCACAGGGCTAATGATGGAAAATCGTGTTGATGGACATTCCCAAGGTTGTTCTTTAAAACTGAGATACAAATAACCAACTATGTGCTGCCTCCTGTAGGACTGCAATCAGTTTATGGTTTCAAAAGCTATTATCAGCCCTGGGAAACAATACATTTTGACTGCGTATAAATATGTTGTGTGGAAGGAGGAATTGTTTGAACTAGGTTTCAATCAAGACTTTTCAAAAAGTTAATTTCTTTTCTGGATATTAATGGCTAGGACTCAGTTCCCGGTAGGTGAAACCTAATGATCTTAACTTATTAAATGTATGTTAAGTTATTAAAAGAAAGGATTAAAAAAAAAAAAAAAAAAAACAGAAAAAAAAGGACAGCAATAGCAACATTTACATTAATCATAGAATCACATAATCATAGAATGGTAAGGCTGGAAGGGACCTCAAGGACCATCTAGTTCAAACACCCTGCCACAAGTAGGGACACCTCCCCTAGTACAGGTCACTCAAGGCCTCTTCCAAACTGGCCTTGAACACCTCCAGGGAGGTTGTGGAGCACAGAATCACCCAACATGATCAAAGATCACATTTGGTGATTCTGTGCTCCACAACCTCCCTGGGCAACCTGTGCCAGTGTCTCACCACCCTCACTGCAAACAACTTCCTCCTAACATCCACTTTCAATCTCCCCTCTGTCGGTTTAAACCCATTGC
>VWZE01016282.1:50058-81189 GCA_013396675.1 Eubucco bourcierii | reverse complement strand
GCTCTCTATCCATCCATGCAGGCCTCCTGGCTATTCAAGATAGTGAAAGAATTTGTATTTCCTTAGGCTTTCCTACAGACTCCTAGTTTGAAAGGCTGGGCCCCTGCACTGTAAGCAAAGAACAAATAGAACTACTGGACTGGCAGTACTGAACTTCTAAAATGAGGGGCAGATGTACATAAAGTACTTTTTTTTTGCCTTTTCTATAATGATACTTGAGAAATGTGGTTGATGGGCTTGAAAACTTCAGTTTTTAGAGATGTCTTGTAAAATCTGTACTTTGGGTGCATCTGGATTCAGGTAATGAAAGCTTTGGGAACAGAGTGTAATTATTCAACACTACTGCCTACAACCATCTCAACAGCTCTGAGTGTACCTTCAGAGCCTTTGTTGATCTGGATCCTGTACAAGAGAAAATGGCTTAAACTCCTAAGAGAGATGCAATGGATCAAAACTGAGCCCACTTCTAGCACAAGTGTCCCTCACATGAAGAAAATCAATTTGTCCAGTGCCTTCCTTGAATGAAGAAGACTGGTGAGACATTCAACTATTTCCCCCAAAATTTAGGATCACAGATCACGAAAGTTCTTTGCATTGAGGGTGGTGAGACACTGGCACAGGTTGCCCAGGGAGGTTGTGGAGCACAGAATCACCCATAGTGATCTTTGATCATGTTGGGTGATTCTGTGCTCCACAACCTCCCTGAAGGTGTTCAAGGCCAGGTTGGAGGAGGCCCTGAGTGACCTGTACTAGTGGGAGGTGTCTCTGCCTATGGCAGGGTGTTTGAACTAGATGATCCTTGAGGTCCCTTCCAACCTTACTATTCTATGATTCTATAATCACAGAACTGTAGACGTTGAAAGGGGCCTCCAAAGATCATCAAGTCCAACCTCCCTGACAATGCCTACCTGAGGTAGTTCACACAGGAATGCACCCAGGTGGATTTAGATAGCCTCCAAATAAGGAGATACCACAACCTCTCTGGGCAGCCTATTCCAGTGCTCTGCCACCCTCACTGTAAAGAAATTTCTCCTCATGTTGAGGTGAAACCTTCTATGTTCCAATTTGTACCCACTGCTCCTTGTCTTTTTGCTGCGGACCAGGGAAAAGAGCTTGGACCCAGCCACTTGATGCCCACCCCTCAGATATTTATGCACACCGATCAGATCTCCTCTCAGACTTCTCTTCTCCAGACTAAACAGCTCCAGGTTTTCTCAATCTCTCTTCTAAGGGAGATGGTCAAGTCTCCCAGCCATTCCTGTGGCTCTCCAGCAGGTCCCTGTCTTCCTATCTTGAACTGGGGAGCCCAAAACAGAACACAAAAGCTGGATCAATTTCAAACTAGCCTGTGAGTGGTTCTTTTCTGGTAAAAACAGATAATCCAGCAAGCATTTTTACATTGTATGAAGACAGGCTGAGAGAGTTGGGGCTCTGCAGCCTGGAGAAGAGAAGGCTTCCAGGGGACCTTAGAGTAACCTTCCAATATCTGAAGGGGGTTACAGGAAGGGTGGGGAGGGACTATTGACAAGGGCTTGCAATGAGAGGACAAGGGACAATGGGTTTGAAGTGGCATAGGGGAGAATGAAAGTGGATGTTAGGAGGAAGTTGTTTGCAGTAAGGGTGGTGAGACACTGGCACAGGTTACCCAGGGGTGTTGTGGAGCACAGAATCACCCAGTGTGATATTTGATTACATTGGGTGATTCTGTGCTCCACCACCTCCTTGGAGGTGTTCAAGACCAAGTTGGAGGAGGCCTTGAGTGACCTGTACTAGTGGGAGGTGTCCCTGCCTATGGCAGGGGGTTGCAACTAGATGATCTTTGAGGTCCCTTCCAGCCTTACCATTCTATGATTGTATAAAAAAACCACGTGCATGATTTTCTGTAAGGGGAGAAACACAAGAACCACCTGTTTGAGAGCCTTTAAGAAAAAAGTAAAGCCATACTTTCCCAGATAGTCAAAACTTACATGAAAGAAGGATTCGGTGACACAGTTTTTACTCTTTGGAATGACTCTCTAAGAGTGTTCTAGAGTTTACTTTTAATTAATAGGTGGCATTTTTCTACTTCCTTCTACATAAATTACCCACCCTAGTTCTGTGACTCAGTGATAGCCCCTTAACAGCTCTGTTATTTTATGCAATTGCTGTACAGAAGTAATCAGAATGTATTATGTTGCAAAGATAATTATGACGGAGTTCTCTGCTGTCGTGTGATGCTGGAAGCCTCAGCAGTGTGTTTTTGTAACAGCCTGTGTTTCATATGGATGGGGAGGAAATTGCCAAGAGCTCCCCAAGGTTCTGTATTATTCTAAAATTGCATTAGTTACACAAAAACCATCCCAGATTAGTGACAAATCTTTCTTTTCCAGTGCCCAAGTCATGTTGCAGAAGAACTGTTGGAGTGGATCCAGAGGAGGTTATGAAGATGCTTAGAGGGTTGCAGTAGCTCAGCTCTGAGGACAGGCTGAGAGAGTTGGGGCTCTGCAGCCTGGAGAAAAGAAGGTTTCCAGGAGACCTTAGAGTAGCCTTCCAGTATCTGAAGGGGGTTCCAGGAAGGCTGGGGAGGGACTATTGAGAAGGTCTTGCAAGCCCAGGACAAGGGACAAGGGGTTTGAAGTGGCAGAGGGAAGATGGTCTTTGAGGTCCCTTCCAACCTTACCATTCTATGATTCTACCATTCTATGATTTTTATTTAGGCAAAAATTTCTTTAATTTTTGAGTGCTTAAGCAACAATATAAATGTGCTTTGGAGACGTTGTGGTATTACTTTAGTGAGGAATTCACATTAAAGTTCTTTTACCACTTCATAGATGTCTGCACAGGTGTCATAAACCAGAAGGAGATCATGGCAAATCTTGATTCATGAATCGTAACCTCAATAACACACATTTTTTGTATCCTATGCAATCAGTATTGGACTTGTAGGTATGTAGATGATGTTTATTTATTTCACTTTCTAGAGGCAAAGATTCCTAACAAATAAAATAAAGCTGAACAATGAGCTGGTTGAGAGTATAAAGACTTGAGGGTGTTGTAGATGAAAAACTGGACCTGAACCAACAATGTGCACTCTCAGCCCAGAAAACAAACTTTAGTTCTCAGATGGAACCAAAAGAGGGACACAAAGATGATCAGATGATCCTCTTCTCTTTTGAGGACAGACTGAGAGAGTTGGGATTGCTCATCTGGAGAAGAGAAAGCTCTGGGAAGACCTTATTGCAGCCTTCCAGTACTTAAAGGGGGCCTACAGGAAAGGTAGGGAGGAATTCTTTATCAGGGAGTGTAGTGCTAGATCAAGGGGTAATGCTTTTCAACTGAAAGAGACTAGATTTAGATTAGATATTAGGAAGAAATCCTTTATGGTGATGATGATGAAACACTGAAACAGGTTGCCCAGGTAGTTTGTGGAGCCCTTCCTGAAGGTGTTCAAGGCATTGCCAGGTCTTTGGCAACCTGATCCAGTGTAAGGTATCCTTGTCCATGACAGCATGGTTTGAACTAGATGATTTTTAAAGTCCCTTCCTACCCAAAACATGCTGTGATGCTATCTATCTTTCCAAGGATAGAAAAAGTTCTACTAGCTCCAGGTTCACCCTTAATTTGCAAAGTTCCAATGGCAGAAAACTATCAGGAACGTTCCAGTGCATGTGTTGGCATCAGTCTAACAGGTACCACATCAACCCTAATTTATACAGTGTTTCTTCACTCAGTTTTTCTGCAGTGAAAACTCGTTTCTGTTAAGTAGTGACTGTTTTCACAGATAAGCAATAAACAGGAAACTAAACATGGTGTGTGCGTTTGACATGAGCTAATAACAAAAAAACAATTAATGGATAAAGTTTCTCCCTAATCTATTGTTATACACTGCATTGGTTTAAAGTTACATCAAACACTAACTCAAAATTGCTGATGAGGAAGACCAAGTAGGTCTCAAATTCTGTCCTCTATTTAATAGATCCAGTATCTGAATGTATCCAAGATTGTTATTTTACTGACAGAGAGAGTCACATTGAGGCTGGAAAAGACCTCTGAGACCGTCAAGTCCAGCCTATGACCTAACACCACCACGTCAACCAGACCATGTCAAAAAGTACCAGATCCAATCTTTTCATAAAGACCCCCAAGGACGGTGACTCTAGCACCACTCTGGGCAGTCCATTCCAGTGTCTAATTACCCTTTCCATCAGGAAGTGCTTCCTAACGTCAAACCTAAACTCCTGGTGCAGTTTAGAATCATAGAATGGTAAGCTGGAAGGGACATCAAGGATCATCTAGTTCCAACCCCCTGCCATAGGCAGGGACACCTCCCACTAGCACAGTTCACTCAAGGCCTCGTCCAATCTTTGATCACATTGGGTGATTCTGTGCTCCACAACCTCCCTGGGCAACCTGTGCCAGTGTCTCACCACCCTCACTGCAAACAACTTCCTCCTAACNCCACCCCAACACTTCCATGTCCTACCTGTGCTGGGGGCTCCACAACTGCACACAGGACTCCAGATGGGGTCTGAGGAGAGCAGAGCAAAGGATCACAATCCCCTGCCTTGCCCTGCTGCCCACACTGCTCTTGCTGCAGCCCAGCACACAGTTGCTATCTGGGCTGCGCTCACACTACAACCTCATCTTGAGCTTTTCATCACCCCAGACACCCAAGGTCTTATCCTCTGGGCTGCTCTCAGCCATTCCCCACCCAGCCTGCAGTTGTGCTTGGGATTCAGGCCATCCACTCTTGTCCTGTCACAAGTTGCCTGGGAGAAGAGCCTGACCCTCATCTCGCCACAAATTTCTTTATGGTAGTTGTAGAGAGTGATAAAGTCCCCTTTAAGTCTACCCTTTCCATGCTGAACAACCCCAGCTCCCTCAGCCTCTCCTCATAAGACTTTCTCTCCAGCCCCCTCACCAGTCTCATCACTCTCCTCTGGCCCTGCTCCAGTAACTCAGTATGCTTCCTGAAGTGTGTGGCCCAGAGCTGCACACAGTGCTCGAGGTGAGACCTCACCAGTGCCAAGTACAGGGGCAGAACTGCATCCCTGGTGCTGCTGGTCACACTACTCCTGATACAAACCAAGACGCCATTGGCCTTGCAGGCCAGCTGGGCACACTGCTGGCTCTTGCTCACACATGTGTATTAACACGCACACAATTACCTTCAGTTTACTAGTTCATTACTGTTAAACGGGTAAATAAATCTATTAAATGGGTAAATGGGTAAATAATAAAATGCACAGCGCCTAAGAGCGTAATATTCAATTAAATATTTTTTTTCCTACCACTTTTCCAATTACCTATTTTCATTAATGGTGATCAGAATCTCTTACAAGTACATTACCTGAGAGGATTACTGGAAAGTTTCTAGAGATGGGAACTTCAAACCTCTGAAGAGCAGTTTAGAAAGTACATAGGGCTTTCATATATACATGAGTCTTGGGGATTTCCCCTGCAAAACATGACTGCACTCATAGTTTAAGAAGAAAAATGACCATCAGGCAAATGGAAACTTCCAGCAGATTGCAGCTGAGTCAGGCTTGTCACACCCTGCAGCAGGACCCTCACGTTTTAGATGTATTTTCAACCCTCTGTAAGTCTATGAGCTTTGTGTCCTGTGACTGTAACATTCCAAACTGTATTTTTCATTGTGAATGTTTACACTAGCACAGCAGAGCCCCCAGAACACCCTATAACCTCAAAACCTTTTCTAACCAATTTCACTAACTCCCATGGATATCCCAGTCTCCTGGAGCTATTGATACATACAGAAGCAGTCTTGGTTTTTCAGTACTTAGCAGACTCGATAAGTAATAAGCATTGTGTGTCCCAAGGCTTCCATCTATATCCTGGTGCCGAAATTGGGTTCTTATATTTTAACACCCTTATACCCATCTGTCGTCATGGGTTAACAAATAGCTATTAGCTCTAGAGAGTTTGAAAACATGGAGAACATCACAGAAACATCCAGGTTAGAAAAGCCTCTCAGGATCACCAAGTCTAACATATAGCCCTACTCTACAAGGTTCACCTTAAACATAATCCCTAAGGACCACATACAAATGACCCTTAAGCAAACCCAGGGTTGGTGATTCCACCACCTCCCTGGGCAGCTCATTCCAGTGCCTGACCACTTTCTTCATGAAAAACTCTTTCCTAATGTTTAAACCTACCCAGTCTCAGTTTGAGGCCATTCCCCCTAGTTCAGTGTCGGCCATGTACAGGAACGGAATAATACTTCTGTATTAATCACAATCCTCTTGTGTTCAGTACTTCAAATAGGGTAAAATTCATCTTCCATGCCTCTTTTCACAGGGGCACCTGCACAGCCAAGTCTCCAGGTCACATCTACTTTATTAAATAAGGTTCTGTAGTTTGAAATTATGCTGACATGTTTCCAAAAAGTAAACACATGGGTTTGAACTGGCAGAGGGGAGATTTAGACTGGATGTTAGGAGGAAGCTGTTTGCCGTGAGGGTGGTGAGACACTGACACAGGTTACCCAGGGAGGTTGTGGATGCTCCCTCCCTGGAGGTGTTCAAGGCCAGGTTGGAGGAGGTCTTGAGTGACCTGTACTAGTAGGAGGTGTCCCTGCCTATGGCAGGGGCTTGGAACTAGATGATCTTTGAGGTCCCTTCCAACCTTACCATTCTATGATTCTAAAATGTATTTATATTAGCATTGGTCTGTTATGTAGCACAGTGCTACTTGTAGACATCTATTTAATTCTAAAACTTTTAGTTTTAGAAGTTTTAGAACTCATAAACTATTATGACTGTTATGTATAGAGACTCCAGCCAGGACTGAGTCAAAGTTTATTTCATATTATATGATCACAAAGATGAATCCGCAATAAAGAAAAAAATATATATTATGCATTAAATAGTTTCAATGAAAGTTCCTTTTTTTTTTTTTTTCATGACCTTATACTACCTATGCAGTTCCCCTGTAATTTATCTGTAAATTGTTGCTCTCATTAAACAGTTTTCACTCAGTTTTGAGGTGCAGGATCATGTGCAGAAACCGATTCTCTTCAAACAGCAACTGGGTTTTATTTCACTTAATTTCAAGTGAATGTGTTTATTTCACTTAGTTTCGATTTCACTTAATTTCAAAATTAACATCTATGTCTTAAGAAAGAAGTGGAAAGGCAATAGTGAAGATGAGTACAAAGTTTTCTTAGTGATTCAGTGACTGAAAATTCAAGGATGTTTTTCATGCTGTATATTTGTGACCTTGAAAAGTTGTAACTTGAAGACATTACATTTGTTCTGGTTGGCCACATACACTTGATCTCTCGAAGCAATGACTCCTGAAATTCAGGTGTGACGAGTATATAAAGGACATTTGTCACTGAATTAGGAAGACCAGAGAGGTTATAAAGGAGAATAATTTATGAGTGGCATAATTGGACTAGGACTGAAAGCTTTCCTACATCATTACTATTATATTGAGATCAGAAAAATCTAAAAAAAACAAAAAAACAAACGAGACCCAAGGTTAAAATTTTGAATATTTTTTTGTAGCAAAGAAAAACAAATTTTGATTTTTTTCCTGTAGCAAAGAAAAAAAATATATCTTTGGGGGAAAAACAAGCCTACAAGTAAACTGTGTTTTACTCACTGTTTTCACCTCCCTTCATATGATATACCATGATGATGATACCTGAGAAAGATCAACCCCATGTATCAGTATAATCATAGAATCATAGAATCATAGAATGGGAAGGTTGGAAGGGACCTCAAGGACCATCCAGTTCCAACCCCCTGCCATAGGCAGGGACACCTCCCACTAGTACAGGTCACTCAAAGCCTCCTCCAACCTGGCCTTGAACATCTCCAGGGAGGCAGCAGCCACAACCTCCCTGGGCAACCTGTGCCAGTGCCTCACCACCCTCACTGCAAACAATTTCCTCCTAGCATCCAGTCTAAATCTCCCCTCCACCAGTTTAAGTCCATAAGTTTAAACTATAAACTTATAGGTTTATAAGTTTAAAAGTCCCTATAAGGTGGGGACTGACCTGTTGCATAGCAGTGAAAGAGAGAAGGACCTGGGGATTCTGGTGGCTGGAAGGTTGACCATGAGCCAGTAACGTGTCCTTGTGGCCAAGAAGGTCAATGCCATTCTGGGGTGCATTAGAGGGGCTGTGGTTAGTAGCGAGGTTCTCTTCCCCTTCTACTCTGCCCTGATGAGGCTGCATCTGGAATATTGTATTCAGCTCTAGGGTTCCCAGTTCAAGAAGGACCTCAGGGAACTACTTGAGAGGGTCTAGCACAGAACCACAAAGATGATTAAGGGAATGGAACATCTTCCTTTTGAGAAGAGACTGAAGGAGTTGGGGCTCTTTATCTTGGAGAAGAGGAGACTGAGAGCTGAACCTCATTCGTGTTTATAAATATGTAAACAGTGAGTAACAGGAGGCTGGAGCCAGGTTCTGGTGGGAGGTAACAAATGACAGGACAGGGGGCAATGAATGGGAGTTGAGGAATATGAGGACATGAGGAACATTTTTTTCACTGTGAGGGACCTGTGGAACAGGTTGCTCAAGGGGATTTTGGAACCTCCCTCTCTGGAGATATTCAAGAGGGCCCCACCCTCTTTAACATCTTCAGTGATGATCTGGACAAGAGCATCGAGAAAGGCACCAGCAAATTTGCAGCTGACACCAAGTTGGGGGCAGATGTTGCTGGGTTGGAGGGCAGAAGGACTCTGCAGCAGGACCTCGACTGCCTGCACAGATGGGCAGAGTCCAAGGGGATGGAGCTCAACAAATCCAAGTGCTGGGTGCTGCACTTTGGCCACAACAACCCCATGCAGAGCTACAGGCTGGGGTGGGAGTGGCTGGAGAGCAGCCAAACAGAAAGGAATCTGGGGGTGCTGATTGACACCCGCCTGAACATGAGCCAGCAGTGTGCCCAGGTGACCAAGAAGGTCAAAGGCATCCTGGCCTGCATCAGCAATAGTGTGGCCAGCAGGAGCAGGGAGCTCATTCTCCCCCTACACTCAGCACTGCTTAGGCCACACCTTGAGTCCTGTGTCCAGTTCTGGGCCCCTCAATTGAAGAAGGACACTGAGGTGCTTGAGTGTGTCCAGAGAAGGGTATCGAGGCTGGGGAGAGGCCTGGAGCACAACCCTGTGGAGAGAGGCTGAGGGAGCTGGGATTGGTTAGCCTGGAGAAGAGGAGGCTCAGGGGAGACCTTCTTGCTGTCTCCAGCTACCTGAAGGGTGCTTGTAACCAGGAGGAGGTTGCTTTCTTCTCTCAGGCAAGCAGCAGCAGAACAAGAGGACAAAGTCTCAAACTGTGCCAGGGGAGTTTAGGCTGGAGGTGAGGAGAAAGTTCTTGCCTGAGAGAGTCATTGACTGTTGGAATGGGTTGCCCAGGGAGGTGGTGGAGCCACTGTCCCTGGAGGTGTTCAAGGCAGGTTTGGACGTGGCACTTGATGCCGTGGTCTGGTCTTGAGGGCTGTGGTAATGAATTGGACTTGATGAGCTTTGAGGTCTCTTCCAACCTTGGTGATACTGTGAGACTGTGATACTGTGGTACTGTGATACTGTGAAGACCTACTTGGATGCATTCCTGTGTGATCTGGTATAGATGATCCTGCTCTGACAGGGCCATTGGACTGTATGGTCTTTCAAGGTCCCTTACAGCCCCTGACATTCTGTAATTCTGTGAAGATCAAGTGAATACATTTTTGCTTTAGTTCTTCTTCCTGTATGTGTTTCCTAAGACCAACAGCTTAAATGCAAGATAGCTTTTACTCAGCAATGACAGCATCAAAACTAATTCAAATTTGAAAACAACCAAGTGTGACTACCGTAACACTTTCCCAGTGTTATGGTAACATTTTCCAGTGTTGATATCTGCAAATTAATTAAATACATAGCGGTCTAATATTATTAATCTGCAATGAAGTCTTACTATGCTAAATAACATCAACCAGAAATGAATTTGACTCAGTTTAATTTGATTTTATAAAGTTGAGCACAACTGCTTGCTGCAACACTTTTTTTGCACGTTAAATATTGAGAGTTTTCAACAAACTCTGTGTTTAATAATGGATCATTTCTGTGTACCCTAATGCAAAATAAAAATAAAAATCTGATTTTTTTTCAAATTAAGTTTATTGCTTTTACATCTGCAAAAAAAAACCACACACACACACCCTCACACACCCAAACTATTGAGCTTAATTAAGATAATGAGATCGAGGGACATTCCAGAAGTCTGGAAGAATTCTAATGTTACACTCATCTATAAGAAAGCCCTGAAGGAATTTCCACCCAGGAAATCATGGGCCCATCAGTCTTACTTCAGTCCCCCTTAAAGCGATGGAATGAATCCTCCTGAGAGCTACCACACATCAAATGAAGCACAAGACTGGAAAAAGCCAGCATGGACCCACCAAGAGCAAATCATGCTTGGCAAACCTGATCACCTTTTATGACAAAATGGTCAGTTGATGTGTGGTGACATTGTCTACCTGGATCTGCAAGGCTTTTGATATGAATCCTTACAGCATCCTCCTATAGAAGTAGGGTAGGCACAATCCCAAGCACAACTCCAGGCTGAGTGGGGAATGGTTGAGAGTAGCCCTGAGGAAAAGGCCCTGGGGGTCTGGGGTGATGAAAATCTCAACATGAGGCTGCAGTGTGAGTGCAGCCCAGACAGCAACTGTGTGCTGGGTTGCAGCAAGAGCAGTGTGGGCAGCAGGGCAAGGCAGGGGATTCTGCCCCTTTGCTATGCTCTCCTCAGAGCCCATTTGGAGTCCTCTGTGCAGTTCTGGAGCCCACATCACAGTAAGGACATGGAAGTGTTGGAGTTGGTCCAGAGGAGGCCACCAAGATGCTGAGAGGGTTGCAGCAGTTGTGCTGTGAGGACAGGCTGAGAGAGTTGGGGTTCTGCAGCAAAGAAAGTCAACAGGGTGCTGAGATGCATCAAGGGTATCATCAACAGATATAAAGAAGCCATTATCCCACCATACTCAGCATTTGTCACACCACATCTGGTCCGAACACACATGTTCAGTTTTGGTTCCCACTATAACAAAAAAGCCATGAGAAGGACCCAAAGAAGGACCACAAAGATGATTTCAGGAGTAGGAAACTGACATATAAGGAAAGGCTTAGAGTTGAGTTTGTTCAAGACTTAGGAGGGACCTTATTGTGTTCCGGTAATTAAAGGGTGTTTATAAAGAAACTGGAGGTATATAGAAAGAAGAGAGGGATAATGGGTACAAGTTACTCCTGGGGAGATTCTGATTAGAATTCTTCAGAATAAGAACAATTAACCATTGGAATAATCCTCAGGGTAGTGGTGGATTTCCCAAAACAGGACACTTAAGATTCAACTGGACACAGAGTGCTGGGCCAGCTTGTTTAAGACTGCGCTTTTGCCAAGTAAGGTTGGACCAGATGATCCTTGAAGTCCCTTCCAACCTGGCATGCGATGTTTCTGTGTACAAGTGACAATATTCCAAAGCCCAATTGATTCTGCAGCTTGGAATACTCCTTTTGTCAAATTACTTTTTATACATGCATACATACACACAGGCTTTCAATACTAGAAGTCCATATTTAAAGATGGTTTCAATGCTGAATCATACATAGTTTGTACACAGAAGCCTCTGAAGAATGATTCAAAACAGTGTTTTTATTTACATAGTCTTGTCATGACAGACTGTCTGGTGATTGCCAACTGTATTCTGGGCTGCACAGAAAGAAGCATGGCCAGCAAGGTCAAGGGAGGTGATTTTGCTGCATTACTCAGCTTGGATGAAAACCCATCTGCTGTACTGCGCTCAGCTCTGGTGCCTTCAGAAAAAGAAGGACATGGACCTGTTGGAGTGGCTTCAGAGTAAGTCACAAAAGTGAACAGAGAGTTGGAACACCTCAGTTGTAGGGAAAGACTTAGAGAGTAGGGGTTGTTCAGCCTCAAGAACAAAAAGGCTCCAGGGAGACCCTATGGTATGATTTAAAGGGGACTCGTTAAAAAAAATTGGGGACACAAGTGTTAATAGGATCTGCTGCAACAAGGCAACAGATAATCATAGAATCATAGAATGATAAGGTTGAAAAGGACATCAAGGATCATCTAGTTCCAACCCCCTGCCACAGGCAGGGACACCTCCCACTAGAACAGACCACTCAAGGCCTTGTCCAACCTGGCCTTGAACACCTCCTGGGAGGTGGTGGAGCACAGAATCACCCAACGTGATCAAAGATCAAAGATCACGTTGGGTGATTCTGTGCTCCACAACCTCCCTGGGCAACCTGTGCCAGTGTCTCACCACCCTCACTGCAAGCAACTTCTTCCTAACATCCACTTTCAATCTCCCTTCTGCCAGTTTAAACCTATTGCCCCCTGTCCTGTCATTACAAGACCTTGTCAATAGTCCCTCCCCAGACTTCCTGTAGGCCCCTTTCAGATACTGGAAGGTTACTATAAGGTGTCCTTGAAGCCTTCAGGTTGCAGAGCCCCAACTCTCTCAGCCTGTCCTCGCAGCAGAGCTGTTCTAACAGATGTAATGTCCCTAGAAACATTTAAGGCCAAGCTGGAAGGTACTCTGATCTAATTGAAGATATCATTTCTTACTGCAGGGTGATTGGCCTAGATGACCTTTAGAGGTTCCTTCCAACCCAATCCAAACTATTCTATGATTCTATGGATTTGTCTATGTTTCTCTATAATGAAGTCTTCAATTTGTGCAAAATCAAGTCTAGACTGTTCAAACAAACTTGAATTAGTCTCATGAGTTTCATCATATAGCAACAGAGCCTTGCACATCTAGTGCTAAAGAGTCATTACGATGGTGCCAAATGCAGCTATTCCTATCTTCACAGCAGCTGCAGGAGCACAACTCAATGTATTTTTACAACGTGTTTTTACACATCTGAGTAATAACTGCATTGCCAGATTGTGGTATTAGCACTGTAGGGCAATAATGAGATCTAGAAAAGAATTATCAGCATAAAATTTTACCAGACGTTTGCGGTGCTGGCGTATCTTAAATAGAGGAAAGCACAGCAGCATGATATAGGAGACTACACACCTGTTACATCTCACTGCTTTCTGGAGGCCAGACTCTAACCATACCCCTAGACATTACAGTGCAATCAAATGTGTGATTTATGTCCTGTTTAAAATGACAGGAGAAAATTCAGGCCTGGTGCTCTGGAGATTATCGTTCCCTAGAAGCAGGGTGGGAGAGTTCTGTGTCATGCTCCCTTGGCCTTATAGACTCAGAAATTGTGAGGTGTTACACAAGTGCTTATAGAGTTCTGTGAAAATTTTTGAGATGCTTCTGAGGATAACTAATGTGCTGTAAAATGTGGGATGCTCTGGACCTCAAGATAGAGCGCAGTTGATAGTAGAGTGGGTAAAGTATAAGAGATATTTGGATAGGAAAGTTTTAACACAGAGGTGTGGAGGGTGGGCCAGATTGGCTTTCTGGACAATTGGAATGTCACAGACTGAATGCAGATCTCTGTGTTTGCATATAGTTTGGAGACTGGCACAATTCAGGGTACAGAGGCACTGTGGCCAAAATAAATCACACAGGATGTCAGAGGTTGGAAGTGACCTCTGAAGATCGTTGAGATCAACCTTCCTGACAGTGCAGGACCATAGAATCTAGCACAGGTCACAGAGGAATGCATCCAGATGGGTCTTGAAAGTCTCCAGAGAAGGAGACTCCACAACCTTTCTGGGAAACCTGTTCTCAGTCCTCTCCAACCCTTACAGTAAAGAAGTTCTTCCTCGTGTTGAGGTGAAACTTCCTGTGCTGTAGTTTACATCCATTGTTCCTTCTCCTATCACAGGGCGCAAGTGAGCAGAGCCTGTCCCTTCCTTTTTTGACACCCAGCCCTCATATATTTATAAACATTTATTAGATCCCCCCCAAGTCTTCTCTTCATCACACTAAAAAGCCCCAGGCCTCTCAGCCCTTCCCCACAAGTTAGTGCTCCATTCCATTAACCATCCTTGTAGCCCTCTATTGGACTCCTTCCAGCAGACCCCTGTCCCTCTTGAACTGGTGAGCCCAGAACTGGATGAATTATTCTAGATGAGGCCTCACCAGGGCACAGTAGAGGGGGAAAGAGAACCACCCTTGGTCTGCTGGACACACTCTTCTTAATGCACCCCAGGATCCCATTGGTCTTCTTGGCCACAAGGGCACATTGCTGTGCCATGGACAGCTTGCTGTCCACCAGCACACCCAGGTCCTACTCCACAGGGCTGCTCTACAGCAGATCACCTCCTAACCTGTACTGGTACAGTTTATTATTCTTCCTCAGCTGCAGGACTCTGCACTTACCCTTGTTGAAACTCATTAGATTACTCTTTTCCCAGCTCTCCAGTCTGTCCAAATCTCCCTGAATGGTTACACAGCCTTCAGGTGTGTCAGTCAAGCCTCCCAGTTTGGTATTGTCAGCAAACTTGCTGAGCAGACTCTGTCTCCTCATCAATGTCATCGATAAAGATGTTGAACAGTACTGGACCTAGCACTGATGCCTGGGGGACTCCACTAATTACAGGTCTCCAGGTGAATTTAGCACCATTGATCTTTGCACTCTGTTGTGTAACCAATAATAATAATAACAATTTATTCAGACGGGAGAAGAGAAGGCTTCCAGGAGACCTTAGAGTAGACTTCCAGGATCTGAAGGGGGCTCCAGGAAGGCTGGGGAGGGACTACTGACAAGGTCTTGTAATGACAGGACAAGGGACAGTTTGGTTTCAAGTGTCAGAGGGGAGATTGAATGTGGATGTTAGGAGGAAGTTGTTTGCAGTGAGGGTGGTGAGACACTGGCACAGGTTGCCCAGGGAGGTGGCGGAGCACAGAATTACCTAATGTGATCTTTGATCACGTTGGGTGATTCTGTGCTCCACCCCCTCCCAGGAGGTGTTCAAGGCCAGGTTGGACAAGGCCTTGAGTGACCTGTTCTAGTGGGAGGTGTCCCTGCCTATGGCAGGGGGTTGGAACTAGATGATCCTTGAGGTCTCTTCCAACCTTACCATTCTATGATTCTATGATAAATTGCTAAATAGAATTTGAAAATACACAGGTTTATATCAAAACAGTTTGTGACTGATCAAATGATTTGTAAGTTGATTAGCTTAACTACACTATTCATCTACTAAATGTGAAGCTTCTCAAGGTTATTTGGGGACGCCAGCTCTCACCTGTCTCACTTTTCCTGGCAATGTGGCATGACCACATTAGTTGAATAGCTACAGACTTACTCATCTCTGTCTCTGGAAGACTACCAGGCTGGATGTGGCTCTGAGCAACCTGATCTAGGGTGAGGTGTCCTTGCCTATGGTTGGAACTAGATGACCCTTGAGGTGCCTTCTAGCCCTGACAATTCTATGAGTCTATACTTGGGTTCATTCCTGTAGTAAAGCAAAACCAGTGACGAATCATATAGTGTAAGCAGAGAGAGCGACAAGGAGACCGCAGCAAAGCTGTGTAAGAATAAGCCACATATAACTCTTTCCATGAAAGCTAAAGATGTGTAACAGAAAAGGTAAGACAACCCAAAGGTACCCACTCAAGGTTAAACTAAGTTTTATTCAAACTGTTGTGCTTGGGTTCTGTTCAGACCTGTGTGAAATTATGTATCTACGAGCCGCAAATCCTTGGCAGTAAAATGAAATTAAGCGTCCATCTGCCTTAGCTTGGGCTCTTATTTCTTGCTAATAAAATTCTCAGCAGAGAGCTAATAAACAATTTTAATTTGCCTACAGATGCCTCTTGACAAATACACACATTCTTTTGAGCTCTGCTGGTCACCTTCTGATTCTTTCCAAATTAAGCTAATGATAATGATAACCAAAGCTGTAAGGTTATATAGGTAAGTTTGGAGCAGAAATGATGAATGTATTACACCTCAAGTGTAATGCAATGATAATCAATGCCAAATTTTGGAATTAAAAACCAATCAAACAAACTGTGTGCAGTTCTGGAGCCTCCAGCACAGGAAGGACATGGGAGTGTTGGAGTGAGTCCAGAAGAGGGTCATGAAGATGCTGAGAGGGCTGCTGCAGCTCTCCTATAAGGACAAGTTGAGAGAGTTGGGGTTGTGCAGCCTGGAGAAGAGAAGGCTTCCAGGAGACCTTAGAGTAGCCTTCCTGTATCTGAAGGGGGCTCCAGGAAGGCTGGGGAGGGACTATTGACAAGGTCTTGTGATGACAAGACAAGGGGCAATGGGTTTGAAGTGTCAGAGGGGAGACTGAAACTGGATGTTAGGAGGAAGTTGTTTGCAGTGAGAGTGGTGAGACACTGGCACAGGCTGCCCAGGAAGGTTGTGGCTGCTCCCTCCCTGGAGGTGTTCAAGGCCAGGTTGGAGGAGACCTTGAGTGACCTGTACTAGTGGGAGGTGTCCCTGCCTACGGCACAGGGTTGGAACTGGATGATCCTTGAGGTTCCTTCCAACTTTAGCACTCTATGATTCTATCATTCTATAAAACAAAATAATGTAAGTATAGATGAGAAATTATGGAAGTATCACACTTGAAATGTAATGCAATGATAAACAATGGCAATTTTTTAATTAAAAAACAACGAAACAAAAGAAAAGAATGGAAGTATGGAAGAGAATTTATGAATGTATTACACTTCAAGTGTAATGTATTGATAACCAATGCCAAATTTTGGAATTAAAAAACAAATAAAGAAAAGAATGCAAGTATGGAAGAGAATTTATGAATGTATTACACTTCCAGTGTAATGTAATGATAATCAATGCCAAAGTTTGGAATTAAAAACAAAACAAAATTCAATTAAAATTAATTGAAATTGGAATTTAAATTTGGGATTAAAAACCAAACAAAAGAAAAGAATGTAAGTATAGAAGAGAAATTATGAATGTATTACGCTTCAAGTGTAATGCAATGATAAGCAATGCCAAATTTTGGAATTAAAAACCAAACAAACAAAAGGAGAGTTGTTTTTTTTCTGAGATTGTAACTGCTGGTTGCTGCACATTCACTCAACATTTCGAGCACAACAGGCACATTGTGCCAGAGAAGTGAAAGACAGAGTGCAGATTAGAGCAGCAGCAAAAAGTCTGTTCTCATCACATCACAATCCTATACTGGGATCTGAAATTATTAAAGAGGCTGTGCCTAGCAGAACCGAGTTTCAAAATGTTTTTTCACTCCTTCAGCAGCTCAGTTCTGTGCTGGGTGTCTCCTACCCAGAGAAACAAGTGTGAGATAGCATAAGCATATCTCACAGGTAGAAACTGCCCTGGGATCTTTGAACCTCTCTGTCTCCACCACACCAGCAAACTGCTTACAAAATTCCACTTTTAAAACAGGCAACAGTGCGTGCACTGAATGCTATTTTTAAAACCAGCCCAATTAAAAGCCTGAAATAGAAAACACAGTGATTGATTTTAAAAGCCAACAAAATGAATCATGCACAACATAAATTGCAGGCATCAAAATACGTAATAAACTACAGTGGAAGGTATCTACATTCCTGTTAAGAAAGCAGGATGTTTAGTCTACAAAGTGAATAAAATATTTAAAACCATTTTATCAGATGCAAGATGGCCACAGGACAAAAAAAGGACAAAAAAAAATTAGGTAGCTAAGGAAACAAAATCTTGCTAAGTGCTATTTTTCATAAAGCCTTATTCAGAGAAGATATTTTAGTCCATTAAAGTAGACAACCAATATTCCATTTCTGTCAAGGTTATACAAGGCAAGTCAGCTACAATGGAAATTTGATGTGAACACTATGTTTATAAATAGGAATAATAGGGAATAGAATGCAAAACAGTAGTTTCTAATCACTCTTCCCTTGCCACTCTGTAAAGCTCAGTGACAAAAGGCTGAATGGTTAAGTTGTAGCAGATTTAGTTTTAAATCAAGTGCCTAAACAACCACTGATAAAACTAATGCATAAAACATAATGAGAATGAGAGGCTCTGGGATTGAAGTCTAAACTGCTTTCTGATGTGTGGATTCACAGGCTCAGCACAAGAAGAAAAAAAATAGGAAAAAGATTCAAAGTTCAAATGAGTTACTAGATTCAAACAGGAGGTCCCTTCCAACCCTTACCATTCTATGATTTTTTCTCAATGGAGAAACACCACAGTAACTTACACACTGTTCAGATACAATATGAGCACAGTCAGAATTTAACTATTCAACAGGCTTTGAGTACCCTTCCACTGGGGAGAGTATGCCACCACTATGTAATGGACATTGTCTATCTCTTAGCCCTTCTCCAATTGAAGTCATGAGCTAAGGGTAAAACATAAAACACAAAATTGGTCAAAGTTGGAGGACAATGAGAATGCAAACGACTTTAAGTTGTGCTTTTTGAAGTGGGTACCAACTCCCAGAATTAATTATAAAGGGAATATATATAGAATCATAGACTCATGGAATCATGGAATCATAGAATGGTAAGGTAGAAAGTGACCTCAAAAATCATCTAGTTCCAACTCCCTGCCATAGGCAGGGACACCTCCCACTAGCACAGCTCACTCAAGGCCTCCTCCAACCTGGCCTTCAACACCTCCACGAAGGGAGCAGCCACAACCTCCCTGGGCAACCTGTGCCAGTGTCTCACCACCCTCACTGCAAACAACTTCCTCCTAACATCCACTTTCAATCTCCCTTCTTCCACTTCAAACCCATTGCCCCTTGTCCTGGCATTCCCAGACCTTGTCAGTAGTCCCTCCCCAGCCTTCCTGTAGTTCCCTTCAGATCCTGGAAGGCTACTCTAAGGTCTCCTGGAAGCTTTCTCCTCTCCAGGCTGCACAGTCCCAACTCCCTCAGCCTGTCCTCACAGCACNCTCACACTGCAGCCTCATCTTGAGCTTTGCATCACCCCCAGGGCCTTTTCCTCAGGGCTGCTCTCAGCCATTCCCCACCCAGCCTGCAGTTGTACTTGGGATTGTGCCTACCCAGGTGCAGGACCTTACACTTGACCTTGTTGAATCTCATGAAGTTGACTCAGGCCCATCTCTTCAGCTTGTCCAGGTCCCTCTGGATGGATCCCTGCCCTCTAGCAAGTCGACTGTGCCACACAGCTTGGTGCCATCTGCACACTTGCTGAGGCTGCACTGATTCCTCTGTCCATGGCACTGACAAAGATGTCAAACAGCACTGGTGCCAGACTGACCCCTCAGGGATGCCACTTGGCATTGGTCTGCAGGTGGACATTGTGCCCTTGATCACCACTCTCTGTGTGCCACCATCCAACCCATTCCTTACCCAGCAGTACTCCACCCATCCAGTCCATGTTTTTCTAGTTTGGTTACCAGGATGCCATGTGGGACAGAGTCAAATGCCTCTCAGTGGTGAGACACTGGTACAGGTTGCCCAGGGAGGTTGTGACTGCTTCCTCCTTGGAGACTGTTCAAAGCCACATTGGACTAGGTCTTGAGTGACCTGTACTAGTGGGAGGTGTCCCTGTCTATGGCAGGGGGTTGGAACTGGATGATCCTTGAGGTCCCTTCCAACCTTACCATTCTATGATTCTATGATTCTATCCTGTATGAGTAATTTTTGTGAAAGGAGTCAGTCTTGGGAGTATTGATTTAATGAGGGCAAACACTGTTGTTGGTTTGCTACTGCAACATCTCAGCTTTCCAACAACTGCATCTCAATGCTACAAATCCTTATTGCAATCTGTGCTCTGAACTGGACATGAAATGACAGTATCATTAGTTTCCTCAGTTCTTTCATTGCCCTCAGTCTAAAAGAGTGAATGAACAGGTCTGATTGCCATGAAATACATAGTACTACTTCTATATCCACTGGGTATTGAAAAGTCATCATCTAAAGTGCTTTTATGATAGTTGGACATGGGAAGCATCATTATACTGGTTTCTTTCTTTATGTTTTTAATGAAAGTGTTGAGTGTTCAAAAAATGAAAGGGATTCTAAAGGGGGAAAAAAAGTAGAATCAGAGACACTTATCCAATACTATGAGGTAAAGGTCACCACTTACCATGTACACCTTGGCCTTGAAAAAAGAGTTTTTATAGAAGATAGTGTTTTCCCTATAAAAAGAACTGCACTGTAAACATCCTGAGATAGGAATGAATAGCTGCACCTTCCATCACATCGATGTTTCATCTGTAGAGACATGTGCGATATTTTACTGAAATTATTCCACAGCATATGGCAAGGAGTTGCTGCAATTTTTCTTACAATTATTGCACAGAATTTGCCATTTTTTCTTTTTTAACAGGGAAAACTGTGGTGCATTTATTTAGACTGCATTGAACAGAGTGAAAGCTGGGATTTGACTGCACAGTTGTAAAGAACTGTGAAAGAATGTCACACAGGGAAAAAGGAGGTAATGGGTAAATGAAGAAGCAAAACAAAATTTTACTGAAGAGATCAACTGTTTATCCTAACCCATACCTTAAAAAAAAAAAAATAAAAAAAGCAACAAAATTCCTGCCTAAAACATGCTTTAAGATGCTGTAAGACTGCTAATTAATATGATTGCTAGTACTGGAATTAGTTATTACCTAATCAAACTTTCTAGAAAGAAGAAACTGCAATAAAGTATTTGAATAAGTAAATACAAGGTCCAAAAAGACAAAGACAGCCTTGCAGAGATCTTTTTAACAGAATCATAGATTCATAGAATGGTAAGGTTGGAAGGGACCTCAAGGATAACCATAGGCAGTTGCACCTCCCACTAGTACAGGTCACTCAAGGCCTCCTCCAACCTGGCCTTCAACACCTCCAGGGAGGTAGTGGAGCACAGAAGCACAGAATGTGATTAAAGATCACATTCTGTGCTTCTGTGCTCCACAACCTCCCTGGGCAACCTGTGCCAGTGTCTCACCACCTTCACTGCAAACAACTTCCTCCTAACATCCACTTTCAATCTCCCCTCTGACACTTCAAACCCATTGCCCCTTCTCCTGGTATTACAAGCCCTTGTCAATAGTCCCTCCACAGCCTTCTTGGAGCCCCTTTCAGATCCTGGAAGGTTACTCTAAGGTCTCCTGGAAGCCTTCTCTTCTCCAGGTTGNAGAATGGTAAGGTTGGAAGGGACCTTAAGGATCATCCAGTTCCAACCCCCTGCCATAGACAGGGGCACCTCCCAGTAGTACAGGTCACTCAAGGCCTCATCCAACTTGGCCTTGAACACCTGTGCCAGTGTGGGGTCTGAGGAGAGCAGAGCAAAGGGGCACAATCCCCTCCCTTGCCCTGCTGCCCACACTGCTCTTGCTACAGCCCAGCACACAGTTGCTGTCTGGGCTGCACTCACACTGCAGCCTCAGCTTGAGCTTTGCATCACCCCCAGGGCCTTTTCCTCAGGACTGCTCTTCAGCCATTCACCACCCAGCCTTGCAATCTCTCTGAGAGATCCTGTGCCCACCAGTTGCCCATGGACAAAATGGCATATGACTCTCAACCATATAACATCCTGGCATGCAGTGGGTGGTCATGCAAAGTGGCCATGAATATAGCTTCCAAAATATCAATGATGAAAAAGGGTCCTGGTAGAATCTCAGCTCCCTTGACTGTTAAACACTATACAGATATTGCAAGTTCACTGCTGTTCCAGAGAACTGTACATTGACTTGGGTATGTTTGATCATCAATTTTGAACTAATATTCCAAATTTTTTTTCTATTCATATTTAGGCATCTCAGTCTGTCCCTTGTACATCTCACACAAGTGTTTTTCCTTTTATAAAAACCTGTTTATGGTGGTTGCAGTCTAACTACCTTTTCACAATGCAGAAAGGGGCTGGAAATACCTCCAATAAGGTCATAATGAGATCTGCCTTCTTAAAATGTTTTTTATTAAACAAAAATCTCCTGCTTTGCCAGTAAGCCAGTGAGTGTCTGAACAAGGATATGGCATTTTAAAGAGGGTCAGATGAAACTAGGCTGTGTCACATATTTAAAGATGCTTTTGAAAAGAAGACCAATTATTCTGCCAGCTTCACTGTGGAAATTTGGAGCAACTCAACCTATCTCATTCAGGGTAATACTGGGTCCCTCACTGGTGCTGACTGAGCTGATTAGAGCCTACAGGAGCCCCATTACTGAATGTAACAAGGGCTGAATTTCAACTATAGCATACAAAACGAATAGGCAATGGGTCAGCCAGGCAATGGCTAAGGTTGTGTCTTATCCATGAGCATAGCCAGTAATACCTGATCCTCATTAATGCACACCCATTTTCACCAATACTAACTGATACTGTGAGGTGATAGCTCCATTACTCAGGTCACTACTTCTCTCCCTTCTCTGCAGGCTAAAATTTATTTCCTCATCTACCACCCACTGCTCATGGGCATTTTTTTGGGAGCTTCACTCCTGCAGTTGCATCACTCCTGCTGTTGCATCTCTTGTCTTGCATTTTTTTGTTTTGTCTGAGGAATA
Organism: Eubucco bourcierii; assembly: GCA_013396675.1. Classification (NCBI taxonomy): domain Eukaryota; kingdom Metazoa; phylum Chordata; class Aves; order Piciformes; family Ramphastidae; genus Eubucco; species Eubucco bourcierii. The sequence continues at coordinate 58,821 of VWZE01016282.1, read as the reverse complement.
TTATATTGCTACCAAATTACTTGACATCATAGCTGGGTGCTACACTGTAGCTTAAACCGAAACTCTGAATTTGGTTGTCTTTGCTAAAAGCCTAGCAAATGGCTCTCCAAACCTCACCAACTGTACTTAGACATCTGCAAATTTGATTAAGTTACCTTTCCTCATACTGAAACATAGTCTGTAACTGCTTGGAGTTGAGGCCAAACTAAAGGGTTTTGCCTCCTTCTGTCTCTTTAAGGCTTTGAAGCTTTGGTAGTTCTGAAGCCCAAAATGTACCAGGAAGACCAAATATATGAAAAACTAAATCAAAGGAGTCTATTCCCACTTTTAATCACAATCCCCAAGGAGAGAGAGAGGAAGCAAAACAAATGTAAAGGCAAGCAAGATGGCATCTCTCTTTTATGTAATCTCTAGTTCCACAGGGAGATGTCACTAATAGTAATAGCTCCCATTCCATGATGCTCATTACATTTGTCCAAACTCACTGGAGTACTGTATGAAATATCTTATGCTACAGCTTATTATATTTATGTAAGAAATATGGGTCGGTTTCTTGGAGGAAAATGAATCAGGTAGGCAGGGAAATGGAGTACACTAAAGGATCATCACATTCAACTGAATAGAAAGCACAAAAGCGCATTAATATCTTTCTAGAACTATAAAAGTGATGAGTTTTCTTAGAAAGCCTTTATGTGACTGTGATTCACAATATAAAAATACAGAAAAGAAAAATGAGGCATCATGTTAAAATCCTACAGTTTAAAGTCTCCATTTTCCAGAGCACTGGAAACTTTTAGACCTTTGCTTCTTGAATTACAGACTGGGGGATGAGTGGTTGGAGAGCAGCCTGGCAGAAAGCGACCTGGGAGTGCAGGTTGACAAGCAGCTGAACAAGAGCCAGCAGTGTGCCCAGCTGGCCTGCAAGGCCAATGGCCTGTATCAGGAATAGTGTGGCCAACAGCACCAGGGATGCAATTCTGCCCCTGTACTTGGCACTGGTGAGGCCTCACCTCAAGCACTGTGTGCAGCTCTGGGCCACTCACTGCAAGAGAGATATTGAGATGCTGGAGTGCATTTAGAGGAGAGTGATGAGGCTGGGGAAAGGACTGGAGGGAAAGTCTTGTGAGGAGAGGCTGAGGGAGCTGGGGTTGTTCAGCCTGGAGAAGAGGAGACTCAGGAGGGACCTTATCACACTCTGCAACCACCCAGGCAACTTGTGACAAGATGAAAGGGCACGGTCTGAAGCTGCACCAGGGGAGGTTTAGGTTAGATGTTAGGATGCACTTTGCCACAGAAAGGATGTTTAGATGTTGGAATGGACTGCCCATGGAGGTGCTGGAGTCATCATCCCTGGAAATGTTTAAGATTGGATGTGACATTCAGTGATATGCCCTGGTCGATGCGGTGATGCAAGATTGTAGGTTGGACTTGGTGATCTGAGAGGTCTATTTCAGCCTCAATAATTCTGTGATTCTGTGAATTAGCAGAAGAGCTGATAGAACCAGTACACTGCAAATCTTTACAAAAATCAATACATTGCTCTCCTCAGACCCCACCTGGAGTCCTGTGTGCAGTTCTGGAGCCCCCAGCACAGGAAGGACATGGAGCGGGTCCAGAAGAGGGCAATGAAGATGCTGAGAGGGTTGCAGCAGCTGTGCTGTGAGGACAGGCTGAGAGAGTTGGGGCTGTGCAGCCTGCAGAAGAGAAGGCTTCCAGGAGACCTTAGAGTAGCCTTCCAAGATCTGAAGGGGCCTACAGGAAGGCTGGGGAGGGACTATTGACAAGGTCTTGTAATGCCAGGACAAGGGGCAATAGGTTTGAACTGGCAGAGGGGAGACTCAGACTGGATGTTAGGAGGAAGTTGTTTACAGTAAGGGTGATGAGACACTGGCACAGGTTACCCAGGGAGGTTGTGGCTGCTCCCTCCCTGGAGGTGTTCAAGACCAGGTTGGAGGAGGTCTTGAGTGACCTGTACTAGTGGGAGGTGTCCTTGCCTATGGCAGGGGGTTGGAACTAGATGATCCTTGAGGATCCTTCCAACCATACCATTCTCTGATTCTGTGATTCTATGATTTCAAAACCTGAAAAGCCATGCAAGATGCCTACATCTTGCCACATTTTTTCCATTCATTTAATCGGACTAAACTTAACAACTTCTGTGGTATGCAACATTGTGGTTAAGCTTAGGCACATTTAATGAATGAAAAAATGTGTCAGGATTCACACATCTTGTATTGCTTTTTGGATTTTAAAATGTAATGATCCTTGCTATCCATTTTAATGTTTTTAAGTAAGAATTTTTAAACCAATTGAAAAAGCAGGAAAGCAGACAGTGTCCCTGAGGCAGGTCATTTGGCATGGACATACACACATCTACTTCCTGAAGGACTTCATTGAAATAAAATTCAACATGTCGCTTTTCCTCTAGGATCTTTTTACTCTTAATAGCTTTTCTTTTGAGTCCTTATCACACTGCATTGCTGTTGGGCATACTAAAGTAGTGTTTTAAAACACTAAACATGGATCAAACCTTCAGTAGGAATTTTAATTCAAAAATACGTTTTGAAAACCTCTTATACCAATAGAGCCACAAAATTTTCTATCTCACCTTTGAGCTACCATCCATACAATCATGAAGAGAAGAGAAGGTTTCAAGGAGACCGTAGAGTAGCCTTCCAGTATCTGAAGGGGTCTCCAGGAAGGCTGTGGAAGGACTATTGACAAGGTCTTGTAATGTCAGGACAAGGGGAAATGGGTTTGAAGTGGTAGAGGGGAGATTGAAAGTGGATGTTAGGAGGAAGTTGTTTGCAGTGAGGGTGGTGAGACACTGGCACAGGTTGCCCAGGGAGGTTGTGGAGCACAGAAGCACACAATGTGAACAAAGATCACATTGGGTGATTCTGTGCTCCACAACCTCCCAGGAACTGTTCAGGACCAGGTTGGATAAGGTCTTGAGTGACCTGTATTATGGGAGGTGTCCCTGCCTATGGCAGGGGATTGGAACTAGATGATCCTTGAAGTCCCTTTCAGCCTTTCCTTTCTATGATTGATTCTATGATTCTATGATTGTATCACAGTATCACAGTATCACCAGGGTTGGAAGAGACCTCCAAGGTCATCAAGTCCAACCCATCACCACAGACCTCAAGACCAGACCATGGCACCAAGTGCCACATCCAAACCCACCTTGAACACCTCCAGGGACGCTGACTCCACCACCTCCCTGGGCAGCCCATTCCAGTAGCGAATGATTCTGTGATTCTATGAAGGAGAACAGTTTGCCCATCAGACTTTAATATAAATTTCTCTTTTAAGTGCTTTTCAAAGATAAGTTCCTCTGTGCAAATACCAGCTTGCAAGTGGCCAGGAGCTCATAGAATCACAGAATAATACAATGGTAAGGTTGGAAGAGACCTCAAGGATCATCTAGTTCCAACCCCCTGCCATAGGCAGGGACAACTCCCACNTTTTTTTTTTTTTTTTTTTTTAACACCACTTTAGGATGTAAGTTGGCACTTGATTACTGTTCCTGTAAACTAGAGTCCTAACATCCACTTTCAATCTCCCCTCTGACAGTTCACACCCGTTGCCCCTTATCCTTTCATTCCCAGACCTTGTCAATAGTCCCTCCCCAGCCTTCCTGTAGCCCCTTTCAGATCCTGGAAGGTTGCTCCAAGATCTCCTGGAAGCCTTCTCTTCTGCAGGCTGCACAACCCCAACTCGCTCAGCCTGTCCTCACAGCACAGCTGCTGCAGCCCTCTTAGCATCTTTGTTGCCATCCTCTGAACCTGCTCCAACACTTCCATGTCCTTTCTGTGCTGGGGGCTCCAAAAGTGCACACTGGACTCCAGATGGGGTCTGAGGAGAGCAGAGCAAAGAGGCAGAATCACCACAAAATGTTATCTCTTTTTTTTTTTTGCTAACTAACCCCCTGGACTTCGATGTCCATTTGAGGTTGAAAAAGTTTGAGTAATGAAATTGAGGTCTTGAGTGACCTGTTCTAGTGGGAGCTGTCCCTGTCTATGGCAAGGGGTTGGAAATGGATGATCTTTGAGGTCCCTTCTAATCTAAACCACTCCTATGGCAGAGGTTTGGAACTAGATGATCTTTGAGGTCCCTTCCAACCTTACCATTCTATGATTGTATGAAAATATCTGTAACCTCCAGGAAAAACAAACAACCAAAATTCCTAAACAAATGAAAAAATCCCAATACCAAATGAAACAAAAACCCCAACAAACAAAATAACCACCACCACAACAACAAAAACCTCCAAGCCAAACAACAAATAGATTTTTGTTTCTGAAATTCATGTGAAAGTTTGTAGACTTGTTCTTTAAAATTCTTTTGATGGAAACAGTTGGAACAGAAGTATTTAAAACAATATAATTTTAGAAATAACTGCAAACTTCAGTGAGGGTTCACTGTCTAAGTGAAAAACACAGGGGAAAAATAAAAGACTTTGTTTTCATTAGCTACTCTTATTGGGTTTCAGTGTAATATGTATTATAAAACGAGTAGTTGAAAACTCATTATCAATTTATACAAAATGTACCATGGGGATGGTTGCTGATCACTTTACTAATTGCATTTACAACACCCTAACAAAATCAAAGCAGACACATCCTTTTTATTATTAATTTTATTATCTACCAATAAATGCTATGAGCTCTTAGGGATTTGGTTGATTTTTGGCTTTTTGTTGTTGGTTTTTTTTTTGTTGGCTTTGGGTGGTTGGTTGGTTGGTTAGTTGAAGTTTTGTTGGTTTTGTTTGTTTCATTTAAGTAAGATCACTAATTATTACTGGCAGCTAAATTAGCAGAAGGGTTAGGTTGAAGTTAAGAAACAACTCCCAACTTCTCTACATGCAGCAATTAAACTATACCAGTAGGTTGCAGCTATGTCTGATGACATTGCTACAATCCAGGAGTGCTACAACCCAGGAGGGCTGGACCAGATGATTTTTCAAGGTCAATTCCAGCCCCTGACATTCTATGATTCTATGTCTTGTCAATCTATGGTTCTATGATTCTATGTCTTGACATTCTATGGTTCTATGATTCTATGATTTTCCAGTGTGTAGAAATATTGCTTTGATTTCTTAGTGTGGGAAAGCTGATTTTTTCTTTTGGCAAATGCTAATCCTTATATGCAAGATACAATAAATAAAAAGAGAAGCCTTGTAATAACATATTGAGAAATTAAAACCACTCTTATGAAAGAACAAAGACACATCGTGGAAGGAGGTAGATTAATTTCTTATGGGAAAAGACACTTCTGAGTGTATCTTGCTCTTAATGGACAATGTGATACCCAAATTTATCTTAATACAAGTTTTCTCAAGTGCTTTCCAACAGACATCATCATTCCTGGAAACTAGAGTCAAGAAAATGACATTGTTATTGATGATTTAATGAATTACAAATTTAGGAAGTCTTCTGGCTATTGAGTTAGGTGCAGATTGCCTACTGGTTGCTCCACCTTTCATATTTTAGTGGGTCTGTGGCCATAATGACCTTACAGATGTATTGCTTCAGGACCTATATCGGTCTCAGTTTCAACACTGAGAGAGAGGTGACTCAGCAGTCAGACTGAAAGACACAGTTCATAGAATCATAAAATCATAGAATGGTAAGGCTGGAAGGGACCTCAAAGACCATCCAGTTGCAAACCCCTACCATAGGCAGGGACACCTCCCACTAGTACAGCTCACTCAAGGCCTCCTTCAACCTGGCCTTGAACAACCAGGAAGGTTGTGGAGCACAGAATCACCCAATGTGATCTTGATCACTTTGGGGGATTCTGTGCTCCACAACCTCCCTGGGCAACCTGTGCCAGTGTCTCACCACCCTCACTGCAAACAACTTCCTCTTAACATCCACTTTCAATCTCCTCTCTGCCAATTCAAACCTATTGCCCCTTGTCCTGTCATTACAAGACCTTCTCAATAGTCCCTCCCCAGCCTTCCTGTAGGCCCCTTCAGATACTGGAAGGTTACTCTAAGGTCTTCTGGAAGCCTTTTCTTTTCCAGGTTGAAGAGCCTGATTCACTGATTTCCAGATTTATGTTTTGCATTCTATACTGTCTAGCCCTGTGCTTGAAATGAAGCTGGGATATTTAAGGGAAAGTGAAGTACACTCAACTTCTCAGAGAATTCAAAGGCTTAAAAAAGCATGATGCAAAAGAGACTTAGGAGAAACTGTATGTAAATATATCTGGTACTCACATACTCATTAAGGTGGCAAAATCATTTTGCATAGGTCATCTTAACTTACACAAAGATAACATGCTTAAAAATATCCTTGAAAGCTACAGAGCATGAGTCTTTATTTAAGGATGTGGTAGTTATGGAGCAAAATGAGCTGCAGTTTCCATAGCCCCTCTTCTGCCCCTCTCTAAGAAATCTAGGCACTTAGAGAAAGTTCTGAGAATAAGGTAAATAAAATACCCAATGATTGACTTTTTTCACATAGAGTTTGCAAAAGAATCATAGAATAATAGAATGGTAAGGTTGGAAGGGACCTCAAGGATCATCTAGTTCCAACTCCCTGCCAAAGGCAGAGACACCACGCATTAGTACAGGTCACTCAAGGCCTCCTCCAACCTGGCCTTCAACACCTCCAGGGAGGGAGCAGCCACAACCTCCCTGGGCAACCTGTACCCGTGTCTCACCACCCTCGCTGCAAACAACTTCCTCCTAACATCCACTTTCAATCTCCCCTCTGCCAGTTCACACCCATTGCCCCTTGTCCTGGTAATACAAGACATTGTCAATAGTTCCTCCCCAGCCTTCCTGTAGACACCTTCAGATACTGAAGGTTACTCTAAGTTCTCCTGGAAGCCTTCTCTTCTCCAGGCTGCAGAGCCCCAACTCTCTCAGCCTGTCCTCACAGCAGAGCTGCTGCAGCCCTCTCAGCATCTTGGTGGCCTCCTCTGTACCCTCTCTAACAGTCCCATGTGCTTCCTGTGCGGGGGGCTCCAGAACTGCACACAGGACTGCATGTGGGGTCTGAGGAGAGCAGAGCAAAGGGGCACAATCCCCTCCCTTGCCCTGCTGGAAGGTAGCTGGAAGGCTGCTCTGTGAGGTGGGTGTTGGTCTTTTCTCCCTAGTGCCCAGTAATGGAATGAGAGGAGGTGGCCTCAAGTTGCACCACAGAAGGTTCAGATTGAATATTGGGAGAAATTTCTTCTCCAAAAGGGCTGTTGAGCCCTGGCCCAGGCTGCCTGAGGCAGTGGTATAGTCTCCATCTTGGGAAGGGTTTCAAAGGTCTGTGAGTCTTTAGTTCTAAGGTATTTGCCTTAGAATACTGACGCTGCTCTTGCTGCAGCCCAGCACACAGTTGCTGTCTGGGCTGCGCTCACACTGCAGGCTCATCTTGAGCTTTGGAATTACTTTTTTCCTTACATTTAGCAGCTTTTATCAGAAGTACATTGAATCACTATCTTTATGTCTGGAGAGTTATCTGGAGTGCAAATACCAAGGGTGCAAGTCCTGATGATTCAGTTTTTAGCCAGTACTATTTATTTATTTTATTTTAAAAAATTTAATCTGTGTTGAGGTATGTCATAGGTTTAAAGAGCTGACAGAGTGAAGCTCTCAAATGAGTTGGAGAAAAACAGAATTACATTTGGAGAGAGAGTTACAGGCAGACATTCCAAGGCAGATATAAAATCCATAGAGAACCCCCTTGAATTTTCCCCCAATCCAAAACTAATTTTATACTCCCCAGTGCTCCAATCGTCCCCCCACCCCATGCCTCTGCCATCCAAGAGGCCTAAACATAGCCTCTGGAGGCCCCAAACCACCCTATCCTTACATGTTTGTAAGGATAAAGCAGCTCCAGCCAGACACGAGGCTGCAGGGGGAGGAAAGGAGAACGAGTTGGGTTGGTTCTGAATTTATGAAGAGATAGCAGAACTATGGGATTGAATAACAATCTTCTAGTCCCTAGAGGATTTTTTTAACCTTATAGTTCCCAACCTGCGACAAGGTAACACAAATGCTGAATGGTATTCATACATCTGAGCTTTGCCCCAACTCCTCTTTTTTTCAGGCTGATGTCTTTTTGAGTCTCTTTTGCCATTTACAGAAATGCTACATTGAATATTAAGGAGAAGACAAATTCATTAAAAGACTTCTAGAGGAAAAGAATATTTAACTAGGAAGATATGAACAGACTTTTCTGTGAGGTAGCTTTTTTGCAAAGTGTGGAAGCATGACTCCAAACAGGGTGGTGAATGGCTGAGAGCAGCCCTGAGGAACAGGCCCTGGGGGTGTGGGGTGATGAAAAGCTCAAGATGAGGCTGCAGTGTGAGTGCAGCCCAGCTAGCAACTGTGTGCTGGGATGCAGCAAGAGCAGTGTGGGCAGCACGGCAAAGGAGGGGATTCTGCCCATTTGCTTTCCTCAGAGCCCTATGTCCTATGTACAGTTCTGGAGCCCCCAGCACAGGAAGGGCATGGAAGTATTGGAGCGGGTCCAGACAAGGCCACCAAGATGCTGAGAGGGCTGCAGCAGCTCTGCTGTGAGGACAGGCTGAGAGAGTTGGGGCTGTGCAGCCTGGAGAAGAGAAGGCTTCCAGGAGACCTTGGAGTAGCCTTCCAGGATCTGAATGGGACTACAGGAAGGCTGTGAAGGGACTATTGACAAGGTCTGGGAATGCCAGGACAAGGGGCAATAGGTTTGAAGTGTCAGAGGGGAGACTGAAAGTGGATGTTAGGAGGAAGTTGTTTGCAGTGAGGGTGGTGAGACACTGGCACAGGTT
>VWZE01016282.1:11114-46750 GCA_013396675.1 Eubucco bourcierii | reverse complement strand
ACTTGAGTGAGTCCGATTCAAACGGTTGCTTTATTAACTCAAGTGAGATAGAAGGTGTATAGCTGATGTTAAGTACTGCTGGCATTCTGTCACATTTATAAGTCTTAATTTACATATATGGACCTCTTTGCACTTGATAGGTGTGAAGGTCAATTATTGTGAGCATAATTAAAGTCTCGCTGCCGAAAGTGGTTATTTAGGCAAAATGAACTTGTGAATATCAGAGCCTGGTAACTAGATACTATATTAAAAGGTTAATAATAAAATGTAGGATCTGAATACAGCTGATTCCTAGTTAAAAAAAAAAATAAGCTTTGACTTAACAAAATCAGAAGTAAGAGAAATTGCTGTATTCTGTAGCATAACAGCGGGCAGTGGGGGGGGGTGGGTGGTGGAAATGGTGTGACCCTCATGCAAATTATCATGAAAGAAGCTTGAAGAAAATGTCCCACAAAACAGAGAAACTGATGTACTGTACATGTACTTCTGAAGGAGTGGGATGACTTTTTAGGGGCAGCTTTTCACTACCTGCAAGGAGGTATCTAAGAAGACAGAGACAAACTCAGATGTTTGGTGGGAGAAGAGACAACAGTCATAAACTGCACTGGGGGAGGTTCCATCTGGATATAAGGTAAAAACAAATCACTATGAAGATAAATAAAGACTGGAACAAGGGTCCACAGTGGTCCTGGGACCTCAGCCTTTGGAATTCTTCAGAATGCAACTGAGTAACCCTGGGCAACCTTCTGTGCTTTCAGCGTTCACCCTGATTTGAAGAGCAAATCAGGTACGCAGACCTCAAAAGGTTCCTTCCAGTTCAACAGCTCTGTGACACATACAGGGATGGTTAAAAATAAAACCTACTCAAAATAAAAATAATAAAAACTCAAAAATAAAAACCACTCAAAAAACTCAGCATGGAAAGTAGATGTACACTACAGGCCTGTCTTGCAAATGGAAGCAGTAGCAGCATTTATAGTCACAACCTCTAAAGTGCTTCTCCAGAAATGGTAAACAGGCTGTGGCTGAAAGAAGGAATAAAAACCAAAAGCTCACATCTGAAAAAAGCTATCAAGGGGTGGGCGTTTAGGCAAACTAATTTCCATATATTCCAAACATGACTGTATCACTTTTATTGACTTTAAGGACTCCATAATAGCCACTAAAATCTTATAGAGCGTGAGAGAATAGGCAGTTAATGAATAGTAAGCCATTAAATATGCATTTTGTTTCTTAAAGACACAAAGTAAAGCCCAATTTAAAGCTGTGTAGCTTTCCAGCTCAAAGCCTATTCACAGATTCAAAATTAAATTATGCATTAAAATCTTGGGTTTGCAACTTCAGAATAATATTTAAACATCTTTCATGTATTAAGTAATCCCTCTCTGAAAAGTAGTTCAGCTATTTCAAGCAACAGGATGTATCTGTGTTGGCAAATAAGGAACATCAGCTTTGTCATAAGCATGAAATTATCATAGAAATACAAAGAGTTGATGTAATAAAAAAAAATGGTGTTGCTCACAAACCATGGGAAGCAATGAATCACTACAGCTTGGTGTTTTCAGGACATGAAACACAGAATCATAGAATCATAGAACAATAAGGTTGGAAGGGACCTCAAGGATCATCTAGTTCCAACCCCCTGCCATAGGCAGGGACACCTCCCACTAGTACAGCTCACTCAAAGCCTTGTCCAACCTGGCCTTGAACACCTCTAGGGAGGTTGTGGAGCACAGAATCACCCATCGTGATCAAAGATCATGTTGGGTGATTCTGTGCTCCACAACTTCCCTGGGCAACCTGTGCCAGTGTCTCACCACCCTCACTGCAAACAACTTCCTCCTAACATCCACTTTCAATCTCCCTTCTGCCAGTTTAAACCCATTGCCCCTTGTCCTGTCATTGCAAGACCTTGTCAATAGTCCCTCCCCAGCCTTTCTGCAGCCCCCTTCAGATCCTGGAAGGCTACTCTAAGGTCTCCTGGAAGCCTTCTCTTCTCCAGGCTGAGAAGCCCCAACTCTCGTTGGAAGTCTGGATGAATTAAGTGGAAATGGCTATTCTGGATGGCTTCATTCAATTACTACCTGTCACTCCTTTGACTCCCATGTCACCTGCACTATTAGGAGAGGACAAGCGAAGATGTCTCATTGTATCTGGCACTTCTGAGAAAAAAGGCCAAATACATTTTCATAAACCAGGCATTCATATACCAGGAAGTTTTAAATGCAATTTTGGATTGGGCTCTGAGCAAACCTGATCTAGTGTAAGCTGTCCCTGACCACAGCAAGGGGGTTGGAGTTAGATGATCACTGAGTTCCCTTTCAGTCCTGACAACTCACAGAATCATAGAATCATAGAACAGTGAGGTTGGAAGGGACCTCAAGGATCATCTAGTTCCAACCCCTTGCCACAGGCAGGGACACCTCCCACTAGTACAGGTTACTCAAGGCCTCATCCAGCCTGGTCTTGAACACCTCCAGGGAGGGAGCACCCACGACCTCCCTGGGCAACCTGTTCCAGTGCCTCACCACCCTCACTGTAAAGAACTTCCTCCTAACATCTAGTCTAAATCTCCCCTCTGCCAGTTTAAACTCTGTGATTCTATAGAGAATTCTGAGTAAGAACATTTTTGGTTACAGCAGCAGTTGTGCATGTTAATGTCACTCAGATAATGTCATCATCACTATAGTTACGTTATCATTACTATAGTACATTCTACTGGAAGGCCTAAGTCAACCCTGTGGTTTCTTTTGACCTGGAGGCAGAGAGCCCAGTTGAGATACAAAAATCTCATCAGTGACCAAAGGTATGAATAATCAACATTTCCTTTTCCGCAGACTCTGTTTTCCAGATCACAAAGGCTGTTCTCCTTGGTGCAAACAATATTCTGTTGTTGATCACCATCAAATCTTCACAGGATACAGCCTCAGTTGTCGGCAGAAATAGTTTAACAAATGTGTGGATTTCTATCTTCACTATCCCAGCCTGCCTAACAGTGGAACAAAACCTAAAGCTATTTTGAACCTCTGGGCACTGAGGCATGACATTAATGCTAGGCATTTTTTATGTGGGGGAAGAAGAGGATGATGGTGATCCTGATACCACATGGCTGCCTTCATGTATGCCCAGCACTGGGTAAACCATGCCTGAGATGGTAACATTTAGCTTCCTCTGTCACAAAGCTCTTAGCTTGAGCTTCCATAAACTCAGCCTAACAGTAGTGCAAAGTCTGGAGCTCTGCCACATGGGAAGGAGGAGCCCATTACACTCTGAAAATCATTTGAGGTCCCTTCCAGTCCTGACAATTTTGTCATTCTATAAAGAATTCTGAGTAAGAATATTTTTTGTTACAGCAGCAGCTGTGCATGTTAATGTCACTCAGACAATGTTATCATCATTATAGTTATGTTACCATTACTATAGTACATTCTACTGGTAGACCTGATAGTCATGACTGAGATCTGTAATTTCTTTCCAAATATCCCTTTTTCAAGTAAGGAAAAGAAACTTTATGCACCTTCTAACCAAAAAAGAAAGATTATTGAAAAAGTTGAACTGGTCCATGATTTTAATACAGAACTATGACTGACAATTAATATGTATCATAGAATCATAGACTCATAGAATGGTAAGGTTGGAAGTGACCTCAAGTATCATCTAGTTCCAACCCTCTGCCATAGGCAGGGACACCTCCCACTAGTACAGGTCACTCAAGGCCTCATCCCACCTGGTCTTGAATCCCTCCAGAGAGGGAGCAGCCACAACCTCCCTGGGCAACCTGTGCCAGTGTCTCCATGTGTGGGCCTTTAAAAAAAAATAATTAAAAACAAAATAGTTGGACTCCTAAACTTTCCTTTATACTATCACAGGATAGTTACAGCTATTAAAAAACCCTCTTCTGCTAAACTGAACGTTTCTCATCTATTCTTATATTAAGAAACTAATAAAATATTCTTATATTTACTTTAAGTTCTGTGGTATGGCTGCAGCTGATGGTCGAGTTAACCTATTAGGAATTTCACAGCAGTGCACCAAAAGCTACAGAGCATGTGAAGGAACAGAACAAGTATATTGTTATGTGTGCTCTTCCTTTGGAAATTTAGGGAAGGTGACAAAAGATTTTCGGTTCAATAAAAATTAAAGTGTTGTGAAGTACTTGCCCTGGATTTTATGGAAAACAGATCTTGCTAAGCCCCATCTGATCCTCTATTGAGCATACCACTTCAACTGATGGAACATGTGACAAATGTAAAAATGTACAGACTTCTCAACGGCCTTTAAGTAGGAACCATGTAGAAAGTTAGCACTATTAAGCAGCATTAAAGCATAGATTTAACAGGTAAATAACAGGGTAGACAATAAATGTAAAGAGTAGCACAACAGTGGAGTAGTACAATTTGAATGAAAATGTCTCTAATGTAGGTTTGTAGCTATAGCAGTAAGTCCTGCACTACTGAACCACACTATTCAATGGTTTGCAACAAAAAGAAGCACTTCTCATCAGCATTTTAGCTGACATAAAGATTGGCATTGCTGAGAATATTAAAGGCAGAATTGTGAAGGTCCATTTCCTCAAAGGGAATGGGATTCACCTGACCAAATAAAACTGCCTGATCTGTGGGTAGCTGAGATCATAGAATCACGGAATGGTAAGGTTGGAAGGGACCATAAGGATCATCTAGTTCAAATCCCCTGCCATAGGCAGGGACACTTCCCACTAGTACAGGGCACTCAAGGCCTCATCCAACCTGGCCTTCAACACCTCCGGGGATGTTGTGGAGCACAGAATCACCCAATGTGATCTTGATCAAGATCATATTGGGTGATTCTGTGCTCCACAACCTCCCTGGGCAACCTGTGCCAGTGCCTCACCACCCTCACTGCAAACAACTTCCTCCTAGAGGAAAGCTAGTAACCTAGAAAGTTTTCTGCTCCTTCTATTGACCTCTGAAGCCCATTAGCCCTTTAGAAACACACAATGTATTTTCTGCTCCTTCTAGGGACCTCTGAAGCTCACTATCCCTTTAGAATCATACAATCATAGAATGGTAAAGTTGGAAGGAACCTCAAGGATCATCTAGTTCCAATTGCCTACCACAGGCAGGGACACCTCCCACTAGTACAGCTCACTCAAGGCCTCCTCCAACCTGGCCTTGAACACCTCCAGAGAGGGAGCAGCCACAACCTCCCTGGGCAACCTGTGCCAGTGTCTCAGTACCCTCACTGTAAAGATGGTCAACTCTGTGTAAGAGCCACCTACTTTTTATGGTTAATGGAAATAGGCAGTTTTAGATGTCTATGATTGTTCAGATTAGTATCAGCATTAATAACAGTCTAGAAGTGCCTATTTGCCACCACCAATGTTAAAGAAAATACAGACTGGCTCATGACACTGTAACTTTCTGAAACTAGTTGAAATTTATTTCTCTAATTCAAGTTTTCTTGTAGCAAAAAAAGTTATATATTCAGGATTAAAGACTAAAGGTGGAATCTACAGCAACAGTAGTTGAATATCAGAAAACAGGGACTCCTAAAAGAATTGTTCACGATAGATATGCAGCTTTCTGAATCATGAAAACCATTAAAAAGCACTGACATGAGCTGGTAATATGCCCTTGCAGACCAGATAGCCAGCTATATCCTGGGCTGCATCAAAAAAAACATGGTCAGAAGGTCAAGAATGTTGATTCAGCTATTCTGCTTCATTTTGGTGAGATTGAGTTTGCAGTATAGTGTTCAGTTCTGGAGCTCTCAGCATAAAAAAGGCATAAAGCTACTCAAGCTGGTCCAGACAAAGGCCACAAATTTGATTAGGGGGTTGGAATACCTATGCTATGAAGAAAGACTGAAACAATGGGGATTGTTCAACCTAAACCAGAGAAGGTTCCAGGGAAACCTTGTTGTGATTTCAATACTTAAAGGGTACTTATAAAAAAGACTGAGAGAAAATTTACCAGGGCATGTAGTGCCAGGTTTGTGCTAGTTTGAGACTAATTGGAATATTTTATTGAAAAGAATTAGATTATAGGCCGTGAAAATAAACAATGGTGATGTCTACTTCATTCATAGGCTTGCTGAGATGTATAAGAACAAGGACACAAACATAGATAACATAGAGAGAGGGTCTCATTCTCTCTAGTTGGTGTGTGTGTCAGAGAACTGAGATCACACATGAGAAATTCAGCACTGTATTAAATGTATGGAATTCACTACACGGGTCTGGAAGTTCAGTTTTTGACCAGATAACATGCATTAAAGCAGTAGTAGGAGAAAAAGGACTTGTAATGTTCCTGATGTATTAAAAGGACATTAAAAAGACATTGAACTGTTGGAGCAGGTCCAGAGGAGGCCATGAAGATGCTGAGAGGGTTGCAGCAGCTCTGCTCTGAGAACAGGCTGAGTTGGGACTCTGCAGACTGGGGAAGAGAAGGTTTCCAGGAGACCTTAGACCAACCTTGCAGCATCTGAAGGGGGCTACAGGAAGGCTGGGGGGGAACTATTGACAAGGTCTTGTAATGCCAGGACAAGGGGCAATGGGTTTGAAGTGTCTGAGGGGAGATTGAAAGTGGATGTTAGGAGGAAGTTGTTTGCAGTGAGGGTAGTGAGACAGTGGCACAGGATGCCCAGGCTGCTCCACAACCTCCCTGGAGGTGTTCAAGGCCAGGTTGGAGGAGGCCTTGAGTGAGCTGTGCTAGTGGGAGGTGTCCCTGCCTATGGCAGGGAGTTGGAACTAGATGATCTTTGAGGTCCTTTGCAACCTTACAATCCTATGATTCTATGGTTCCATGATTCTCTGTTCCCTCAGTAGTGCTTCACTGGTACTTAATGTGATGTTAAGGACAGTATCATAATTCTGGACATCAGCAGTGCTCTAAAAAAACTGAATAGCATTTTCTGAAAGGTTAGGAGTTTTAATTCCTGTGTCCTAGTTAATACTGATTTAAAATTTAAATTTCATCAGTTGATTTCCCTGGCAGTTTCACTTACTTTTTTACTTCTTGATATGAGTTACATGCACTGTTTGAATTGCTGATTGATTCTTTCTCAGATAGCTGTCAAATGCCTTTCAGTGCTTGGAAAAGTTTCTTGCATATACTTATGTCTCTCTAAACTCTTATGTTGATGACATAATTTATTAGTATTAATTAACTTACAAAGAGTCTTATGCTGATGACATCATTTATAGAAGCATAGAATGTTAAGGTTTGAAGTGACCTCAAGGATCATCTAATTCTAACGCCCTGCCATAGGCAGGGACACCTCCCACTAGTACAGGTCACTCAAGGCCTCCTCCAACCTGGTCTTGAACACCTCCAGGGAGGGACCAGCCACAACCTCCCTGGGCAACCTGTGCCAGTGTCTCACCACTCTCACTGCAAACTTCCTCCTAACATCCAGTCTAAATCTTCCCTCTGACACTTCAAACCCATTATCCTTTGTCCTGTCATTCCACGACCTTGTCAACAGTCCCTCCACAGCCTTTCTGTAGGCCACTTAAGATACTGGAAGGCTACTCTAAGGTCGTCTGGAAACCTTCTCTTCTCCAGGCTGCACGGCCTCAACTCTCTCTGCTTGTCCTCAGAGCAGAGCTGCTGCAGCCCTCTCAGCATCTTGATGCCCTCCTCTTCCATGTCCTTCCTGTGCTGGGGCACCAGAACTGCACACCAGACTCAACTGGGGTCTGAGGAGAAGAGAGCAAAAGGGTACAATCCCCTCTCTTGCCCTGATGCCCACACTGCTCACAGTCTTCTTGCTGCAGCCCACCACACAGTTGCTGTCTGGGCTGCACTCACACTGCAGCCTCATCTGGAGCTTTTCATCATCCCAGACCCCCAGGGTCTGTTCCTCAGGGTTGCTCTCAGCCATTCCCCACCCAACCTGGAGTTGCGCTTGGGATTGTGCCCACCCAGGTGCAGGACCTTACACTTGGCCTTGTTGAATGTCATGAGTTTTGCAGGTTTTTTTGTTAGTATTCATTAACTCACAAAGACAGAGTGAGGTTTAGTTTATATTGTTGTGTGCTGAGAGATAGCCAGGCAACAAAAGGTCTGATTTAAATTCTATATGGATATTAAAATGGTTCATTGTAGTGGAAATGACAGCAAAGCTAACACATGAGGTTAACCACATACTGGAGTGTCTTTGCTGCTTTCTCTGCATTCACCACAGTAATTGGCTATTTGGAATCTTGAAACTTTCATACAAAGAATTTTTTTGTTTTGTACATACTGAAAAGGAAGTCTGCAAAGACAGGAGTTTGAGAATAAACACAGAGTTCATGTCCTCTCCAGTTTGTGCTTCCAAAGATAAGCCATTTCAGTAGAAAAATACAACACTTCCTCCCCTGGCTGATGCCACCACCCACTCTGTTACCCAAGTCACATATTCCTCTGCTCTGGCTGCCTAGGATAGTCACTGAGAAGAACCAGTTTGTTCCTTTGTACTTTAACAGATCTCATTAAGGAGAGTTTTTCCTTCCATGGATTCTCCAAAAAATCAATCCTTCAAACTGCATGCAGATAATCTTCTGCATCTCACAGTGGTATTCATAAAATGTGTCAGCTCATAGCATCCAACTTCTATACAATCCCAAGCACAAATACTGACTGGGTGGTGAATGGCTGAGAGCACCCCTGAGGATAGGATACTGTGTACAGTTCTGGAGCCCCCAGCACAGGAAGTACATGGAAACGTTGGAGCGGGTCCAGAGGAGGCCATGAAGATGCTGAGAGGGTTGCAGCAGCTCTGCTCTGAGAACAGGCTGAGAGAGTTGGGGTTCTGCAGCCTGGAGAAGAGAAGGCTTCCAGGAGACCTTAGAGTAGCCTTCCAGGATCTGAAGGGGGCCTACAGGAAGGTTGGGGAGGGACTATTGACAAGGTCTTGCAATGCCAGGACAAGGGGCAATGGGTTTGAAGTGTCAGAGGGAAGATTGAAAGTGGATGTTAGGAGGAAGTTGTTTGCAGTGAGGGTGGTGAGACACTGGCACAGGTTGCCCAGGGAGGTTGTGGCTGCTCCCTCCCTGGAGGTGTTCAAGGCCAGGTTGGAGGAGGTCTTGAGTGCCCTGTACTAGTGGGAGGTGTCCCTGCCTATGGCAGGGGGTTGGAACTGGATGATCCTTGAGGTCCCTTCCAACCTTACCATTCTATGGTTCTAACTTCAGAATTCATATGTGCGAAATATTTATAGCTTGTGCGTACAATCCTTACAGTTACAGGATCTGAGAATGATAACAGGAACAGGCAATAGTCTTTAAAAGTAATAGATAACAGTAAGAGACAATAGTATTTAAAAGTAATATTTACTTCTAAAGTATTCAGACCATTAAATCTGAAATCAGCAGAGATCAAAACTGTGGTTAAGAAAAAAGGACAAATTAAGTTTATGAACTAAGGCATAGTTTAAATGGAGAGAAAAGTATGGTTGTAGGGCTAAGAAGGAAGGACATTACAATATCTTTTATTTAAAAAAAAAAGCAAGAGAAAAGAAAGCACTGTGAGGAATACAGATGAGGAAAAACATGAGATAAAAGGAGGTGATTATGGGAAATGCACTATACCATCTGGATAATGTTTGACATCAGCAAAAGCAAACAAGACTCTGAAGGAATAGATGTTCCAAATTATAATTATACATAATATATCTAGTATAATGAAGACTTCTGTAGTTAAGGTTGTTCTGTGATTTCCATGCTGTTCCCTACTTTTTCAGTTACTTACAAGATTTTTATTTCCTTTCAGCAGCACTTTGTCCTTTCTTTCTGACAAGTACATTAAGAAAGTTCCTCTCACTAATCTCTCCTGAGCCTTTCACACAAATGAGAAATAATTTCAGAGATACTTCTTTAATAAAGAAGGGAGGACATTTAATAAATGGGAGGACTTTTTGTTCAACTCTGCCAAAGGGGCCAAGCTATAAGACACAATTTTTTAAATTTCCTTTGGCTGTTGAAATATTTATATATAAATTAAGCTAAAATGCCAGAGGGTTTGGTTTTCTTAATTATCACAACTGTTTTTTAGTATTATGTTCTGTAGTGGAATACTTTGCATTGAATGGACATGTGAGCAACCCAACCTGTGCTAACTGCTAATTTTGAACTGAAAAGTTTCACAGCCTGTATGAAGGTTCATCTAAAGGGCAAGGACACCACCTGCAGTATCTCACCAGAATAAATCAGCAACATGATGATCAAAGCAGAAACAAAGAATCAGATGTCAAATGTATTTTAATAGATAAGTCGAACCAATTGCTTTATGTCACAGAGCTTGTGCCTTAATGATTTGAACCAATTGCTGAATGCCACAGAGCTTGTGCCTTAATGATTTGAACCAATTGCTTCATGCCAGAGTGCTTGTTCCTTAATGATTTGAACCAATTGCTTAATGCCACAGAGCTTGTGCCTTAATGATTTGAACCAATTGTATCATGCCAGAGTGCTTGTGCCTTAACAATTTGGACCAATTGCTTAATGCCACGGAGCTTGTGCCTTAATGATTCGGATCTATTGCTTAATGCCACAGAGTTTGTGCCTTAACGGTTTGTACCAATTGCTTAATGCCACAGAGTTTGTGCCTTAATGATTTGAACCAATTGCTTAGGGCCACAGAGCCTGTGCCTTAATGATTTGAACCAATTGCTTAATGCCACAGAGCTTGTGCCTTAATGATTTAGACCAATTGCTTAATGCCACAGAGCTTGTGCCTTAATGATTTGAACCAATTGCTTAATGCCACAGAGCTTGTGCCTTAATGATTTAGACCAATTGCTTAATGCCACAGAGCTTGTGCCTTAATGATCTGGAGCAATTGCTTAATGCCACAGAGCTTGTGCCTTAATGATCTGGAGCAATTGATTAACAATGAACTAACCCACACAGCCTGTTAGAAAGTATGTAAGTGTATGCTCATATTCAATAAAGGGGGCATTGGTTAGATCATACTGGTCTGTGTATAGTTTTGTCCAGGAGCTTCCCCAATGTGCCTGAAAAAAGCAATGTTAAAATAGCAATCCCAGTTTTTCTGTCAGTGTCACTGAAAGGAGGCTCCAGCATCACACTCTGAGGTGACTGATGGCCTAGACATTCTGAAGGCTAGATGGAGGTTGCTGATAGAAAAAAATTCATCTCTATGAAAATGATTGTAAAGAGAAAACATTTTATTCACCTGTCTTGGAATATGGAATTGGATGGAGTTTTGGTTATATTATATAAATTGGTCTGGCTGCTAGACTAAGAAGCAGTATCACTAATTTAATCCAAAGTCCTCACAAAGATGAATATTAAATTCTTTTTTTCCCCTCACATTTCACCCAATATGTACAACATTAAATGTATTTTCACTGCCTTATCCTTTGAGGAATTGTTAGTGTTTGGTTTTTATGAACCTCCTCACTATGAGCAAACAGCATTCACAAAAGGATGGATTCTGAGCTGCTTGCTAGGATTAAAAAGAAGTAGTGAAGCTTGGATGAGGTTGATCAAAAACTCACTCAAATGACAGAATGACACAAAAAGCAAGTAGAATTTCCCAATTATCTGCTCATAAGACACTGTTGGGCTGCTTTGATATCTTTTCCGTGTAGAGGCTAAGACAAATATTGCTCTTTGAACATTTTGATGGATATTAATATGTAGATTCTGGGACAAATTTGGGCATCATGGGGCACTATGCAGAGGCGCCAAGAAATACACTGGTAAAAGGACATTCAATGAGATGGATATCTGTACAGTTATCACTAATGTAAAAAGCAAGTGTTATTTAGTCTGGAGTCCTGTGTGCAGTTCTGGAACCCCCAGCACAGGAAGGTTATGGTAGTGTTGGAGCAGATCCAGAGGAGGCCACAAAGATGCTCAGAGGCTGCAACAGTTCTTCTCTGACGACAGGTAGAGAGAGTCAGGACTCTGCAGCCTGGAGAAGAGGTTTCCAGGAGACCTTAGAGCAACCTTCCAGCATCTGAAGGGAGCTACAGGAAGGCTGTGGAAGGACTATTGTCAAGGTCTTGCAATGGCAGGACAAGGGGTAATGGGTTTGAAGTGTCAGAGGGGAGATTGAAAGTGGATGTTAGGAGGAAGTTGTTTGCAGTGAGCGTGGTGAGACACTGGCACAGGTTGCCCAGGGAGGTTGTGGCTGTTCCCTCCTTGGAGGTGTTGAAGACCAGGCTGGAGGAGGCCTTGAGTGACCTGTCCTAGTGGGAGGTGTCCCTGTCTATGGTAGGGGATTGGAACTAGATGATCTTTGAGGTCCCTTCCAACCTTTCCCATTCTATGATTCTATGAAATGTAAATATCCAGATTTATGCAGAATGATCCCAACTGCTTGAGTAAGTATAAAAGGGATTAGTAAAACTGTGTCACAACTTTTAGTCATAAGTCTATTGTAAACAATGTCCATTGTTATTTTGATTCTGGTACTTGAAACCAAGCAACTGCAGCCATATTCAAGTGCAATCAAATTAGAAACAGTTTCTTTGCAAGGCAACTAATGACATGGGCAACAAATAACCTGAAGATTATTTCATAAAAAAACTAAAGTGCAATTTATGAAGAAGATGAGAATCTCAAATGTTAGCCTACCAGTGGAGGTTTGGAATAGATTAAATAGTGTTCATTTGACTGAAAACAGACCAGAGTACACTGTCAGCATGTCTACTGACAACACCAAACAGGGTGGAGTGGCTGACACACCAGAGAGTTGTGCTGCCATTCAGCCAGACTTAGTCAGGCTGAAGTGTTAGGCAGGGAGAAATGTAAGGAATTTCAACAAGTGCAAGTCTTGCACCTGGGAGACTGCAACCCCATGTATCAGTAGAGGCTGGGGACAGGCCTCTTACAGAGCAGTGAAGGGGAGAGGGACCTGGGGGTCCTGGTAGATGGAAGGTTGACCATGAGCCAGCAATGTGCTCTGGTGTCCAAGAAGGCCAATGCCATTCTGGGGTGTATTAGTAGGTCAAGTGAGATTCTCCTCCCCCTCTACTCTGCACTGGTGAGGCCGCATCTGGAATATTGTATCCAGTTCTGGGGCCCTCAGTTCAAGAAGGATCTCAGGGAACTGCTTGAGAGAATCTAGCACAGAGGCCACAAAAATGATTAAGGGAATGGAACATCTTCCTTACGAGGAGAGACTGAGAGAGCTGGGGTTCCTTGGCTTGGAGAGCAGGAGACTAAGCTGTGACCTCATTCATCTTTATTAATATGTGCAGGGTGAGTGCCAAGAGGCTGGAACCAGGCTCTGCTTGGTGATGCCCAATGGCAAGACAAGGGGCAATGGGTGGAGGCTGATACATAGGAAGTTCTATGTTGACATGAGAAATAATTTTTTTCACTGTGACGGTGATAAAACACAGAAACAGTCTGCCCAGGGAGGCTGTGAAGTCTCCCTCTTTGGAGATATTCAAGGCCTGCTCAGATGTGTTCCAGTGTGATCTGGTACAGGTGATCCTGCTCAGGCAGGGTGGTTGGAATAGATGATCTTTCAAGGTCCTTTCCAGTCTCTAACCTATGTTTCTGTGAAAATGTAGTATGTTTTATAAAGCATTGATTAGAATTTCCATCAGAAGTTCAATTTATTAAAAACATTTTAGTATATGGGATAGGTGCATTTCATATGCATGCATTTCAAATTATTAGACCAATTTTCATTATCAGTCCCTACATCATCATGCTTTTAAGTGCTAGAAATGCTTTACTCTGATTCATTTTCTGTGTCAGCATATAATCTGATGTCAGAATTAACACTGATATTTTTTTAACCCCTTCCCTTTCACAGTATGCTTTCAGATGAGTTTGCCTGATCATCTCACCAGGGTGAAACACATATTTTGTTTACAAAACTGAGCGCTGGGAATGATAAAATGACTCCAACTGATATACATAAATGGACAAAGCCAAGCTGTGGGGAATCAGCTTGTCTTGGTTAGCAGCAGGAAAAGGGAAATGGTTTTTCTGGGATTAGTGACAGTGAAAACTGATTTCAAAGCTCTGCTGTACACCCTGCTGCTCTGCCCTCCTCTGGCTCTCAGACAGTCACAGAACCACAGAATGACAGAATCGCAGAACCTTAGAGGTTGGAAGGGACCTCCAGACATCACTGAGTCCAACCCCCCCTGCCAAAGCAGGATCCCCTAGGGTAGTCCACACAAGAATGCATCCAGGTAGGTTTTGCAAGTCTTCAGAGAAGGAGACTCCACAACCTCTCTGGGCAGCCTGTTCCAGGGCTCTGCCACCCTCACTGCAAAGAACTTTCTCATCACATTGAGGTGGAACATTTTATGTTCCAGTTTGTAGCTGTTGCTCCTTGTCTTATTGCTGCTGACCACCAAAAAGATCTTGACCCCACCCACTTGACACCCACTCCTCAGATTTTTATAGACATTGCCACACAGTTCCCTTCAGAAAATAGCTGGGAATGGCATATTTAACACTGTGCTGAATATTGTCTTGAGAGGCAAATAAAATATTCTCTCTAAATTCTTGTAAGGCAATGGGAGCAGAAATAGAGGTGCAGCATTCACTAAGCCCTCAAGTCAGTGCAAGTCTCCTTGGAAGGACTCATGTCAGCATATTAATGCAAGATGAAAGCAAGTGACCAGACTAGAATTAGTCATCAATTGCAAGGCCTTAATCTCTCTCTACATAGCATGGTATAAAAATCTTTAGTTTTATGACAGCAATGACTAATTTTAAGTGAACAGTTTACAGCTAAACTAGCAAAGCTGCAGTATTCAGCAATATTCCACTGAACCTGCTTTAGTGTACCTTGTAAAATTGGTGCTTACTTCACAAAGTTATTTATACTTCTTTCACATTAAATACCAAAAGACTCATAAAACTATTGGGTTTAATATGTGGGATTTCTCCTGCATCCAAAATTACATTTGTCACCTGGTAATTCTGGATTTAAAGCCAAAGGTTCATAAAATTAAATGGATTGAGTGTGAATTTTCTTTTAAGAGTGTGAGGCATCACCTGTCTGAAGCTTTGGACTGTGCTTCTCATCACAATGAATGGGAAAACAACTGAAACAAATTCTTATTAAAGTGTCTCCTACAAAGTGGTTTTCATATTTAATCAGTCACTTGCAGCTGAGATGGAACAATAACCAAAATGAGTATCTTAAGATGAGTGAAACATCATATTATGATATTCCATTTAATTAAAAGGAAACACTAAACAAGATTTTTTTTTTTTGCCTAGAATTGTTACAAATTTTGAGAAAATATTTTGTTTTGAAAAACAAATTAGATTCTTTCTTTCTTTCTTATAAAAGACTATTGACAAGGTCTTGCAATGCCAGGACAAGGGGCAATGGGTTTAAACCGGCAGAGGGAAGATTTAGACTGGATGTCAGGAGGAAGTTCTTTATAGTGAGGGTGGTGAGACACTGGCACAGGTTGCCCAGGAAGGTTGTGGCTGCTCCCTCCCTGGAGGTGTTCAAGGACATGTTGGATGAGGCCTTGAGTGACCTGTGCTAGTGGGAGGTGTCCCTGCCTATGGCAGGGGGTTGGAACTGGATGATTCTTGAGGTCACTTCAAAACTTAACATTCTATGATTCTATGATTCTATGATGTGCCCATCACAAGAAGGACACAAGTTCAGAGGGGAACCACAAAGATGATCCAAGGGCTGGAAGACCGCTGCTGTGAGGATAGACTGATGTTGTTCAACCTAGAGAAGTATCTCCAGTGGGACCATTTAGCTACATTCGACACCTGAAGTGGGCCTACAAGAAGACTGGAAAGGGACTTTTCATAAGGGTGTCTAGCAATAGTGAATGGTTTGAAGTTGAGGGAGAGCAGGTTTAGACTGGATCTCAGTCTCAGGAGACCCTGAATATAGTTGAGAGGTGTCCCTGCCCATAGCAGGGAGGTTGGAGTAGATGATCTCTAAGGTGCCTTCCAGCCTAATCCATTCTCTCTTTCTATGTTTGTCACCCTTTATTCCCCAGAGACACTGATTTGACATTTCTACTACCTCAGCAGGCACAGCAGCCATGAACACTTAGAAATTACAAGCTACAGATAACAACTGAAAATTACAGAACAACAGATAATTCCCTCTTAATTTAGTCTCTTCATACTTCTCCCTTCCTTTTAAAAAAAAAAAATCCATATTCCCTTCCTAAAGGAAAACAAACACAACAAACAAAACTCCCACAAAGACCCCCAAAACACAAAGATGAACAAAAAGAAAATACATGTATATATGAAGCAGACCATTTTTTATTTATTTTTTTTCTCCAGGGTGCTCCTGAATGTTCATTCTCTGAATTACGAGAGTGGTGATCTGGGGCACAATGTCCATCTGGACACCAGTGCCAAGTGGTATCCCTTAGGGGTCAGTGCTGGGATGAAGCTGTCTAACATCTTTGTCAGTGACATGGACAGAGGAATCAGTGCACCCTCAGCAAGTGTGCAAATGGCGCCAAGTTGTGTGGCGCAGTCGACTTGCTAGAGGGCAGGGATCCATCCAGAGGGACCTGGACAGGCTGCAGAGGTGTGCTTGGAATGCCAGGACAAGGGGCAATGGGTTTAAACTGGCAGAGGGGAGATTGAAAGTGGTTGTTAGGAGGAAGTTGTTTGCAGTGAGGGTGGTGAGACACTGGCACAGGTTGCCCAGGGAGGTTGTGGTTGCTCCCTTCCTGGAGGTGTTCAAGGCCAGGTTGGATGAGGTTTTGAGTGAGCTGTACTAGTGGGAGGTGTCCCTGCCTATGGCAGGGGGTTGAAACTAGATGATCTTTGAGGTCCCTTCCAACCTTACCATTCTATGATTCTATGACTAAATCTCAAATTTGCCATCTCTCAACAGACTAAATGTACCAAACTAAACAACTCCTTTACAATTAGAAGGTACTAATTTCTGTTATAGAAATAGCCATTCTCTACATGCTCAACAGAAAGAGGTAGCCACTCTGAACCATGCTCTTCAATATTGTGAGAAAATAAAAACTAAAAAATAAGTGGAAAAAAAAAAAGGCAGTTTATCAAATGATTCTGACCTAATAATGTAGCTAGTTTGGGAATAATTATACAGCTATAAACCCATACATTTTAATAATCACAGAACTGCCAGGGTTGGAAGGGAACTCAAAAGTCATCCAGTTCCAACCCTCTGCCATGGCCACAGACATCTCACACTAGAGCAGGTTGCACAGAGCCCCATTGAGTCTGGCCTTAAAAATTTCCAGGGGTGGGTCTTCCACCACCTCCCTGGGGAACCTGTTCCTGTGTCTCACCACCATCATGGTGAAGAACTTTTTCATAACATTCAACCTGAATCTACCCACTTCTAGTTTTGCTTCATTCCCCCTAGTCCTGTCACTACCCAACATCCTAAAAAGTCCCTCCCTAGCTTTCTTGTGAGTCCCCTTAAGATACAGGAAGGAATAAGAAATATTGCACCCCATCCAATCCTGTCAAATGAAGAAATCCTGACATTATTTATACGACACCTCTTAAATGCCTGTAAAATGGTGTAATACAGAAACATAGAATGGTAATGTTGGAAGGGACCTCAAGGATGTGAAAGCAGTCAAAGAGAAAGAAAAAATCAGGAAAGGTAGCAAAAAATTAGCATCATAGCTTAATACAGTGTTTTATTTGAAAAACATACCACCTACTTTTGTTTTCTTTTAACAGAACCATAAAATGGTAAGGTTGGAAGGGACTTCAAGGATCATCTAGTTCCAACCACCTGCCATAGGCAGGGACACCTCCCACTAATACAGGTCACTCAAGGCCTCATCCAACCTGCCCCTGAAGACCTCCAGGGAGGTTGTGGAGCACAGAATCAAGCAACGTGATCTTTGATCACATTGGGTGATTCTGTTCTCCACAACCTCCCTGGGCAACCTGTGCCAGTGTCTCACCACCATCACTGGAAACAACTTCCTCCTAACATCCAGTTCCAACCTCCCCTTTGCCTCTTCAAACCCATTCCCCTTGTCCTGGCATTCCAAGACCTTGTCAATAGTCCCTCCCCAGCCTTCCTGTAGCCCACTTCAGATACTGGAAGTCTACTCTAAGGTCTCCTGGAAGCCTTCTCTTCTCCACGCTGCAGAGCCCTAAACTCTCTCAGCCTGTCCTCACAGCAGAGCTGCTGCAGCCCTCTCAGCATCTTGATGGTCTCATCTGGACCTACTCCAACACTTTCATGTCCTTCCTGTGCTGGGGGCTCCAGAACTGCACACAGTATCGTAAAGCACATTTATCTGTATTTTATGTATATATGTATATATATATGAGTGTCTGTTTATATATGTATGTGTCTGTGTGTGTATATATATATATGTGTATATATATGTGTGTCTCTCTGTGTGTATATATATATATGTGTATATATATATGTGTCTGTGTATATATATATATGTGTCTATGTGTGTGTATATATATATATACACATATATATATGTGTGTGTCTGTGTGTATATATATATATATATGTGTATATATATGTGTGTCTGTGTGTGTGTATATATATATACACACCTATATATATATATACACGCCTTGTCAATAGTCCCTCCCCAGCCTTCCTGTAGCCCCCTTCAGATCCTGCAAGGCTACTCTAAGGTCTCCTGGAAGCCTTCGCTTCTCCAGGTTGCAGAACCCCAACTCTCTCAACCTGTCCTCATAGCAGAGTTGCTGCAGCCCTGCAGCCCTATGATGACAGAGAAGGGACTATTGCCAAGGTCTTGCAACGCCAGGACAAGGGGCAATGGGTTTGAAGTGTCAGAGGGGAGATTGAAAGTGGATGTTAGGAGGAAGTTGTTTGCAGTGAGGGTGGTGAGACACTGGCACAGGTTGCCCAGGGAGGTTGTGGAACACCTCCCTGGAGGTGTTTAAGGTTGGGTTGAATGAGGCCTTGAGTAACCTGTACCAGTGGGAGGTGTCCCTGCCTATGGCAGGGGGTTGGAACTAGATGATCCTTGAGGTCACTTCCAACTTTACCGTTCTATGGTTGTATGATTCTAAAGGGATAGTGGGCTTCAGAGGTCCCTTGAAGGAGCAGAAAATAAATTGTGTGTTTCTAAAGGGCTAATGGGCTTCAGAGGTCAATAGAAGAAGCAGAAACATTTTGAATATAGGATAGGAATGAAGAATGAAGAATTTGCTTGCATCTGTAAGATTATAATCATGTCACTGGGAATTTTTGCCTGCCGAAATAAAACTTGCTATTTTCATATATATGTGGCTAAAGTGAGCTATAAGTGTTTTTAAATAAGTAGAATAGTTTACAATTAGATATATGTGTGTGGGAAGACTTAGGCCAGCTCATCCAATGATAATTAAAACCTGTATCAGTCCTGAAGGTTTACATAGTAAAGAAGTCATATATATTCTCAACAATATACTCTGCCTTGTAGAGAACCACCCTGTAGAAAGAGGACATTTTACTCGATTCCTCAGGTTTTCCTTTTGTTCCAATTAACCAACTGAACTACTTAAAAAAAAAAAAAAAAAGAAAAAGAAAAACCCAAAAAAGAATTATTAAGTACAGTTTTAACAAAGAGTGTGTTTGGCTCATGTTCAGGTTGCTGCAATTGGAAAGGTATCTTAATTATGCTTTACAAGATTCAAGAGCTTCTTGATGTCTACAATCTCTGCAGGCTTTAGCTACAGATTAAACCACACTCTTTAATTTGTTATGCAGTCAGTAGCAACATTTTCTTGTAACCAAAAATAATCACTTGTTCAAAGGGCTGCTTTTTTGTTGTTGAGACTTGGGTGCAAAAGGTATCACGGAAGAAAGCCTCCCGTGATGGAAGCTGAATTCAGGCAAGTTAATCAGTTTTAAATTTTTTTTTTTTTAAAAAAACCTGTTTCTTTTTGTTCACTAAAATTCTTCAAATTGTCTACTAATTCCTATACGCCCTTTCAGTTCTTCACTGAATAAGTCTGAAGTATGAGTGCAGCCCAGACAGCAACTGTGTGCTGGGCTTCAGCAAGAGCAGTGTGGGCAGCAGGGCAAGGGAAGGGATTGTGCCCCTTTGCTCTGCTCTCCTCAGACCCCACCAGGAGTCCTGTGTGCAGTTCTGGAGCCCCCAGCACAGGAAGGACATGGAAGTATTGGAGAAAGTCCAGGGGAGGCCATCAAGATACTNGATGAGACAGTGGCACAGGTTTCCCAAGGAGGTTATGGAGCACAGAAGCACAGAATGTGATCTTTGATCACATTCTGTGCTTCTGTGCTCTATTACCTCCCTGGAGGTGTTGAAGGCCAGTTTGGAGTAGGCCTTGAGTGACCTATGTTAGTGGGAGGTGTCCCTGCCTAGGGCAGGGGGTTGGAACTAGATGATCCTTGAAGTCCCTTCCAACCTCACCATTCTATGATCTATTGTGATTTAAAATAACAGAATGAAACCCCTCTAGTTTTCAGTTTATATAATGGAAATGACAACTGACCCAGCAGCAGAGCATACAATTATAATTAACAGGAGACTTTGCTGAAAAATCTGTGCTGCCTTGGGGAACAATGTAGGTCACAGCATCAGTTAAAAACAGAACAACCTCTTCATTGCCTCTCTAATGTTTAACCCGGAACCCTTTTGTTGCTGTAAATTAATCAACCCACATTACACTACAGCCCAAGAGTGACAAAATCAAGAACAACCAGTTTTAAAACTCATTTCAAGCTCTAGCACTCACTTTGCTCCCTCTAACACAGGCAATCAATACAAAATAGCGATGTTACCACTGTTTTCCTCAGCTTGTTGACAAAATTAGCACTTGTATACATGTTATCTGTTTATTCATGTTAGACTTTTGCAGTAAAGTATGTGAGAATTAATTAAGGATTAAAACCAAGCATTTGCCTTTTCTGCTTGTTGCAAAAGATGTGTAAGAGTGTTTAAAACTAAGGTTCAGTTTGGGCAGCTGCAAGCTTTAGTGAACACTCTTCTAGGCAGGTAAGTTGAATGCAGAAATAAACCAATTACAGGGACTACTACAGGACTGCTACAGTTTACCTAATTGCTTTTCTAATTTTATATGAAAATTGTTAATAGAAACCAGTAAAGAATTTAAGAACTATCACACTGAACAAAAATGTCCACAAATAGTGCCCCTGTTTAGTATCAATGACCTCCTATTTCTGAGAAGTAAATGCCATTTTCAGTGAATTTCAAGGCACAAGAAAGGTTTGTGGTAATAAATCCTCTCAAACATTTTCTACCTTAGTAAGTGTTTCCTCATCTAGAAATAGTGGACATTCTCTTGGCTTCATTTAAGTCTTTATAATTGTTATTGAGTGCTTGAATTCTTCTACTCAGCTTGTGAGGTTGGAAGGTCGTCGCTGGAGCGGGTCCAGAGGAGGCCACGAACATACTGAGAGGGTTGCAGCAGCTCTGCTGTGAGGACAGGCTGAGAGAGTTGGGGCTGTGCAGCCTGGAGAAGAGAAGGCTTCCAGGAGACCTTAGAGTAGCCTTCCAGGATCTGAAGGGGGCCACAAGAAGGCTGTGGAAAGACTATTGACAAGGTCTTGGAATACCAGGGCAAGGGGCAATGGGTTTGAACTGGAGATCAAAACTGGATGTTAGGAGGAAGTTGTTTGCAGTGAGAGTGGTGAGACACTGGCACAGGTTGCCCAGGGAGGTTGTGGAGCACAGAATCACCCAAAGTGATCAAAGATTCTGTGCTCCACAACCTCCCTGGAGGTGTTCAGGGGCAGGTTGGATGAGGCCTTGAGTGACCTGTACTAGTGGGAGGTGTCCCTGCCTGTGGCAGGGGATTGGAACTGGATGATCCTTGAGGTCCCTTCCAACCTTACCATTCTATGATTCTATGATTCTGTGACCTGTACTAATGAGAGGTGTCCCTGCCTATGGCAGGGGTTTGGAACATGATGATCTTTGAGATCCTTTCCAACCTTACCATTCTGTGATTCTATGATCCTTACCTAACTGTAGAGAAGAGTGATTTTCTCCCAGTGAGTGAGAGTGGGCAAGCAGGATGAGAATAAACAAAGCGAGTTTATTTTAGGTGCAAGTCAAAGCAGGAAGCCAAGGAATAAATACTGTAATGGGCTGTACTGGGGAAAGGGACAAATATAATTTTATTTATAGCACCTTCAGGAGGTCATCACTTCATCTATAGACTTGTAGATTAGAGAGTCTCAGTTTCTTCTTATCTCTGTATGTTCAAGGATATTCTTGTATGAGAACATATAATAACTGCTCTCAGAATATGTGTAATGGTTGTATGAGATCGGAAACATCTATGAAGTCTCTTCAGGAAGAGTGATGCTTCTTAAACCACTTATCAATATATCTCTCTTTTACAGGCAGGTAAACAAAAGTGATGAAGCAATCCATCAAGGATCACTCAAGAGATTAATCCCAAACTGATAGAACACATCTTAAGTCTAGAATCGCAAGTTAAAGATGACTCTTCAATCAGTTACACAAAATTCGCTGAGGCTTGGATGGGAGTCACACAACACTGAAACAGCAAACCCTCTCAAGCAAATCTTGCTGTTCTAATCAAAATGTATCTTACTCAAGATTAAAAATCAATAAAAGAAAATTAATTGATAAATCAATGGCCTTGGAAGAATGCAAATTTCATCCTCTGTGTGTGAAAGTCAGGAGATGGCTGCAGAGGTTTTTAAACGACCTAGTGTTTTATAGGGTTAATAAAAGAGAGGAACAGAAAGAGAGAGAGAGAGAAATAGAGAGAGAGACAATGAGAGAGAGGAAAGAAAGAAAGAAAGAAAGAAAGAAAGAAAGAAAGAAAGAAAGAAAGAAAGAAAGAAAGAAAGAAAGAAAGAAAGAAAGAAAGAAAGAAAGAAAGAAAAGAAAGAAAAGAAAGAAAGAAAGAAAGAAAAGAAAGAAAAGAAAGGAAGAAAAAGGAAGAAAGAAAGAAAGAAAGAAAGAAAGAAAGAAAGAAAGAAAGAAAGAAAGAAAGAAAGAAAGAAAGAAAGAAAGAAAGAAAGAAAGAAAGAAAGAAAGACAAAGAAAGAAAGAAAGAAAAGAAAGAAAGGAAGAAAAAGGAAGAAAGAAAGGAAGAAAGGAAGAAAGGAAGAAAGAAAGGAAGAAAGAAAGAAAGAAAGAGAGAGAGAAAGGGAGAAAGAAAGACAGAAAGAAAGAGAGAGAGAAAGGGAGAGAGAAAGAAAGAGAAAGAGAGAAAAAAGAAAGAAAAAGGAAGAAAGAAAGGGAGAAAGAGAGAGAGAGGGAGAAAGGTAGAAAGAAAGAGAAAAAGAGAGAAACAAGAACAAAAGAAAAAAGAAAGAAAGAAAGAAGGAAAGAAAGAAAGATAGAAAGAAAGAAAAGAAGAAGGAAAGAAAGAAAGAAGGAAAGAGAGAAAAGAGAAATAAAGAGAGAAAAAGAACAAAAGAAAGAAAGAAGGAAAGAGAGAAAGAAAGAAAGAAAGAGAAAGGGAGAAAAAAGAAAGAGAGAGAGAAAGGGAGATAGAAAGGAAGAAATGAAGAAATTAAGAAAGAAAGGGAGAAAGGGAGAAAGGGAGAAAGAAAGAGTGGATAAGATAAAGAATACAAGTGTCATTTATTTTTTGTGAGACTACTCTTCAAGTGAGCTGCCAGCAGCAAAAATTCCAAAGGTGCATGATGTGCCTTGCATGCAGTTCCTACATACAGTCTGCCTGATTTGTGGTTGCATTAAAATGCAAACTGCAAACCTCAGGCCAAGGAAAATGTAAAGTGAGAAAAGCAATGCTGGCTTCCATTCATCCATGAGAAGTAAATGTTCTCATTTGACCAAGTAATAAAGGTCCACATTTCTTCATTTGAACTAGTGGCTGGGTAAGAAAGTGATAAGTTGCATTACTGATATGAGGTGAGTCTCCCTCAACTATGCCTTCTGATTTGAAGAAGTTTTTGCTGACTCTGCTGGAGTAAAGAGCAGGCACCTAAAAGATTTAGGGTTTAAGGAAGAGCATCATTACATCATTGAGGTTAGCCTAATGCACTGCAGTGCACAGCACTGACAACAATAACTCGTCATAAAGAGACAGAATTTCAGAAGAGCATCTAATCTGGAAAGCATAATGAGATTGAGACCTGCCCATTCCCTTGATTATTTGTCCTATATTCTTACTGCTCAAAACACCTGCTCAGTATTTGTTTCCTTTCACCCTACTACATATTCTCCTTATCTTCACTGCTCTGAGTCCCCTTATCCTCAGTGTCCCCACAGGAATACACTGTCATTAAGACATGTCTTTCTCTGGAAGACTTTTTCTCCACTCTTGTCTCTTTCCTCATTTTTTTATATATATTTAATATATTTTCAAAGTGCAGGCAGCAAAACTTGGAACAATATTTCCATAACCTCACTATTGCACATACAAATAATATGACCTTATCACCTCCTTCTTAATTTCCAGTCTAGAGTTTTGGCTTTTAACATTTCAAGTTAACAGCAGCAGCCCTGCAGAGCTGTCTATTCTTTCCTCTGGAACATTCTTCATGTTGCTCATTTCCACTGTAGGAATCCCCTCTGTGTATGTATGGTTGGCATTGCTTCCTTCTGGCTGTGTAATACTTCTTTCAGAGGTGACAATAAGAAGACTCCATTCCAGTGCCATGGACAGAGGAATCAGTGCAGCCTCAGCAAGTTTGCAGATGACACCAAGCTGTGTGGCACAGTCGACTTGCTAGAGGGCAGGGATCCATCCAGAGGGACCTGGGCAGGCTGCAGAGCTGTGCCCAGGCCAGCATCATGAAATTCAATAAGGCCAAGTGTAAGGTCCTGCACCTGGGTAGGCACAATCCCAAGCACAAATACAGGCTGGGTGGTGAACGGCTGCAGAGCAGCCCTGAGGAAAAGGGCCTTGGAGTCTGGGTTGATGAAAAGCTAAACACGAGCCTGCAGAGTGCACATGCAGCCCAGACAACAACTGAGTGCTGGGCTGCATCAAGAGAAGCGTGGCCAGCAGAGCAAGGGAAGGGATTCTGCCACTTTACTCTGCTCTTGTCAGACCCCACCTGGAGTACTGTGTGCAGTTCTGGAACCCTCAGCACAGGAAGGACATGGAAGCGTTGGAGTGGGTCCAGAGGAGGCCACAAAGATGATCAGAGGGCTGCAGCAGCTCTCCTATGAGGACAGGCTGAGAGGGTTGGGGCTCTTTAGCCTGGAGAAGAGGAGGTTTCGAGGGGACCTGATAGTAGCCTTCCAGTATCTGAAGGGGGCCTACAGGAAGTCTGGGGAAGGATTATTTACAAGGTCCTGCAATGACAGGACAAGGGGCAATGGGTTTAAACTGGCAGAGGGGAGATTTAGACTGGATGTTAGGAGGAAGTTCTTTACAGTGAGGATGGTGAGACACTGGCACAGGTTGCCCAGGGAGGTTGTGGAGCACAGAAACACAGAATGTGATCAAAGATCTTTGGTCATGTTGGGTGATTCTGTGCTCCACTACCTCTCTGGAGGTCTTCTGTGCTCCACAACCACCCTGAAGGTGTTCAAGGCCAGATTGGATGAGGCCTTGAGTAATCTGTACTAGTGGGAGGTGTCCCTGACTATGGTAGGGGGTTGGAACTAGATGAACTTTGAGGTCCCTTCCAACCTTACCATTCTATGATTCCATGATTAATTCAGTAGTAAATCTAATGTAGCAACTCTTCAGTAGCAACTCTTCAGTAGTAACTCTTACAGCATATATTTGTTCACTCAATTTCTGCCTCACAAGAATTTGAGAAAGGTTTAATAAAAGGTTTTATTTCTTGGTTTAATTTGGATACCTGTAACTGATTCTTACTTTTTTTGTTTTGTTTTATTTGGGTTTTTTGGTAACACAAAAAAAAAAAAAAAAAAAAGAGAGAGAGAGAAAATAAAGCCAGTCAATCACTTCTCTAATTAATTGTGTCACTTATTCATGTAAAGATGAACAAAACCCTGTGATATCTCTTCAATACTGAGTGGCACACAGTAGGAGGGAAGTGCTATTTGCTCCTTAACAAGCCCATATGGTGGTAGGAGATCCAGTGTCCCTACTATGCAAACAGCACTGAATCTTTAAAAGCCTGTTAAGCAACATCTGCCAGTAATAAAGTAAGTCAAGCAGAAGGCTCTTGATAGCTTTCACCTAAGAACCTTTAAAAAAAGAGGCTGAAGAGATCTACTGGAGAGATTTTTATATTCTAGAGAGATGGAAAGTGAGCATGATGTTTTATTTTTCAGATAATGCTGCAGAGAAGGTTATGTATATGCCAGCTTGGGAAAAAAAATGTTGGAAATATTAATGAGGATTTAGCTAAGGTAGCAAGTATAGCAATAAATTCATCACAGGGGTAAATTAATGATAGCCATCATAGTTGTAAAGCAAAGTAATTATGTTTGATAAACTTCACTTCAGAACATCAGTTTGACTTCTGGATAGTCCTAGGTGTTGTTTAGGCTTTTGTAACATCTGATTTAACTTTATATTGGATTTGGTTTAAATAATTAACAGAATACTTTATTCCTTAGGAATTCCTCAGGAATAAAGTATTCCCTAGGAATATTTTATTTCTTAAGAACTGGCATCTCAAAGTATTAGTCAATGAGGAATTACCCTTAGGCAGAAATCTTGATGGATAACTTTCCACAACTTAAAGCTGGGTGTTAAACAACATATTTTGATGTTCTCAAGAATCATCTGCAAGGCAGTGTGAAACCTTGGATGGTAAAATTTAAAGATGATGTGAAGATTGAAAAAGTATGGGAAAAAAGGGACACGGAAGATAGAGCAACCCAGCTACAGTCTAGCCTGGTAAATGGAGGCCACTAAATGTAATTCATAGAATCATAGAATGGTAAGGTTGGAAAGGACCTCAAAGATCATCTAGTTCCAATCTTCGAGCCCAACCAGCCCTCTGAGCATCTTCGTGGCCTCCTCTGGACCAGCTCCAACAGTTCCATGTCCTTCCTGTGCTGGGGGGTCCAGAACTGTACACAGTTTAATCCACTTTAAACACCACATATTTGGCCCTTATATTTAGGAAAATTACCTAGACATCCTAAGTCATTCTAAATCAATACCCAGTGGACAGAGTGCTGTGGAAGGGTTGCTCAGAACTGCTATTTGCCCTATTTATCCCAGTGTCTTATTAACTCTGCAATCAGAAGATAGCAATTTGGACATCAACTATACTTCACTTTAGACTACTTTTACCAGAAATATCCCATTAGTGTGCATTACCCTGCTATCTTAAACTGCCTTCTTTTCCTCCTGAGATTGCAAAGGACGCAACTGGCAGACAACCAAAATATCAAGTTTCTCACACATCTATTATCATAATGGCAGGAGGTCACACACTGAAAATTGAGAAGGGAAGTGCAACATGAACTAAAGTGAATATTTTGATAACAGATATTTCTGGAGGTTAGTATCCTGGTGTGCTGGTTTGAGGCTAATTGGAATATTTTAACAGAGAAAATTATATTACAGGTTGTGAAAAGGAAAAAAATGGTGATGCCTACTTCACTCATAGGCTTGCTGAGATGTTTAAGAGTAAGTACTCCAAACGTAGATAAGTCAGTCTCTGGGACACAGCATCTCAGTTTAGTAGCTTCTGGCTTTTTCTCCTGTCTGCTGAGTAACCTCACTAACCACTTTTCTTCTAACTCCGCTGGCCCNAAGTGGGGGGGGGCAGGGAACTCCCAAACCATCACACCTGGAGTGGTAGAGTTTTGTTTGATTGGGAGGGGTTTTGTACTACCTGTTTCAATGACAGCTCCTCTATCAAAAAAACTCTTTGACAAAAACAAAACAAAACAAAACAAAACAAAACCAAACCAAACCAAAACAAAAAACAAAACAGCAGACAAAGCAAATGACTTTAGCAATGTTATTTGTCTGTCAGGCTCTTCAGGTTCGTGGTAACAGCACTAATCAATGCTTCATCTTCCTGTCATATATCCTAGGTCTGTCCTGCCTTTTACAATGCAGAAACTGAGACATTAAAAACAATTTCAAAAAGATCATGGTGAAATTTTCCTGATCACATGAGAGAGCTGAAGTCTAGACATTTACAGCTAAGTTGTTTGATTATAAAGTAGGTCTAGAAATTGGAGAGAGAAAATAACTTTCAGGTCATGATTCACAGAATCATAGAATGGTAAGGTTGGAAAGGACCTCAGAGATCATCCAGTTCCAACCCCCTGCCATAGGCAGGGACACCTCCCACTAGTACAGCTCACTCAAGGCCTCCTCCAACCTGGCCTTGAACACCTCCAGGGAGCACAGAATCACCCAACGTGATCACAACCT
Organism: Eubucco bourcierii; assembly: GCA_013396675.1. Classification (NCBI taxonomy): domain Eukaryota; kingdom Metazoa; phylum Chordata; class Aves; order Piciformes; family Ramphastidae; genus Eubucco; species Eubucco bourcierii. The sequence continues at coordinate 18,549 of VWZE01016282.1, read as the reverse complement.
CCCTGGGCAACCTGTACCAGTGTCTCACCACCCTCACTGCAAACAACTTCCTCCTAACATCCACTTTCAATCTCCCCTCTGACACTTCAAACCCATTGTCCCTTGTGCTGTCATTGCAAGACCTTGTCAATAGTCCCTCCTCAGCCTTCATCTCCATCTAAAGGAGACATCCAAAACAGTAGAAGAGTTGCATTCAGGAAGATTCTTCCTCTTGACTACCATGGCAATATCATTGTCTGCCTCAAATATCAAGTCAGATGAGGCCAGTTTGTCTTCCTAACAGCCCAGTCTGTTTCCAGTTTGATCCATATGTACCTGAGGCTTCTCACATGGGTTCAGCTTCTTGGTCACTATTGAAGCATTTAGTTAAATATTTTATTAACATGAAACAAGAGGGCACAGGTCTAGGGAAGCACAGATGAGAAAAATGGCAAAACTGTGAAGCAGCAGTCGAGAAACTATTTCCTTTCCTCAAAATATTTCTCACAGGTAAATTCACTACTCTCACCTGTGCATTAGTCCATTCCATTTCAGGAAAAGGTCCCAGCTGAAGGCCTCTACCTGTGGGATTTTCTTCCTCTTGGCCTTTCTGGAAGTACATAGAGACATCTACTCAGGACATGTTCCAAACTCAGATTTTTCATCGTTGTTTCTATAGGGTGCTTATCTGTGTGGGTTTGCTTCCCAGGTTGGTTGATTTGGTCTGGGGGTTCATTTTTTTGCTTACAACTGCTTTGGGAAATAATCTGGTATGCTATCTACACCCTTCAAATTGTAAATTCAGACCTGTTGAATTGCCTAGAGGTTTTCTGACAAAAAAATGTAATGCCACTGTATTACAGAATATTCAAAATGTGAGTGTGTATTGTTGATCATAAATACCTATGGAGTAGCTCTTTATCCTTCAGTGCAGACCAAAACAAGGATACTTATTTCACAATTAACTCTGCACAACTCTATTCCACTTTTTATTTTTACTCTGCAACATTTACTAATCTCAAGTAATTTTTAGCAGATCAGGGAAAAAAAGCTGTAAGGCATAAATAAATATTCTCTTGACAGTCCACCTCTCTCTAGCTAAAATTAGAAATAACCCTGTTGCTGCTACATCTTAAAACCCACTTTAATTATCACTATGAATTTGTGAGGGTTTTTTTAACAGTAGGAGACTATACATTTGCTTTTAAGAAACATCAGACTTCTTTCTTTTTTTTGTGAAAAGAAAGTCTGCAATGAATTCAGGCTCCCATCTAGGCATGAGTCAATGCCATGAAAAAAAAAAACAAAAGCAACATGAGTTCTTAAAAAAACAACCATATGGAAGAACCCTGTCAGTAAAAAGGAGGCTTATGGTGCACAGATTGCAGTTTTTTGTTAATAGCAAAAAATACCATGTCTGTAGCTATGTATCCAGTAGCTTTTTTTTTAACAGAATGGACTTTGTCAGATGTTGCTCAGACAGTGCAGCTTATCATCATTAGAGAATCATAGAACCATAGAATGGTAAGGTTGGAAGGGACCTCAAGGATCATCTAGTTCCAACCCCCTGCCATAGGCAGAGACAACTCCAACAAGTACAGGCCACTCAAGGTGTCCTCCAACCTGGCCTTGAACACCTCCAGGGAGGTTGTGGAGCACCTTAAGGTATTGGAAAGTATTTTTGCATTTTTACAGTTGCACACTACGACACTTTCATAATGTTGACCCCCCCACCTTGTCTACTCTGGAGACTTCTTTTCTGCAACACTAAAGAACACAACTTTTTCTGAAAAATAAAATGTAGTACTTCTTCATCATCCACTGCAAGACGAAGTCTTTTTTAACAGCAAACACAAAGTCACTCATGTAACAAGTCATTGAGGGAATCAGAATGATAGAATGGCAAGATTGGAAAGGACCTCAAAGATCATCTACTTCCAACCCCCTGCCATAGGCAGGGACAACCCCCACTAGTACAGCTCACTCAAGGCCTCCTCCAACCTGGCCTTGAACCTCCACGAAGGGAGCAGCCACAACCTCCCTGGGCAACCTGTGCCAGTGTCTCACCACCCTCACTGCAAACAACTTCCTCCTAACATCCACTTTCAATCTCCCCTCTGACACTTCAAACCCATTGCCCCTTGTCCTGGCATTGCAAGACCTTGGCAATAGTTCGTCCCCAGCTTTCCTGTAGTCCCCTTCAGATACTGGAAGGTTGCTCTAAAGTCTCCTAGAAGTCTTCTCTTCTCCAGACTGCAGAGTCGCAACTCTTGTAGCCTGTCCTCACAGCAGAGCTGCTGCAGCCCTCTCAGCATCTTCATGGAAATCTTGAAACCCTCCTAGTACAAAGATTGGCTTCTAATTGTCAAGAAAGTCAGGGTATAATAATTTTTTAATGGTAGTCCTAAGTTAATGGTATAGCCTAAGGAAAAAGGGACTTCTAGCTCTGCATAAAAGGATTGCTGCTGTCATACAGCAGTGTTCTTAAGAGCTGAGGCTTATACTGATGCTGTCAAATAGCATGCATTTAGATGTGTCAATTGGGAGTAGAGTCCTTTGAGACATGGGAAACTCCTGAAAATGGTTCAGAGTTTAAATGCACTGAAATGAACTGCAGGTTGAGAGTTCAATCAAGCTCATACAGACAGGACTTTTAACATGATAAAAACAAGAGGCTGATTTTTACAGTGTAATGAGTGATGATGGATTCCCATATATCAGAATCAAGTCTTCGAGAAGGATCTGGGAGACACTTAATGGACGTGTCATAGAATCACAGAATCATAGAATGGTAAGGTTGGAAGGGACTGATCTTGTCAGACCCCATCTGGACTGCTGTGTGCAATTCTGGAACCCTCAGCACAGGAAGGACATACAAGTGTTGGAGTGGGTCCAGAGGAGGGCCACGAAGATGATCAGAGGGCTGCAGCAGATTTCCTACAAGGACAGGCTGAGTGAGTTTGGGCTCTGCAGCCTGGAGAAGACAAGGCTTCCAGGAGACCTGATAGTAGCTTTCCAGTATCTAATGGGGGCCTACAGGAAGGCTGGGGAGGGTCTGTTTACAAGGTCTTGCAATGACAGGACAAGGGGCAATGGGTTTCAACTGGCAGAGGGGAGATTAATGCTAGATGTTGGGAGGAAGTTCTTTACAGTGAGGGTGGTGAGACACTGGCACAGGTTGCCCAGGAAGATTGTGGCTGTTCCCTCCCTGGAGGTGTTCAAGGCCAGGTTGGAGGAGGCCTTGAGTGACCTGTACTAGTGGGAGGCGTCCCGGCCTATGGCAGGGGGTTGGAACTGGATGATCCTTGAGGTCCCTTCCAACCTTACCATTCTATGATTCTATGATTCTATGATGCTATGATTCTATTATTTAGCATGGGCTTATGAGATTCTGTGGCTAACGATTGCTTTAAAACTAGAAGTTTCAATTACATCAGACAATAAGGGGAAGGGAAATTTCAGTGAAAAGCTGAAAAATGTATAGGAGGCTACAATTTCCTCTTAAAGTTTGAGTCATTCTTCTTACCAACTTACAACAGAATGAAGAAGACTTGATAACGCATTAGTGATAAGCTCAAAAATACTTTTAAAGCAGGCTTGTGAATGAAATGAAAATTTAGGAATGAGCAGATGGGTTTAACTGCTGTTAAATGTGCAGTGTTTTCCAAGAACATGTTGTATGCAATAATAAATAGCCAGAGACAGAAAATTGCCTTAGCAGTTTGAATCCTGAGCATATAAACTAAGTGAGGGGTTTCAAGCTTTGGCTGACTGTTATATCTTTACATTTTACCCCTGTCTACAGCAACGAAACTGCTTCTTACCGACAATGAGTGTCAGCAGTGGGTGCACTTAGAACAGTGCTGGTCATGGTTTCACAAGCAGGCAGGTTTACCATGGGGTTTCTGAAACAAGAATAGTTCTTGGCTATGTTGGCAGGTTAATGATATTCATCACCAGCATATTCATTGCCAGCAGTGGTAATTATGCTAGTGTACACAATGCCTCAGTTTGTGCATATGTTTTACATAATAACCCTGTTACGAATTGCCTCCCCTTCTAATTCTTAATCTGGTTGTGGGAATTCGGATGGCAGGTTGCATCTAAGAATTTATGGAGTCAGGATCTGATTGCTTCTATGTCTACTGCCCTGTTAGTTTGAAGCTGAAAAACGAGTCCTGGAGGTACAGGACAACAAATACCAATTCCCTATTCTTAATCAAATTTATCTTCTCCTCTTAATCTTTTGAAAATGGCATTGTCAAATGGCAGCTATGACTAAATTAGAGTTTCTGCATTTGTTAGCATGCATCATTATATTTGATTATGTATATCACATATATCTGGGACATGGATTAAATGTGAAACTTATAAAGCCATACAGCAATGCACAAAAATACAGATAAAGAAGAGTTCAAAAGAACAAGTGTAGTTGGTAGTGAAAAACCTACATTGGGACTGAAGCATAAGAAAAAAAAATGTGGTTTTGGGTTTTTTTTAATCTTCTATTAGGCCAATCACTTATGTAAAAACAAAGAGTTTGTGTGGAACTGTGGAAAAGAATATCAGTGGGTTCAAAGCAGTCCCTGGAGTAGATCAGTGTGGGTTTGTGTTTTAATAAACGTGATTGCCTGCATAGATGCATGAAGACTTACTCTCATTAGTTAGTATATAGTATCACTGACTTATTAGTATACAATATCACTGACTTATTCTCATTAGTTAGTATATATAACTGACTTATTCCCATTAATTAGTATATATCAGTGATTTATTCTCATTAATTAGTATATAATATCACTGACTTATTAGTTAGTATATATCACTCACTTATTCCCATTAATTAGTATACAATATCAGTGATTTATTCTCATTAATTAGTATATAATATCACTGACATTCTCATTAATTAGTATATAATATCACTGACTTATTCTCATTAGTTAGTATATAATATCACTGACTTATTAGTACATCACATCACTGACTTATTCTCATTAGTTTATATCGCTGACTTACTCCCTTTAGTTAGTATATATCACTCACTTATTCTCATTAGTATATATCACTGACTTACTCTCTTTAGTTAGTATATACCATTGACATTCTCATTAGTATATATAGAATCATAGAATCGTAGAATGGTAAGGTTGGAAGGGACCTCAAGGATCATCTAGTTCCAACCCCCTGCCATAGGCAGGGACACCTCCCACTAGTACAGCTCACTCAAGGCCTCATCCAATCTGGCCTTGAACACATCCAGGGAGGGAGTATCCACAACCTCCCTGGGCAACCTGTTCCAGTGTCTCACCACCCTCACTGTAAAGAACTTCCTCCTAACATCCAGTCTAAATCTCCCCTCTGCCAGTTTAAGCCCACTGCCCCTTGTCCTGTCATTGCAGGACCTTGTAAATAATCCTTCCCCAGCCTTCCTGTAGGCCCCCTTCAGATACTGGAAGGCTACTATCAGGTCCCCTCGAAGCCTTCTCTTCTCCAGGCTGAAGAGCCCCAACTCTCTCAGCCTGTCCTCATAGGAGAGCTGCTCCAGCCCTCTGATCATCTTTGTGGCCCTCCTCTGGACCCGCTCCAACACTTCCATGTCCTTCCTGTGCTGAGGGTTCCAGAACTGCACACAGTACTCCAGGTGGGGTCTGACGAGAGCAGAGTAAAGGGGCAGAATCACCTCCCTTGCCCTGCTGGCCACGCTTCTCTTGATGCAGCCTAGGACTCGGTTGGCTGTCTGGGCTGCATGTGCACACTGCAGGCTCATGTTGAGCTTTTCATCAACCCAGACTCCAAGGTCCTTTTCCTCAGGGCTGCTCTCCAGCCATTCACCACCCAGCCTGTATTTGTGCTTGGGATTGTGCCTACCCAGGTGCAGGACCTTACACTTGGCCTTATTGAATTTCATGAGGTTGGCCTGGGCCCACCTCTCCAGCCTGTCCAGGTCCCTCTGGATGGCATCCCTGCCCTCTAGCAAGTCGACTGTGCCACACAGCTTGGTGTCATCTGCAAACTTGCTGAGGGTGCACTCCATTCCTCTGTCCATGTCACTGACAAAGATGTTAAACAGCACTGGTCCCAGCACTGACCCCTGAGGGACACCACTTGTCACTGGTCTCCAGGTGGACATTGTGCCGTTGATCACCACTCTCTGGGTTCGACCATCCAGCCAATTCCTTATCCAGCGAGTGGTCCATCCATCAAGTCCATGTTTTTCCAGTTTGGTGACCAGGATGTCATGTGGGACAGAGTCAAATGCCTTACTCAGATCCAGGTAGATGACATCAGCTGCCCTTCCCTTGTCCACTGTCGCTGTGACTTCATCATAAAAAGCCACTAAATTTGTCAGGCAAGATCTGCCCTTGGTGCAGCCATTGCTGGTTCCCACCAATCACCTCTGGTTTGTTTTCCATTTGCCTTAGCAGGACTTTCAGCAGGATCTGCTCCATGATCTTGCCAGGCACAGAGGTGAGGCTGACTGGTCTGTAGTTTCCAGGCTCATCCTTTTTACCCTTCTTGAAGATGGGTGTTATGTTTGCCCTCCTCCAGTCAGCAGGAACTTCACCACTCTGCCATGACTTTTCAAATATGATGGACATACTTCATCTGCCAGTTCCCTCAGGACCCGTGGGTGGATCTCATCAGGTCCCATGGATATGTGCACACTCAGGTTTCTTAGTAATATCACTGATTTATTCTCTTTAGTTAGTATATATCACTGACTTACTCTCTTTAATTAGTATATAATACCACTATTTGCTTAATACTATGTTGGATCAGCTGGAAGGAAACAGAAAAAGTAAAGGGAAAAAGTCCAGCAAAGTAAAGTGGGGAATCAAGTGAAAGAACTCTATCAGACAAGGCCAGGAGTATCAGATCTTTACTGTGGGTTACCAAGCATACACTCACTCTCTTGGTAGTCTATTATTTTTCACTGCTACTGTAGAAAATTATGTTTTCTGAGCTGTCATCTCATAAAACATCTCTTTTTCCAATTAATTGCCTCCACATAAACAAATATTGAGATACCTAATGCAAATCTACATCCCTATCATTATTCTCCATTCAGGAAATGAATAAAATTAATTCAGTCTACTGATATTTCTGTCACATTCAGTGATTATTTGATGCCCAGGGGTCTTCTAAGAAATCTTCCTCATTTCTTCTCTGGCACTTATTGTGAGGCTCAGAAGGAAGTTATGACTGCATTGCCCAGGGAAAATCATCCATTAAAGCAGCAGTCCTCAAGGCATAGAATCATAGAATGGTAAGGTTGGAAGAGACCTCAGAGATCATCTAGTTCCAACCCCCTGCCATAGGCAGGGACACCTCCCACTAGCACAGCGCACTTAAGGCCTCCTCCAGCCTGGCCTTCAACACCTCCCTGGTGTGGCCAGCCACAACCTCCCTGGGCAACCTGTGCCAGTGTCTCACCACCCTCACTGCAAACAAC
>VWZE01016281.1:333117-358657 GCA_013396675.1 Eubucco bourcierii | reverse complement strand
CTCCCCAGAGCCTTCTCTTTTCCAGGCTGAAGAGTTCTAACTCTCATGACCTGTCCCTATATGGGAGGTGCTCCAGCCCTCTGACCTCTTTGTGACCTCCTCTGGACCCTCTCCAGCAGTTCCATGTCCTCCTTGTGTTAGGTACTCCAGGTGGGGTCTTAAGAGAGTGGACTAAAGATGAAGAATCGCCTCACTTGTCCTGCTGGTCACACTGCTTTTGATGCAGCCCAGGACATGATTGCCTTGAGAGCTACCAGTGCACATTGCTTGCTCATGTTGGGTTTTTCATCCACTGACACTCCCAAGCCCTTCTCCAGACTGCTCTCAAGCCACTCCTCGCCCAGCCTGTGTTTGAGGTTGACATAACCCAGGTACAGGACCTTGCTTTTGGCTTTGTTGAACTTCATAAGGTTGGCATAGGCCCTCTGAAGCCTATCCAGATCTCTCTGGGTGACACCTCTTCCTTCAAGCATGTCATCTGGACCACACAGCTTGGTGTCATCTGCAGACTTGCTGAGGGTGCCTCAGTCCCACTGTCCATATCACTGCCCAAGATGTTAAACAACACTGGTGCCAGTACCAACCAGAGCATGAATCAATGCAGTGCTCCAGTTATTCCCTGTGTTTTATGCACAGTTGTTCCTGTGACTTTGTTTTTTCTGAACTGATACACTTCTGTCTTCCAGGCATTGGTTAACTTCCCAGACTACCAGATTTTTGAGGAGTTGGTCAAAGGAAAAGAAGGCGACACCTTTTACGTGAACAGCGTCACCGAGATGCTGAGAGCGGTCGTGGATGCAGGCTGTTTTACACAGCAAAATGTCCTGGAATACCTGGGCAAGAGCTTCAGAGTAAAACTTAACCTTCCTGAGTGGTACAGCAATGAAGAGGCAGCAGAATTCATTCTGAAGTATGTGTGTGTGTGTGCATGCAGGAGGGTGTGATCCAGCATCACCGTGTTCAAATTACAGGCAGACTTAAGAGTACTCCACTGTGTCACATTTTGCTCTGGTTTCTCACACATTTATAAAATGTGTGAGAATGTGCCATTAAAAAAGAGCCTGAGGTCTCTTTTTTAATGGCACTCCAGGGTGTTATGATCACCTGTGTTTGTGGTGTTCAAAAAATGAGTGTTTTAATGGCTGGACCCAAGTATCCCCAAAGGTGGTTTCAGGAGAAGTGTACTGGTTGTGATTTAGAGGTGATTTTCTGAGTTACTTGATGAAAACCATAGATGTTCGTGGGCAACAAAGCTGGGGAAAGGGTCTGGAGAAGAGCAGGTCTTATGAAGTCTAGCTGAGGGACCTGGGATTGCTTAGTCTGGCAAATAGGAAGCTGAGGGGATACCTCATTGCTCTCTGAAGTCCCTGAAGGGAGGTTGCAGTAGGGTGGGGATCTGTCTCTTCTTAGTATCAGGTGATAGAAGAAGAGAATATGGCCTGAAATTGCATCAGGGGAGGTTTAGGTTGGATGTTAGGAAAAATTTCTTTCTTGCAAAAGTGTTCAGGCATTGGAACAGGCTACCCAGGGAGGTGGTGGAGTCACCATCCCTGAAGGTGTTAAAAAACTGTGGACGTGGCACTTTGAGACGTGGTTTAATGGCCATGGTGGCCTTAGGTTGAAGGATCTTCGAGATCTTCTCTAACCAGAACAATTCTTTGGTTCTGTTGAAGGTCTGATTCTGTGACTGCTCTTTGTTAAACAGCAGTGTTGCCATTTGTGGCACTTTGATCAGTTTTATATAATCATTGGCAACTATAATGAAAGCATCTTTGAGATGGTAGAAATGAGATGCTGTCACAGAGAACTGTTTCTGTTGAAAGATGCTTCGAAGATCACCAAGTCCCTCCTTCAGCCTTTGGCCACCATGGCCATTAAACCATGTCCCTAGGTGCTGTGCCCACAGTCCTTGAGTGCTTGTAAATAGAGGTTGAGCAGGTGGTTAGAAACACAGGTGCTTCAGAGGGGCATTTAGAAGTCCATGGCAGCTGGAAGCACAGAGCTGAGAAACATGAGTGGGTAGTTCCAAGAGAGTTGTTCTTTCTAAATGGGCAGATTGCTTGTGGGTTTGGTTTAGGGGATCAGGTTGGGTGGGTTTTTTTCCCCCCTCTCATATCTTGTACACCTTATTTGTCTCAGCTAAGGTGATAGAAGAGGAAGAACAGTGAAAATGTTAACTGGGACATACCCTGAGGAGTTTTGAAACCTGTGATTTTTGGGAGCAGAACCAACTTTCAGAGTTGTCAGGTTTTACAGTGAGGTTGAGAAGGTTTCAGTAGAGGGCAGTGTAGGGCAGGAGTGAAGCTGCAGAATCACAAGCCAATAAAATACTCACATGCTGATAGAAGATTGTTGCACTTGTGTCTGGAGAGCTGGTGGTCTCAATGTGCTGCTTCAGGACATGGTCTAGTAGTCATGGAAGTGTTGGGTGGAAGGTTGGACTTGATCTTAGAGGACTTTTCCAACCTTAATGATTCTGTGATTTTTTTATTTTTTTTTAAAGCAAGGTTAGTAATCAAAATCACAGAACATTAGGGGTTAGAAGGTACCTCAAAAGTTCATCCAGTCTAACCCCTTTACCAGAGCAGGATCACCTAGAGTAGGTCACACAAGAATGTGTCCAGGCAGATTTTAAATGTCTCCAGACCAGGCAACTCCACAACCTCTCTGGGCAGCCCATTCCAGTGTTTTGTCACCCTCACAGTGAAGGAGTTTTTTCCTTATGGTCACATGGAACCTTCTCTGCTCCAGCTTGCTCCTTGTTCTATGGTGGGAATCAAGTAGGGTCTTTCTTTTGGCTTTTTCTAAAATGTTGTTCAGCCCACATGGGGTTGAACAACAGCAGTGGAGATTTGGAGTTTGTGTGTTACTAGTTGGTTGGCTGTGTTCATTTGATTGGAAGAGACCTCTAAGATCATTGAGCCCAACCTTAAACCTAAGACCACCATGACTATAAAAGTGTGTCCCAAAATGCCATGTCCACACCTTTCTTGAACATCTCTGGGGACAATGACTCCACCACCTCTTTGGGCAGCCTGTTCCAATGCCTGATCTCCACTTCACTCCAAACTCCCTTCAGGGAGTTGTAGAAAGCTGTTCCTGACTTAAATAGTTGTTAACATCAGCTCTGTACTTGTAAGGACATGGATATGTATAAAATCAGTCTTCAGTGAGGTTCACCTTCATCTAACCAACCAGGTAGATCCCTAACAAAACAAGTACTGGAGCATCTCCCTTATGGGGACAGGCTGTGGGAGTTGAGGATGTTCAGCCTGGAGAAGAGAAGGCTCAGGGGAGACCTTAGAGTCACCTTGCAGTGTCTGAAGGAGGCCTGCATGAAAGCTTGGGAGGAACTTTTTACAAGGGCTTGTAGTGATAAGATGAGGAATGGATTAAAGCTGGAAGAGATTTAGACTATTAGCAAGAAATTCTTTCCAGTGGGGATGGTGAGACACTGGACTTAGCCAAGAATTTTGGTTGTAATTACTGAGGAGGAACTTCAACAATTGGTTGTTCTCCTTTCTCTTCTCCCAGCAAGTGCATCTGCATACACCTGACTGACAGAACCGAGAAGTTCTACCTGCTCTGTATGATGACCCAGAAGCTGTATGCTCTGGCCAAAGGGGAGTGTATGGAGGATAATCCAGACAGTCTGATGAATCAAGAAGTGCTGACCCCGGGACAGCTTTTCCTTATGTTCTTAAAGGTAAGGTCCCTAAGGGGCTTAAGCCTGTGAATGTAATGTTTGTCCAGTCCAAACCCCACAGTGACCATGGGGAGAGGAGAACTGCAGCAGGCAAACTGGGGAGTGCAAAGATTGATGTGAGCAGTAGAGATCTGCCTTGTGCTGCTGCCGTTTCACGTGGGCAAGAAAATAACTCTTCCCCTGCCCCCAACTTCCAAAAGTGATGTCTCATAATATTGTCATCACACTCTCATTTTTAATTTGCTTGAAGGCTCAGGAAGTTGATAGCATGCTTCTGACTTAGGCAGTGAATTTATTACTGGTGATGTAAAAATGCAGTTTCCTATTCTATTCCCAGGCAACATGAATTCAGTTTATTTCTGCAGATTCCTTGCTTTATAGAATCGTTGAATTGTTTTGGTGGGAAAAGATCTTTAAGATCATTGAGTCCAACCTTCAGCCCAACACCACTATGGCCATTAAATCATGTCCCAAGGTGCCATGTCCACACACTTCTTGAACACCTCCATGGACAGTGACTCCACCACCTCCCTGGGCAACCTATTCCAGTGCCTGACCACTCTTTCCATAAGGAAATTTTTCCCTCGTATCCAACCTAAACCTCCCCGGCACAATTTCAGGCCATTTCCTCTTCCTCTATTGCCTGATACTAAAGAGAAGATACCAACCTCCACTTCACTCCAACCTCCTTTCAGGGAGTTGTAGAGAGCAATGAGGTTTCCCCTCAACCTTCTCTTCTCCAGAACAAACAACCCCAGTTCCCTCAGCTGCTCCTCACCAGCCCTGTTCTCCAGACCCTTCACCAGCTTTTCTCTGGACATGCTCCAGCATCTCAATGTCCTTATTCTAGTGAGGGGTCCAAAACAGAATCCAGGATTCGAGGTGTGGCCTCACCAGTGCTGAGTACTGAGGCATAATTGCTTCCCTGCTACTGGCCACAATGCCAGAAGGAAAATATCCCTGTTCAGAAGCTCACCTATCCCATGGAAATCATTGCAGAATAGTAGTTCCCATCCCCAAGTAAAGATACTGCCCTGACTTAACTCCTTTTTAACCTTTTTTTTTCCTTCACTTTACCCAAAATTTTCCTTAGTCTCAACAAAACAGTGCTACTAAACTCTCAGCCACCTGAGTGTTTTCAGTGAGAGTGAATTTAGGAAGAAAAGCACTTCAGAGTTACCTAGAACTGCCGCCAGAAAGCAGGCTTCTTTTGTACCTGACTCTGTCAGATCAACAGGGGTTAACAACCCTTTATTTGCATGCAAATCCCAGGTTACAGCACAGGGTAGACACAGTAATGCTGTAAAAAAAAATTTTTTTTAATGAATTCAAAGTGTTGTTGGGTGTCTTAGATACTAAACAGGGAAAAGAACCTAAGGTCTCAGCAGTGGTCTCAACCACCTTTAACTACCGCATGTCCTTGGCCTTCAAGTTTTGGTATCTGAACTTAGTAGTGTGGTTTTGCTTCACCAGTTTATTTAGCAGGCCCATCAGTGGCTTTATTTTTGCTGACAGATTTGGGTTTTGTTTGTGCTTTATGGAATTCTGTCCCTGTACTTCATTTGCGAGGCTCCTCACTGGTCTGGGTGGAAGTGATAAGGAAGTTGTGGGATGGGTGTTTTCCCTGAGGATCTACATCGATGTGATGCCATCAACATTTTGATATAAGAAAATGAGAGTGGGAAATTGGGCTGGAAAAGTGTCAGTTCACTAAAAGCTATCTGTGCTGATGATTCCAGAGGATTTCTGTAGCATGTGCAGCTGATCTGAACTTCTGATCTGAACCTTTATTGCCTTGTTTGAAATGTAAACCTCTCACTTTTAAACCATAGGAGAGGCTCGAAAACTGGCTGCAGTCTGTTAAGTTTGTTTTGGAGAAGAAAACAGAAAAGGCAGATATCAGAGTAAATGAAGACAGCTTGGTGAAGGCCTTCAGCCTTGCAACGGACTTTTCCAAGCCATTTGAATATCTTCTTGCAACTGGCAACCTGCGATCTAAAACAGGTAAATCTTCAGGCTTAATGGGTTGGGTTGGGGTTTTCCCCTCTTTTTCTGCTACACAGAATGAGAAGCAATATGGAACTGAGCTCTTATCTGAATACAACTACTGGTGTTGTCCTGGGTTAGGCTAGGAGACAGTTGGTTTTTTTTTTTTCTCTGGAGGTCTTAGGAGGGACCACACTGAGGATAGCCAGCTGAGCCAACCAGCAGGGTGTTTGTGGAATTATTTTGGTTAGAAAAGACCTTTAAGATCAAGTCCAGCCTTTCTCCAACTCTGCCAAGGCTGGTGCTAAACCATGGCCCTCAGCACCACATCTCTACATCTTTCAAACACCTCTAGGGATGGGAATTCACCCACCTCCCTGGGGAGCCTATTCCAGTCTCTAAGAACACTTTCAGTCAAGAATTTTCTAGTAATACCCATCCTAAATCTCCCCTGGTGCAATTTGAGGTCATTTCTTCTGATGCTACTGTGTTTACTTGGAAGAAGAGGCCAACATCCACCTGGCTCCAACCTCCTTTCAGGTAGCTGTAGAGAGCAATGAGGTCTCCCCTCAACCTCCTCTTCTCCAGACTAAACAAGCCCAAAACTCAACTGCTCCTCACTAGACCTATTCTCCAGACTCTTCACGTGTTTCATTGCCCTTCTCTGGACTCACTCTGGCACCTCAAGGTCCTTCTTGCAGTGAGGGGCCCAAAACTGACCCCACTGCTCAAGATGTGGCTTCTGCTGCTAGGCTCCCGTGCAAACATCTTGAATGCTTGCTGGGGAAAAAGGGCAAGCTGCCTCGTCACAGTAGAGCTGGCTGACTCCCTGACAAACCTCCCTTCTGTTCCCCAGGCATGGGCATGTTGCAGAACAGTGGTCTGTGTGTGGTGGGAGACAAGCTGAACTTCATGCGCTACCTTTCCCACTTCCGTTGCGTGCACAGAGGAGCGGCCTTTGCCCAGATGAGAACCACGACGGTGCGCAAGCTGCTGCCCGAGTCCTGGGGCTTCCTCTGCCCTGTGGACACCCCAGACGGAGAGCCCTGCGGGCTGATGAACCACATGACAGCAGTGTGCGAGATAGTGACGGAGGTGGTGTCCCTGACAGACGTTCCGCCTCTGTTGTGTTCCTTGGGTAGGTTTTGCTGGCTTGGTGATGTGATGAAGCAGTCTCCCTTTTTTCTGTCTTTCTGCACTGCAAACTCACGTGTGGGAAAGATTCTTCAGATCCCATCGTGGAATCAGAGCATTGTTTTGGTTGGAAAAGACCTTTAAGATCAAGTCCAAACCATATCCCACAGCACTGCATCTCTGAAACACCCCCATGGATGGGGATTCAACCTCCCCCCTGGGGAGCCTGCTCCAGTCTTTGAGAACCCTTTCAGTGAAGATGATTCTTCTAATACCCATCCTAAATCTCCCCTGGTGCAGTTTGAGGCCATTTCTTTTCATCCTGCTGTGTTTACTTGGAAGAAGAGGCCAACGTCCACCTGGCTCCAATCTCCTTTCAGAGAGTTGTAGAGAGCCATGTAAACATCTCTTAACTGTGTGCTCTAGAATGAGTTGGACTTGATGTTCTTGAAGGTCGTTTCCAGCCCTACTGGTTCTGTGAAGACACTCATTTAAACACAAATGGTTGCACAAGACAAGCTCTAAAGAACAGGACCAAGCAGTGGCTTTCTGACACCGCTGGTAACCTGAATTGCACTGCAGCTCCCTTGTGATTACCCCACTAATAGAATTCCTTACTCCAGTGAGAAAAATGAGGGAGAGTGCCTGTGCTGTGCATGTTTGATGTTTTCCATGAAGTCATCTACAGCTTTGCCCTGTAGTTCTGGGGGTGTTTTTCATGCCTCTAAAAGCATCTTTGATGTGGATCGAGGCTTCCTGCACAAATAACTTCTGTGGTTTGTTTGCTTTTCTGACTGCTGCTTCTACCAACTCCCTCTTCTCACAGGTGTCAGCCCTATTGATGCAACTCCAAGCAAGCCTTACTCAGAGTGTTACAGGGTTGTGTTGGATGGCTCCGTGGTGGGCTGGGTAGAGCAGGAACTGGCTCCTGAGATTGCAGAAACTCTTCGACGTTTCAAGGTTGGCTTCTTTATGATGTTAAACATCCTCAGTATGCAGTAGTCAAAAATAGGCACGTTTGGAACTTGTAATAAAACTTCCATTTTAGTGATTTTTAATCTGACCCAATAAGTTAACTTCGACTGCATGTGGTATTAGAGTGGACTTTTTTGCTTTTCTTGTTTATATCCATATATTTGTTCTGTTGGTTTATGGAGTTATGGTGGAGTCACCACCCCTGGAGGTGTTGAAAAAAAAAATAATGGATGTGGCCCTTTGGTATGTGGTCATGGAGGTATTGGGTAGAAGATTGGACTTGATGATCTTAGAGAGCTTTTCCAACATTAATGGTCCTATGAGTGCATAGGTCTTCATTTTTAGAACAACTCTTTTTTTTCTTGAAAAAAATCATGTAGAAATATTCCATCCTTGTCTTGATGAAGAATTTTCTAGAAGTGTTTTTAGTCTTGTCTCCACCATTTTATCTAAGTAGCTGCACCTGTGGTTGGCATTCTCATTGTATAGTCTGTTGGATGCAGGTTAACTAAACCAGTGTTGGTTTGTGTTACCCTCCCAGAGATTGGTAGTGGATCCAGCCCTATTCAGAATGTTCGTCAGTGACCTGGATGAAGGCACAGGCTGTACCCTCAGCAGGTTTGCTGATGGTACCAAACTGGGAGGAGTGGCTGACACCCTGTCAGGCTGCACTGCCATCCAGTGTGACCTGGGCAGGCTGGAGAGCTGGGCAGGGAGAAACCCAATGGAATTCAACAAGGGCAAGTGTAGAGTCCTGCATCTGGGGAACAACAATCCCATGGAGCAGTACAGGTTGGAGGCTGACCTGCTGGAGAGTAGCTCTGGGGAAGAGGACTTGGGAATCCTGGTGGACCACAGAATGAGCATGGGCCAGAAATGTGCCCTCGGTGGCCAAGAAGGCCAATGTCATCCTGGGCTGCACCAAGAAGAGTGTGGCCAGCAGGTGGAGGGAGGCTCTTCTTCCCCTCTACTCTGCCCTGGTGAGGACATATCTGGAGTATTGTGTCCAATTCTGGGCTCCTCAGTTCAAGGATGACAGGGACTTGCTGGAAAGGGTACAGAAAAAGATGGTGAGAGGACTGGAACATCTCTCTTTTATGGGGAGAGACTGAGGGAATTGGGCCTTTTTAGTCTGGAAAAGAGAAGACTGAGAGGGGATTTCATCAATGCTTAAAAATACTGGAAAAGTGGGTGTCAGGATGGGACCAGGAATTTTTCAGTGGCAGGAGTCACAAGCACAAACTCAACCATAAGAAGTTCCATCTAAGCATGAAGAGGAGCTTCTTTAAGTGTGACAGAGAACTGGAGCAGGCTACCCAGAGAGGTTTTGAGTGTCTCCAGAGATGGAGACTCCACCACCTACCTGGACATGTTGCTGTGCAATGTTTTCCAACCGAAACCTGCCTTGGCAAGTGTGTTGGACTCGGACTCCAGAGGTCCCCTCCCACCCCTACCCTTCTGTGATTCTGCATTTCTAAATGGGCATTTCTTTGTGCAAACAGATCACACAAGAGAAGAGATTTCCTGCCCGGGCAGAAGTGGTCCTCATCCCAATGACAGGAAAACCCAGTCTGTATCCTGGGTTGTTCATTTTTACTACCCCTTGCCGGATGGTGCGGCCTGTCAGGAACCTGTTCTACGGAAGGAACGAATGGATTGGTACTCTGGAACAGGTAGGGGCTGCACGTTTCTTTAGTGCCCTCTATGACACAGATATCATCAAAGCCCATGGTTTGGAAAGTATTTGTGAAGGAGGCTGTGACATGGGAGACTTCTGTTGATGAGCTACAGTAGTTGGCAGAAAGGTTTTCCCACCTTTTAGTAAGTGTCTTCAGTGGATTGTAGGCACCTTTCTGGAATCTGGAAATCCAGCCTCTATTCATCTAGTGAAGCTTTTGAGGTGAAGGACTGCTCTGTGTGTGTGTGTGTGCTCTCAAATTTGTGTTACATCACGTTCTGCAAACAGCCCATGGGCAGAGGGGCAGTGGGCTGCCTGGGACCTTGCCCGTTTGGAACAGCTGAAATGGGAGAAAGGAAGGAGGACACGTTATTGAGGGTTTGTATTTCTGGGCTTGCATTCCTTGCAGTTGGTCTGGCATTGTGATAGGTGTCTGGTATTTTTCTTGCCTGCTAATACTCCAAGGTGTGGGCAGTGGCCACAGCTGAAACTGAAATAGCTGATAGAAAAACAGAGGAGGCAGCTTTGTGGAAGCTTCTTTGCCTTGAAAAGAAGGAAGCAAACGAGTGCTGTCTGATTTGATGCCTGCAGATCTTCATGAACGTGGCCTCACTGGAGTCAGAGGTGGTGTCTGGAGTGACCACTCACCAGGAACTCTTCCCTCACAGCATTCTGAGTGTGGTGGCCAACCTCATCCCCTTCTCTGACCACAATCAAAGTCCACGGAACATGTACCAGTGCCAGATGGGTAAGTGCTCTAGTACTGGTGCTGCAGGTCCCTGGGCAGAGGGGGCGGGAGGAAGATCTCACTTATCTATCTCAGTGTGTCTTCCTACTTTTCACGAAGAACAGCTTGGCCAGGCTGCTCTTTCACTGCTGAGATGAATTGAGAAAACCATTGTTTTTGTGACACAGTAAATGGAGTCAAGTTTATCATCCTGGCTGCCTTCCAGCAGGCTGTTCTTTGTTGTTGCATTCACAGAATCATAGAATTGTTTCAGTTGGAAAAGGCCTTTAAGAGCATCAAGTCCAACCGTTCTCTCACTCTGCCAAGGCTGGTGCTATACCATGTCACTCAGCATCACATCTCTGCCTCTGAAATACCTCTGGGGTGGGGATTTAACCACCTCCCTGGAGAGCCTGTTCCAGTCTTTGAGAACACTTTCAGTCAAGAAGTTTCTACTAATATCCATCCTAAATCTCCCCTGGTGCAACTCGAGGCCATTTCCTTTCCTTCTTCCTAGTAGCAAGTGAACAGAAGAGAACAACCTCCACCTCCAGTCTTCTTTCAGGGTGTTACAGAGAGCGAGAAGGTCTCCCTTCAGCCTTCTTTTCTCCAAGCTGAACAGCCCCAATGCCCTCAGCCACTCCTCACAAGGCCTGTTCTCTAGACCTTCTCCCAGCTTCATTACCCCTCTCTGGACCCTGGTTCAGGACTTCAGTGTTCTTGGTAGTTTCATGTTGCCTTCCCTAAGCACTAATTTTTGTCTGGCTTTTGTCTTAATTTGTTGTTTTGGATCATGTAGAATCGAAGGGCACTGCACCAGCTGTTCAGTGTTGTTAATGTCTGACAGCTCTACTGCCAACAGTCCTCCCCACAAACAACAGAGGTTAACCTACTTCTGCTTGGCAGCTCCAACAGATGCTCTGTAGTAGTTACTGTGAGGTTTCCTTGCCACCTGCTTTCAGTGAGCAACTTCTGTCTTGCCACTGCAGCTGCTGAGAGGACGCTTGCCATGCATCCGTTGGAAGAGAGCAACACACCACTGTTGGAGCAGGGTGGGAAGTTTCATCTGACAGCTATTTGGCAAAGATTTAAATTGATTTGTTTGTTTGGGGGGGGGGGGGGGGGGGTGGAGATTGCAGTGGGCTTTCAAGCTTCTTGCACATCACTTGCACCTCAGCTGATTGGGTTTTTTTTTTAAGAGGCCAAGAGTGTGTGGGCAGGGACTTCAGGAGAGCAGGTCACATTCCTTTGATAGTATCTGTAGACATACCCAGTTTCTGACACCATTATCAAAACATGTCCTTAAAACTATACCATTTGGACATTACCATATTTTTGTGAAAGCACCAGTATGGCTGTGTTCAAAACTTGGTTTCCTTGCCAGTGTATTTGTAATGCTAAAGCAAATGCCTCATGGCCTGGAATCATGTAGAATTTGCCTCACTGTGGGAAATGGGAGAGAGGACATAAAACCAACCAACAAAACCAAAACAGAACCACCAAAACAAAACAAAAAAACACAGACAAACAAACAAAAACACACCCCCACAACAAACAAACAAACAAACAAAAAGCCCAACAACCAACATCTCTGAAACAAACACAACTGGTAAGGCCATACCTTGAGGACTGAGTTTAGTTTTGGGGGCCTCACTAGAAGAAAGACAATGAGGTACTGGAACATGTTCAGAGAAGGGTAGTGAGGCTGTTGTGAAGGGTGTGAAGAAGAGATCTTGTGAGGGGCAGCTGAAGGAAGTGAGATTGTTTAGTCTGGAGAAGAGGAGGCTGAGGGGAGACCTCATGGCTCTCTACAACTCCCTGAAAGGAGGTTGGAGTGAGGTGGGGGTTGATCTCTTCTCTTTTCCTCTCTGAGGAAATGGCCTCAAGTTACACCAGGGAAGGTTTAGGGTGGATAGGAGAAGAAAATCCTGGCCTGAAAGGGTTCTCAAACACTGCAACAGGCTCTCTGGGGAGGTGGCTGAATCCCCATCTGTGGAAGTATTTCAAAGAGGCAGAAGTGTGGTGCTGTGGGCCATGGTTTAGCACCAGCCTTGGCAGATTTCGAGAAACTTTGTTTGAAAAAGACCTTTAAGATAAAATGATTCTGTGATTCTCTGAACCCTCCCCACAGCCAAACACATCAAAAAGCCACCACACTGACCTTTGTTGGAGGTTTCAAAACTGGAGGAAAAGACACAAAATTACAAATACTCCTTTATAGGATCACCTGGCTAGAAAAGACTTTTAAGACCATCAAGTCCAACCATAACCTAACATATCCTTGTACACAACTCTTAGATCATGTCCCTAAGCTCTTCCTCCAGATGTCTTTTAAACATCTCCAGGGATAGTGAGTCCACCACTTCCCTGGGCAGCCTGTACCATTGTGAAACAGCAGGAAAGGAACTGAGTGTTGTCATTCATAGACACTTTTACAGCTCAGTTTAGGGCAGCTATTACATTTGGAAGGTTTTAAGACTGAGAATCTCTGCTAAGTTCCATTTCCAGCTTTCTTTGTAGCAATGTACATGGAGGATGAACCATAGACAAACTTAATCCTGAGTCATTCTTTCTTTATAGGGAAGCAAACCATGGGGTTTCCAGTTTATAACTACAAGGACCGCTCAGATAACAAACTCTACCACCTTCATACCCCCCAGAGCCCTCTGGTGCGGCCCAGCATGTATGACTATTATGGTATGGACAGCTATCCAATTGGCACCAATTCAATTGTGGCTGTCATATCCTACAGTGGCTATGACATGGAAGATGCAATGGTAAGCCACCAAAAGGAGGAATCATAGAGTGGCTTGGGTTGAAAGGGACTTGAAAGATCATTCCACCCCCCTGCCATGGGCAGGGACACCTTCTGTTAGACCAGGTTGCTCCAGGCCTTGTCTAGCCTGGCCTTGGAACACCTCCAGGGAGGGGGCATCCACAGCTTTCCTGGGAAACCTGTTTCAGTGTCTCACCACCTTCACTGGAAAGAATTTCTTCCTAATACTCTACTGTTCTTTATAGAACTTGATGTGGAGGACTGGGAAGAAAGGTGGTACCTAGCTGAGAAGAGCCAGTTCCCTGCTTCTGCTAATCCACAGATTCTGTTAAGGGAGGTAAAGGACAGGGGCTAAGTGTAGTTACCACAGGTAGTGCTGCAAGTACTGAGAGCAGAGCAGAGGGAGCTCCCTTGTGCAAGGTGGTGAACTTCCAGCATTGAAAAATAGATGGGTTACAGAAGGTTTGGGTCTGTTGGAGTGTCGGCTCACTGGCAGGCTTTGTTTAGTAAGGCAGTGTTCAAAAGGTAAGCCTCAAGATAGGAATGGGCATGTTTTCTTTGCTGGAGTTACTAGCAAGTCTTTAATAGGCCTTTATTTCATCTTTCTAGATTGTGAACAAATCTTCCTGGCAGAGAGGGTTTGCCTATGGAAGTGTTATCAAGATGGAGAGCATTGACCTTTCCCTGAAAGCTAGCAGGGCAGGAGATAACTTAGTGTTTGGCATCAGGCCTGGTGATCCTAATCTGACAGATAAGTTGGATGCAGATGGACTGCCTTTTGTTGGCTCCATCCTACAGCCTGGAGACCCCTTCTACAGCTTCATGAACCTCAGTACAGGGGAGACCTTCACTGTGAACTATCCGTAAGTACAGCTCATCCTTCCTGGCTCCACACACCTTGTCCTGAGCAGCCTGAGTGCGAGCTGACCCTGAGGAGCTGCAGTATCTTCTCCTCCACGGTGTTCCCCTCTCTCCTCTTGTGATAAGTGTCTGTGTTCTTGACAGAGAAGATGAAGTTCCTGTAGGTGATTCCCATGTGTGGATCATAGCTTTTAAGACAGTGATGCTGCAGAGCCTGACTTCTCCCAGGAGTACGATCTGAGGCCACTAAAAAGTTAGATCTTGCAGAATTTATTTTTTTTTTGTCTCCCAATGACTTTTCTTCTGCCCATTCTCTGCAGATAAAAGTGGAAGTCACAGAAAGCTAAAAGTCTGAGTGACTTGCCAGAAAAGCTTTATATAGGCAAAGTTGTTGAAGGATTAGGGGTTCGAAGTGCACTTTTACTAATGTTGCAGCTCCCAAACTGCAAGGATGTTAAAATGTGCCAACACCACTCCCTCCCCCTGGGATATTGCTGGGGTAAGTTCTGTAGGATTTTAGAACTTCAGTTGAAAGGGGGAAGGCATTAAAGTCCTCTTTGGAAGGTAAACAAATACTTTGATCAGAAACAACATGTTTAAATACATCCTGCACTCTGCTGCCCACACAGTTTCAGGCCTTACCTGTGTCTCTCTCCAGCATTGACAGACTGAGGATAAAGCTGTGTAGTTCTTCGCCTTGTGAAGGTGAATGAGTTTGAGAAGTACCTGAGTGGCAGTACCTGGCATGACTGGAAAAGCTGTTATCAATTACTCTATAACAAATTATGTCTTAGCCACACTGGGGAGACTGCTGTGGGATTGTAGAATTAGTTATCCTGGTGATAGAGCAGAGCTGAGACATTTGGCAGGTGGCAGTGGACATCTGTAAGCCTTGTTCTTGCTTTTGGGTGCCCCTCTTTGGCTCTCCCACCCCATGATACTGCTTTCTATCTCTCTCATGCCAGCCCAGCCTCTCATTCCTTATCCAGAGAGTCATTTCAGCTCTGTACCATTCAGGTTTTGTTCCTTCTTGGTCCAAATCAGATCATTATTTAGGTTCCTGCTTCAAGATGAGGTTCAGTGTATCCCAAATACCTGAGGCTCTTAAGGAGATCTCTCTACTGTCCAGCTACACATGGCTTGGAAGAGAGGGAGAATAAAAGCTTTGGAAGTCAAAAGTGTGACCAAACTTGGGAGATGCTTCTAAAGCAGTGTTTACTTTTTTGCTACTGGGGCATTTTTTTATGACAGCTCATTACCTGGTTGCATTTTGACATGGAAAAATAATAGCTTTGGAACAAAAGCTGAACTTACATACAGGCCCTCTGCAGACACTGAGCTCATTAGGACTTCAGAGAAGGAAAAGAAAAGGAACTGTGTCTTAACATAGGACAAAAAGTAGTTATTCCTTAGCTGTCCTAATGGAGGGCTTGGGATGAAAACCTTATGACCATAGTCAAGTCTGCAGTAGACACCTAGCATGTGGAACATCAAGCTGGAGGAGAAGCAGCACACCCCTGAACAAAGCATTTGCTAACAAAGCACTCTCCCTTCCTGTTCTGCCCTCAGCTTTCCTTTCTGCTCTGCAATGAACCCACACCTTTATTCTGGTATGCCACAAAGATGGTGTCAAGCTCTTGGGGTCAGGGAGAGGGACTGCTGCCTTAACACACAATAAATAGCATTGGGATGGAGTTAGTCAGATCAAGTGCAGTAGGGGTCAACCAGCTTTATTTTGTTTACTTTAAATCCCTGGTGGCACACTGCCTATCTACACTACCTGGAAGTTGTAAGCTAGTGTAGCTTCTAGTATTAGAAGCAAAGAGATGGCACTTGTGTGGTGCCCTTGTCCCAACTCTTATCCTGTCTGATGCCCTTGGCACTGAATAGTCATTTTCAAGAAGGATGGGGTTCCCCAGCTGTCCCAAGACACTTTGAAACTTATGAACTGTAAAATCGCAGAATCATTAAGGTTGGAAAAGGCCTTCATCATCATATTGAAAAAGATAACCAGGTCAAACCATCAACCCCACACCATACTCACTAAATGATGTCCCAAAGTGCCATATCCATTTGCTTCTGGAAATCTGCAATGACTCTACCACCTCCCTGGGCAGCCTGTTCCAGTGCCTGACCACTCCTGCAGGAAAGAATTTTTTCCTAATACCTAGCCCAAACCTCCCCTGGTATAACCAGAGGCCACTTCCTCTCATCCTGTCACTTTTTCCTAGGGAGAAGAGACCAATCCTCACCTCACTCCAGCCTCCTTTCAGGGAGTTGTATAGAGCAATGAGGTCTCCCTTCAGCCTCCTGTCCTCAGACTAAACAACCCCAGTTCCCTCAGCTGCTCTTCACCGGACCTATTCTCCAGACCCTTCACCTTTGCCTCTCTGGAGGTGCTCCAGCACCTCAGTCTTTTTCTTGTAGTGAAGGGCCCAAAACTGAAATGTGGTTTGGTGTTTGTTTGTTGGGTTTTTTTCCCTTCATTTCCCTTTCCCAGCTAAAAGTGGTGAGCACACTTAATTAACATCTTTGCTGTGGTTGCTTTCCCACCTGCCCAGGAACAAGGAAGTTGGCATCGTGGACAACATCAGGTTATGCAGTAACGACCGCGGCACCGGGAAATTCAAGAAGGTCTGCATCACTGTGAGGGTTCCCAGAAATCCAACTGTTGGAGACAAATTTGCCAGCCGCCACGGGCAGAAAGGTATCCTGAGCCAGCTCTGGCCAGTGGAGGACATGCCGTTCACAGAGAACGGGATGGTTCCAGACATCCTCTTCAACCCTCACGGCTTTCCCTCGCGGATGACCATCGGGATGTTAATCGAGAGCATGGCGGGGAAGTCGGCAGCACT
Source organism: Eubucco bourcierii (assembly GCA_013396675.1). NCBI lineage: Eukaryota > Metazoa > Chordata > Aves > Piciformes > Ramphastidae > Eubucco > Eubucco bourcierii. The sequence continues at coordinate 341,959 of VWZE01016281.1, read as the reverse complement.
GCATGGTGTCTCCTATGACGCCACCCCCTTCACCTTCACGGAGAAGAACTCTGCTTTGAAATACTTCGGTGAGACTTTAGTGAGTGCAGGTTATAACTTCTTTGGGACGGAGAAGATGTACAGCGGCATCAGCGGCCTGGAGCTGGAGGCAGACATCTTCGTGGGAGTGGTCTACTACCAGCGCCTGCGCCACATGGTCTCTGACAAGTTCCAGGTGAGGACAACTGGGCCCAGAGATGCTCTCACCAACCAGCCCATCAAAGGGAGGAACGTGGAAGGTGGGATTCGCTTCGGCGAGATGGAACGCGACGCTTTGCTGGCTCACGGAACCTCTTTCTTGCTGCAAGACCGCCTCTTCAACTGCTCCGATGGCTCCATAGCCTATGTCTGCATGAACTGCGCCAGCATGACCTCTCCTGTGCTGGAGAGACCACCACACTCCACCTCTGTGACAAGCAACAGGAGGTATTCCTGCTCTGTCTGCAGTGAGGCAGACAGGATCGAAGCTGTCCCAGTGCCCCATGTCTTCCGCTACTTTGTGGCAGAGCTGGCAGCCATGAACATAAAAACAAAGCTGAAGGTGGAGTAGCTATGTCCTCGGGCAGGGTGATGCTGCTGCTGAGAGGGAAGAAGCTGGTGGCAGTCCTGCGTTTGCTCCCCCCAGGGGTTTCAAGTGTTCCAAGTTCTCAGGTTCTTTAATTTGATGTTTGTATGGAGAGGAGGCAGCTGCCAAGCTGCACGGCAAGGAAAGGCAGTTCTGTTGCACTACCCACAGGATCAGTCGCTCTTGAGATATGGCATACGGAAATCAAGCAAAATCACTGCTCCGACCAGGATGCTGGGTTGAGAGCGGTGGAGTTTTGTTCTGCAAGTGCTGGATGCAGCTGCAAACATGAAGAGGTCACAAAACAGCATGAAGTGAATGCTGGAAATGCTAAAGGGACGTCTTTTGGTTTTTGGTGGGTTTTTTTGGGTTTTTTTGGCTTTGTTTTTGTTTTTTTGTTTTTTAAAGGAAAAAAAATCCTTTCACAACAGATGCTTTAATGATGGGTATGCACTAAAATGATTGGACATGTTTTGTTTTGCTTTATTTCAGTACATGTGCCTTGAAACTCAGGAAGAAGAAAGTGGCACAAAGTTCTAGCATGTCAAGCTGCAGCCTTGAGCACAACTGAACAAAGTGGCCGAGTCGGGGCTGTCCTGGCAGTGGTTGGTGGTGCACAGCCCAACGCCGTGCACGTGTCTGGCGTGCTGCTGCTGCAGCACTGAGGCTTTTTGTGGTGTCTTGGCCTCAGGCTGAAGAGCAGGGAAGCAGACAGTGCTGTCAAGCATGGACACCACACGACAGGCATCACCAGCAGAAGCCCAGTCCCTGCAGCAACGGCTGCCCCTCTGCCTATTTCATCTCTCCCCACTCTGTCCTGGCCACGCTGGGGAAGCCGGGCCCGTGCTTGGTTGGAGCCAAGCCTGTGGCCTCGGCGGCCGCCCCAAGCTTCTTGTTAAAGAATTCTTTTGTACGAACGTACAGCGTCTGTCTGCGGAGCGGCGCCGGGGGCCGGGGACGCGCCGGGGGTCAGGCGGGCCGGGGATCCGGACTTCCTCTCCCAGGGCTTGGCGGGCAGCGGCAGGCAGGAGGAGGCAGGGCTGTCCCCTGTGGGCGAGGCCTGAGGTCGCCGCACTCCTGGCGGTTCCTGCCCGCTACGTACCAACCGCAGGAGCTCGGCGAAGGAGGGAGCAGGCGGGAGCGTGGCGGGGTCCGGTGCCCGCTGCATGGCGCGGCTGAGGAGAGACGGGATGGAGGCCGGGCTGTCGCGCCGGGCGGAGGGACAAGGGACGCTACTACTGCTGCTGGAGGGGGAGCTGGGCGATACCATCGCAGGGGAGCCGGGGGAAGGGCTGTGTTAACCACCGCGGGGAGCGGGAGCCGCCGCGCTTGGGGCCGGGCCAGTCCCCGCAGCCTCCGGGCCGCCCCACCGCGGCGCCAGGTGATGGGCGGCGACAATTGGGGGCTGAGCCCTCGGCGGCCCCGTAGGCTGTAGCTGCCATGGAGGGGCTCTGGCTGCTGCTGGCTGCTGCTCTGCTCTCACTGCTGCCCTGTGAGTAGCCCTGTGTGAGGGAGAAGGCCGGGGGGTAGGAGGGCCGGGTACCTAGCCCATGCTAGGTATGAAGGGTGTCGCCACGCTGTTTTTGACACCAGGTGCGGTGCCCCTGATCCTTGTGCCCCCTCTCCCTAGCTGGCAAAGCTGCCAGGCCGTTGCCCACTCTGGCCCCACCACTGAGCATGGTGGTGGCTGGGCAGCGCCGGCATCTGGTGGTCTGCGTGGTGAGCGAGCTGGCCCCGGGCTTGGGCTACACTGTCTGGATCTCCAGTGGGAACAGCAGCACCTTGCAGTCCTTCTCCTATGGGGTCTCCCAGGAGGATGGCGGCACCATCTGCACCATCTCCCTTCTCCCTGACAACCCTCTACCTGAAGAGGATCTCACTTGCCATGTGGGACCCAACGGAACCTCTCCAGCCCACAGTTCCAGCCCCATCCGCATCACAGGTATATCTCTGCTGTCGACCCTTTTGCCTGTCCTAGCCTGAGCTGCCCAGCCCAATGCCCCCTGAGGATGAGGGCTGGCAAAGAGCAGGTGTGAGGCCCTGTGGGCTATGTTGCTGCCCCAGTCATCAGGCAGAGAAGAGTTTGTAGCCAGCTGTGTCACGCACCTGGCACCAGGCCGTCATTGCTGCCACCTCCCCAGCTGCTCTCTCATTCCACAGGCAATGAGGAGGGGGTAGAGCCATGTCCCAGCAGCATATCTGGTGAGTATATGAGCCCTACCATGGTGAGAGCATCAGCTACCAGGAAAGGAAGCCTTACTGGTTTCCTGTCAGGGACCTGGCTGGGAATGTGATAGTTGGGATGAGTCTCAACAGCATTGTAGGGCTGGGGAAGAGAGAATGGAGCCTTGGTAGAGGGGCTTGGGGAAAGAAAGGATGGGGAGAAGCAGCTCAGAACCAGCCTGCTCTCAGGGACAGCATAGGGTGAAATAAAGTGTCTTGGGGACGTGTGAAAGTGACAAAAACCCATGATGGGCTCAGAGGAATTTGTTGGGCCTGAAGTCTTGAGGATTCTCTTTGAGCTGGCTCCACCAGAGCCGTGGGGGCAGTGGGGTGCTATGACAGGTGTCACTTGTCCCCTTTGTTGCAGTGGGGACACCTCGTGCCTCGGCTGCCCTGATCGTGGCTGTCCGGCTGGTGCTGCTGAAGGTTGCGCTCTCTGATGCCATTCTCACCTCCACTTTCCTCATCCAGATTTAAAAGGCCTAGGTAGAGGCCTGCCCCCGAGAGGTAATTCCCCTTAGTTTGGTCTGGGGCTGGGGAACGCACCTGAAATATTCTGGAGGGTGGAGAGGAGTCCTCCAAATGCTGGAGGGAGAGACTGAGCATCTGGAGGGGAATGCCGTATGGGTGGAAAAGAGAGGGAGATCACTACGGTTTCCTTGGGTGGTGGAGACCCAGCATGGGGGTGGGTGAACTTCCGGGTGGGGCAGGGCCCCTGGAGGGACAGAGGGTTGCGTGAGAGATGGAGGTGGCGGAGGGCAGGCCGGCAGTGGGGTGACCTTCCCTCCACACTGGGGCCATGTGCGCGTTGCCGCCACGACTCGGAGGCGGCCCCAGGGCGGCCGAGCGGGGCCCTGGAGCGCTGGCTCCGGCGGAGGGCGGACAGGCGGTGATTGGTTGAGCGGGCCACGCGCACCGCTAGGATTGGCCGGCGCTGCTCGTTTCCACGGTTACCGGGCGGGGCGCTCCCGGAAGCGCGGCTCCGGAAGCGGAGCCATGGCGGCGGCAGCGCTGCTACTGCTGCTGGCGGCGGCGGCTCTGGCAGGAGGTGACGACTCGGACTGGGTGCGGTTGCCTAGCAAATGCGAGGGTAAGTGGGGCCGGGGGCAGACCGGAGAGGTCCCGCCGCTAGAGCCTGGGCCTGGCTCGCCGGGTGAAGATGCGGTGGATCGGCCGCCGCACGCTGGCTGTTCCGGTCGGGATTGAGTAGTGTGGAGGCTGCAGCCGCAGCCCCGAGGCCTGGCTGCCCCCACAACCTTGCAGGTGAACGAGAGGAACGAGCCCAGAGGTACTTTTGCAGGCGCAGCTGCTGGTGCTGGGGTGTCTCCGTGGGAGCATGTGCCCGCCAGAGCCCCTGCAGCGAGTGGAGCCTCCCGCGGCGTGCCCCTGCTGCTGTACAGCTCCTGGTGTTTGTTTCTACTGCTGTCTTCCCTCCGTCCCTAGAGGAGGGATTTAGGGGCACCCGGGAGGCACTAACGGTTCGTAGCTGGGGCTAGTCATCTCTGCCGCTCACGGTTCGATCTCAGTGATGCTTCTTCCAGGAGCAGCCGCGTGACTCACAGTCAAAGGTTTCCCAAACAACCCAGGGCAGGTCATTATGGATCTTTGCCGTCTGCTGTGGAGGTTCGCCCAAAGAGAAAAAGAAGAAATTAACCTCTGGAGCTCTTTACAAAGCTTTCCCTGCCGGGGAAGCAGCTCTGTGGACACTGATGGCTGAGCTGTGCTGTGGCACCTACATAACCTCAGGGGAGCATCGTAACAAGCACTGACCACATATTGCTCCTCTTCTTGCCCAGGCCTGGAACCTGTGTCAGTATGCAGTGATGGCCATGGGCAGCATCTGGATAACTAGACCCAGCACTACTGGCATGCAAAGGGATGCTGTAATAAGTGTGGTGTGGAGCAGGACATCCTTGAGACTTGAACCTAGAGGAGCTGCAAAAAGGAGCATCCATCTCATTTGAAAAATGGCTGAAGTCATCTCCAGCCCCTGGTGCCACCAGAAAAAGGAAAGCACAGGAGGTGTGTGTGCAAGGCTTCACAGCACATGCATGACAGCCCTGGAGAAGTCACTTTGCTCTCTTCCTGCCTGCAGTGTATCTCTGCTGATATCATTGCCTGGGAGAAGAGGTGGTGGTTCGTCACCATCTCACTGTTCCTGCTGTGGAGAACTTCTAAAGCAGGGCTTGAAGAAGAGGAGCTCACAGCACAGGACAAACCATTCCCGGTCCCTGGCTTCGGAGATGGAAGAGCCGCACCATACTTGGCTTCCATTCCCTATGTTTCCACTTTGTAAATGCTGGGAATACTTCTCCAGCTGTTTCTGTAGCTCTGCTGGGATTCTTTGTTACAGAACAAATAAAGTTGCTTGGTTATTTTTTTTTTTTTAGTTTTATAAAAGAAAACATGCACTGTGTTACAAAGTTGTTAGTGCTGTAGACTGTGCCTGAGGCAATGCCCCATGCACTGCTGCTGGAGTTGACAGCCCTTTGTGTGGTGGCATAGCCAGCACATTGCCCACCTAGCCTGTTGAACCTTGCCAGCCCCTCAGTCCCCAGCGTAGTCCTTCCATAGCGAGCTATGGGAAACTGTAACAGGTGGGATGTGCTGGTGTGATGAGGAGAAGCTGTTGCAAAAACGGCCCTGTGCCCCACGACAGTCCTCTTCCAGGAGGAAGGGAGCAGCTTGTGATATGGAAGTGGAGGGTTTGGGAGCCGCAGAGTGGAACTGTTGAGACAGCTGCAGGCAGACTGGTATCATCTGCCTTCCCAGCTGTGCCACAGCAGATGGCTGGATGTGCTTATAGGGAAGCATTAACAGAAGTGGGCCTGCTTCAGGGCATCTCCAGTGGAATCTGTTGAGTTATTCCCAGTTATCTGAGTATCCAAGGCATCTGTTTTCCACTTCTGATTCTAGAGTGCCTGGCTCCTGGTGCATGCTTCTGTTGCTATCTTATCCCCAGGTGTGACAACCCCCCTAATACACCTGTGCTTCCTCTCTGCAGTGTGCAAGTATGTGGCAGTGGAGCTGAAATCTGCTTTTGAGGAGACCGGCAGGACGAAAGAGGTGATTGATACCAAGTATGGCTTCCTGGATGGGAAAGGCTCTGCTGTCAAGTACACGCAGTCGTAAGTGAGGCTGGGATGGGTGGTCTCATCCTGTCACTGCTTGTAGGGCTGGGGGCTTCAGGAGATAGAGGCAGGCTGTGCACAGCTCCTCTGAGAAAAGTGCTTCAGGCCTGGTGGGCTGGACAAGGCAGCTCCTTCTGCTTAGGGCAGCCTGAGAGCCACAGAGCACTCCCCCATCACAGCAGCTGGACTTAGGCTTGCCCTGTGTCCTGCGTGTTCTTCTGATGGGACTGGGCTGAGCCCAACCCCCTGTCCTCTCCATGCAGGGACATCCGGTTAATTGAGGTGACAGAGAACATCTGCAAGCGGCTGTTGGATTACAACCTGCACAAGGAGAGGAGTGGCAGCAACAGATTTGCAAAGGTGAGTGCTGTCCTGCAGCGCCCTGATGCCAAGCATCCCTCCTCTGCCCCTGCACTGCCAGAGTGCTCTGCTGGGGTTTGTTCTTGCCATCCCTTGGATTCCCTGCCAGCACCCAGCATGCAAGGCCGCACTGCGCCCCCCAAGTTAGGTGTTGGGAGGGAGCCAGGGGCTGTCTTAGAATCCTAGAATTACTTTGGTTGGAAAAGACTTCTGAGATCATTGAGTCCAACCATCTACCTAAGGCCAGTAAACCATGTCCCAAAGTGCTGCCATGTCCACACATTTCTTGAACACTTGCAGGGATGGTGACTCTACCACCTCCCTGGGCAGCCTGTTCTAATGCCTGACCACTCTTGCAGAAAATAAGTTTTTCCTGACATCCAACCTAAACCTCCCCTGTCATAATTTCAGCCCATTTCCTATTGTTCTATCCCCTGATAACTAGGGAGAAGAGACCAACCCCTACCTCACTCCAGGGGGTTGAACTTCTTTCAGGGAGTTGTAGAGAAGAATGAGGTCTCCCATCTGCCTCCCTTTCTCCAGACCAAACAATCCCAGTTCTCTTGGTGCTCCTCACCGGAGCAGTTCTCCACACCCTTCACCAGCTTCACTGCCCTTCTCTGGACATGCCCCAGCACCTCAATGTCTTTCTTGCAATGAGGAGCCCAAAACTGAACCCAGTATTTGAGTTGCAGCCTCAGCAGTGCTGAGTACAGAGGCATGATTATTTTCCTAGTCTTGCTGGCTGCACATTCCCGATCCAAGCCAGGATGCTAGTGGCCTTCTTGGCCACCTGAGCACACTGCTGGCTCTTGTTTAGCTGACTGTTAACCGGCACCCCCAGGTCCTTTTTTGCCCAAGAAGCTTTCCAGCCACTCTCTCCCAAGACTGGAACATAGCACAGGGGTTTTGTGACTTAAGCACAGGACCCCTCAATTGTCTTTCCTGGACCATGTCTTCCTGTTAACCTTGGGAGCAGATTTTGCAAGTTTCCTGCCACTTGGTAGGGACCTGATTTTGGCTGGCTTGCACATACCTGCATCCCTCGTCAGGGTTTCGTGGCAACATGGGAAGGGAGAGCTGGAGCCTGGCAGGAGAAGCACTGCTTCACTGGGCACCACTGCTTCCCCAGGGCATGTCGGAGACGTTCGAGACCCTGCACAACCTGGTGCACAAGGGCGTCAAGGTGGTGATGGACATCCCCTATGAGCTGTGGAATGAGACCTCTGCTGAGGTGGCTGACCTCAAAAAGCAGGTACCCAGACTGTTGGGATTGGCCCTTGGCTGCCGCTGTGGCCTTGTGGGCTGGAGCAGAGTGGGAGAGGGCTTGGAGGTGCACTGCTAGGAATGAGGGTGCCCTTGCCCCGGTCCTGCCTCAGTGGTGCATGGCTGGAGCTAAGGCTCTCCTCTCTGCATTAGTGTGATGTGCTGGTGGAGGAGTACGAAGATGTGATCGAGGACTGGTACAGACACCACCAAACAGAGGACCTCTCTCAGTTTCTCTGTGCTGACCACGTACTAAAAGGGAAGGACACAAGTAAGTCCAAACTACTACCAGGGGCAGCATGGGCAGGCTAGGAGGGTGGGGGAGCCCTGCCAGGGCACGGGGAGCCCTTCGCTTTTGAACTTCTCCACAGGCTGTCTGGCAGAGAAGTGGACTGGAAAGAAAGGTGACTTGGCAAGTGTTGGGGAGAAGAAGAGCAAGAAAAAGAGCAGGAAGAAGAAGAAGGGTGAGAAGGACAGCGAGGGAGCTGCCAGCCTCCCAGCTTCAGGGGAGAGCCTGGAGGAGAGTGGAATCCAGGAGGAGGTTCCGCTCACCCACAGCCCAGCTGATGAGCTGTAGGCACACAGTCCCAGGCCCCTGGGCTCTCACCCTGTCGTATCCTGCGGCTACCAAAGGAAAAGGGACTTAGGTCGTGGCCTGACCTACCCTGCGCGAGGACTGGACTGGCCTGCCCAGATTTGCCAGATTGGGCGCGATCCTGCCCGCAGGTTTGTGACATGCAGCGGCCGGCCCCAGCCCTACTGCCAGGGGTTACCCTGGAGCCGGCTCCTCGTCCTGCCTGCACTCTGCCCGGACTGTAAATAAAGACGTTTTCCTCTACAGCCGTTGCCGCGTCAGCCTCAGCTCCTGCTGCGATCAGGGGCTCCGTTCCGCTGCCGCAGCCCCGTCGGGAAAGGTGATGAGAGCCCTCGGGCCGGGGCGGTGCTCGTGGACGACCAGACCCCGACCTCTGCGCTGGCGCGGTCCCGCCTCCCCGCACAGCCAAAGGTCAGGGCTGCTAGGGGGTGGTGGCGGCGGCGGGGATTGATGGGGACGGGAGGCCGGCGGCGATTGGAGACTTGGGGAACGCCAAAGGCTGCGGGGATTGGCGGAGCAGGGAGGGGCGAAGGCGGGGATTGGTGGGGCACGGACGCCGGCAGCTGCGGGGCTTGCCGGAACAGGGAAGGAGGAGAGGCGGAGAGTGGCGGGATAGGGAGGGGCGGAGGCGGGGATTGGCGGGGCAGGGAGGCCGGCGGCTGC